>QVRM01002473.1:0-456706 GCA_003439945.1 Dermanyssus gallinae | reverse complement strand
TTAAGAACCGGCTGGCTCTAAGAACCGTCGGGCTCTAAGAACCGTCGGGCTCTAAGAACCGTCGGGCTCAAAGAACCGTCATGTTCTAAGAACTGGCTGGTGCTAAGAACCGGCTGGCTCTAAGAACCGTCGTGTTCTTAGAACCGGCTGGTTCTAATAACCGGCTGGCTCTAAGAACCGTCGGTTTATAAGAAACGGCGGGTTCTAAGAACCGGCTGGCTCTAAGAACCGGCTGGCTCTAAGAACCGGCTGGCTCTAAGAACCGGCTGGCTCTAAGAACCAGCTGGCTCTAAGAACCGGCTGACTCTAAGAACCGGCTGGCTCTAAGAACCGGCTGGCTCTAAGAACCGGCTGGCTCTAAGAACCGGCTGGCTCTAAGAACCGGCTGGCTCTAAGAACCGGCTGGCTCTAAGAACCGGCTGGCTCTAAGAACCGGCTGGCTCTAAGAACCGGCAGGCTCTAAGTTGCGGGTTCTAAGAGCCGGCTGGTTCTAAGAGCCGGCTGGCTCTAAGAACCGTTCTGTTCAAAGAACCGACTGACTCTAAGAACCGGCTGGCTCTAAGAACCAGCTGGCTCTAAAAACCGGCTGGCTCTAAGAACCGGCTGGCTCTAAGAACCGGCTGGCTCTAAGAACCAGCTGGCTCTAAAAACCGGCTGGCTCTAAGAACCGGCTGGCTCTAAGAACCGGCTGGCTCTAAGAACCGTCGGGTTCTAAGAACCGTCGGGTTCTAAGAACCGGCGGGCTCTAAGAACAAGCTGGCTCTAAGAATTGTCGGGTTCTAAGAACCGTCGGGTTCTGAGAGCCGGTTGACTCTAAGTTGAGGGTTCTAAGAGACGGCCGGCTCTAAGAATTGTTCTGTTCAAAGAACCGATTGACTCTAAGAACCGGCTGGCTCTAGGAACCGGCGGGTTCTAAGAGTCGGCTAGCTCTAAGAACCGTCGGGCTCTAAGAACCGTCGGGCTCTAAGAACCGTCGGGCTCTAAGAACCGTCGGGCTCTAAGAACCGGCTGGTTCTAAGAACCGGCTGATTCTAAGAACCGGCTGGTTCTAAAAACCGGCTGGTTCTAAAAACCGGCTGGCTCTAAGAACTGGCTGGTTCTAAGAACCGGCTGGCTTTATGAACCGGCTGGCTTTATGAACCGGCTAGCTTTAAGAACCGGCTGGCTCTAAGAACCGGCTGGCTCTAAGAACCGGCTGGCTCTAAGAACCGGCTGGCTCTAAGAACCGGCTGGCTCTAAGAACCGGCTGGCTCTAAGAACCGGCTGGCTCTAAGAACCGTCGAGTTCTAAGAACCGGCGGGTTCTAAGAACCGGCTGGCTTTAAGAACCGGCGGGTTCTAAGAACCGGCGGGTTCTAAGAACCGGCTGGCTCTAAGAACCGGCTGGCACTAAGAACCGGCTGGCTCTAAGAACCGGCTGGCTCTAAGAACCGGCTGGCTCTAAGAACCGGCTGGCTCTAAGAACCGGCTGGCTCTAAGAACCGGCTGGCTCTAAGAACCGGCTGGCTCTAAGAACCGGCTGGCTCTAAGAACCGGCTGGCTCTATGAACCGTCGGGTTCTGAGAGCCGGTTGACTCTAAGTTGCGGGTTCTAAGAGACGGCCGGCTTAAAGAATCGTTCTGTTCAAAGAACCGATTGACTCTAAGAACCGGCTGGCTCTTAGAACCGTCCGGTTCTAAGAACCGGCTGGCTCTAAGAACTGTCGGGTTTTAAGAACCGGCTAGCCGTAAGAACCGGCTGGCTTTAAGAACCGGCTGGCTCTAAGAACCGGCTGGCTTTAAGAACCGGCTGACTCTAAGAACCGGCTGGCTCTAAGAACCGGCTGGCTCTAAGAACCGGCTGGCTCTAAAAACCGGAAGGCTTTATGAACCGGCGGGTTCTAAGAGTCGGCTAGCTCTAAGGACCGTCGGGCTCTAAGAACCGGCTGGTTCTAAGAACCGGCTGATTCTAAGAACCGGCTGGTTCTAAAAACCGGCTGGTTCTAAAAACCGGCTGGCTCTAAGAACCGGCTGGTTCTAAGAACCGGCTGGTTCTAAGAACCGGTTGGCTCTAAGAACCGGCTGGCTCTAAGAACCGGCTGGCTCTAAGAACCGGCGGGTTCTAAGAACCGGCGGGTTCTAAGAGCCGGCTAGCTCTAAGAACCGGCGGGTTCTAAACGCCGGCTGGCTCTAAGAATCGGCAGACTCTCTTAGAATTGTCGGACTCTGAGAACCGTCGGGTTCTGAGAGCCGGTTGACTCTAAGTTGCGGGTTCTAAGAACCGGCTGGCTCTTAGAACCGTCCGGTTCTAAGAACCGGCTGGCTCTAAGAACCGTCGGGTTTTAAGAACCGGCTAGCCGTAAGAACCGGCTGGCTTTAAGAACCGGCTGGCTCTAATTACCGGCTGGCTCTAAAAACCGGCAGACTCTAAGAACCGGCTGGCTCTAAGAACCGGCTGGCTCTAAGAACCGGCTGGCTCTAAGAACCGGCTGGCTCTAAAAACCGGCAGGCTCTAAGAGACGGCCGGCTCTAAGAGACGGCCGGCACAAAGAATCGTTCTGTTCAAAGAACCGGCTGGCTCTAAGAACCGTCGGGTTCTAAGAACCGGCGGGCTCTAACAACAAGCTGGCTCTAAGAATTGTCGGGTTCTAAGAACCGTCGGGTTCTGAGAGCCGGTTGACTCTAAGTTGCGGGTTCTAAGAGACGGCCGGCTCTAAGAATTGTTCTGTTCAAAGAACCGATTGACTCTAAGAACCGGCTGGCTTTAGGAACCGGCGGGTTCTAATAGTCGGCTAGCTCTAAGAACCGTCGGGCTCTAAGAACCGTTCGGTTCTAAGAACCGGCTGGCTCTAAGAACCGTCATGTTCGAAGAACCGTCGGGTTCTAAGAACCGTCGGGTTCTAAGAAAAGTTCGGTTCTAAGAACCGCTGGTTCTTATACCCGTCTGGCTCTAAATACCGTCGGGTTCTTTGAACCGGCTGGTTTTTAAAACCGGCTGGCTCTATGAACCGGTGGGTTCTAAGAACCGGCTGGCTCTAAGAACCGTCATGTTCTAAGAGCCGGCTCGCTCTAAGAATCGTCCTGTTCTAAGAACCAGCGGGTTCTAAGAGCCGGCTGGCTTTAAGAACCGGCTGGCTCTAAGAACCATCCGGTTCTGAGAACCGGCTGGCTCAAAGAACTGTCGGATTTTAAGAACCGGCTGGCTCTAAGAACCGTTCGGTTCTAAGAACCGACTGGATCTAAGAACCGTCATGTTCTAAGAACCGGCTGGCTCTAAGAGCAGTCGGGTTCTAAGAACCGTCGGGTTCTAAGAACCACCTGGCTCTAAGAACCGTCATGTTCTAAGAACCGGCTGGCTCTAAGAACCGTTCTGTTCTAAGAGCCGGCGGGTTCTAAGAACCGTCATGTTCTAAGAACCGGCTGGCTCTAAGAACTGTCGGGTTCTAAGAACCGGCTGGCTCTAAGAACCGGCTGGCTCTAAAAACCGGCGGGTTCTAAGAGACGGCGGGTTCTAAGAGACGGCTGGCTCTAAGAACCGGCTGGCTCTAAGAACCGGCTGGCTCTAAGAACCGGCTGGCTCTAAGAACCGGCTGGCTCTAAAAACCGGCGGGTTCTAAGGGACGGCTGGCTCTAAGAACCGGCTGGCTCTAAGAACCGGCTGGCTCTAAAAACCGGCGGGTTCTAAGAGACGGCTGGCTCTAAGAACCGGCTGGATCTAAAAACCGGCGGGTTCTAAGAGACGGCTGGCTCTAAGAACCGTTCTGTTCTAAGAGCCGGCGGGTTCTATGATCCGGCTGGCTCTAAGAACCGTCATGTTCTAAGAACCGTCGGGTTCTTAGAACCGGCTGGTTCTAAGAAACGTCGGGTTCTAAGAACCGTCGGGTTCTAAGAAACGTTCGGTTCTAAGAACCGGCTGGCTCTAAGAACCGGCTGGCCCTCAGAACCGTCGGGTTCGAAGAACCGTCGGGTTTTAAGAACCGGCTGGCTCTAAGAACCGGCTGGCTCTAAGAGCCGTTCTGTTCTAAACAACGGCTGACTCTCTAAGAACCGGCTGGCTTTAAAAACCATCCGGTTCTGAGAACCGGCTGGCTCAAAGAACCATCGGATTTTAAGAACCGACTGGCTCTAAGAACCGGCTGGCTCTAAGAATCGGCGGGTTCTAAGAGCTGGCTGGCTCTAAGAACCGTTATGTTCTAAGAACCGGCTGGCTCTAAGAACCGACCGGTTCTGAGAACCGGCTGGCTCTAAGAACCGTGGGGTTTTGAGAACCGGCTGGCTCTAAGAACCGTTCGGTTCTAAGAACCGGCTGGCTCTAAGAACCGTCATGTTCTAAGAACCGTCGGGTTCCAAGAACCGTTCGGTTCTAAGAACCGTCGGGTTCTAAGAACCGTCGGGTTCTAAGAAACGTTCGGTTCTAAGAACCGGCTGGCTCTAAGAACCGGCTGGCTCTCAGAACCGTCGGGTTCTAAGAACCGTCGGGTTTTAAGAACCGGCTGGCTCTAAGAACCGGCTGGCTCTAAGAACCGTCGGGTTCTTAGAACCGGCTGTCTCTAAGAGCCGTTCTGTTCTAAACAACGGCTGGCTCTCTAAGAACCGGCGGGTTCAAAGAGCAGGCTGGCTCTAAGAACCGTTTTGTTCTAAGAGCCGGCTGGCGCTAAGAATCGTCTGGCTCTAAAAGCCAGCTGGCTCTATGAACCGGCTGGCTCTAAGAACCGGCGGGTTCTTCGAACCGGCTGGCTTTAAAAACCGGCTGGCTCTATGAACCGGCGGGTTCTAAGAGCCGGCTGGCTCTAGGAACCGTCATGTTCTAAGAGCCGGCTCGCTCTAAGAATCGTCCTGTTCTAAGAACCGGCGGACTCTAAGAGCCGACTGGCTCTAAGAACCGTCATGTTCTAAGAACCGGTTGGCTCTAAGAACCATCTGGTTCTGAGAACCGCCTGGCTCAAAGAACCGTCGGATTTTAAGAACCGGCTGGCTCTAAGAACCGGCTGGATCTAAGAACCGTTCGGTTCTAAGAACCGGCTGGCTCTAAGTACCGTCATGTTCTAAGAACCGTCGGGTTCTAAGAACCGTCGGGTTCTAAGAACCGGCTGGCTCTAAGAACCGGCTGGCTCTAAAAACCGTCGGGTTCTTCGAACCGGCTGGCTTTAAAAACCGGCTGGCTCTATGAACCGGCGGGTTCTAAGAGCCGGCTGGCTCTAAGAACCGTCATGTTCTAAGAGCCGGCTCGCTCTAAGAATCGTCCTGTTCTAAGAACCGGCGGATTCTAAGAGCCGGCTGGCTCTAAGAACCGTCATGTTCTAAGAACCGGCTGGCTCTAAGAACCATCTGGTTCTGAGAACCGGCTGGCTCAAAGAACCGTCGGATTTTAAGAACCGGCTGGCTCTAAGAACCGGCTAGCTCTAAGAACCGACCGGTTCTGAGAACCGGCTGGCTCTAAGAACCGTGGGGTTTTAAGAACCGTTCGGTTCTAAGAACCGGCTGGCTCTAAGAACCGTCATGTTCTAAGAACCGTCGGGTTCTAAGAAAAGTTCGGTTCTAAGAACCGCTGGTTCTTAGAACCGTCGGGTTCTTATAACCGTCTGGCTCTAAAAACCGTCGGGTTCTTCGAACCGGCTGGTTTTAAAAACCGGCTGGCTCTATGAACCGGTGGGTTCTAAGAGCCGGCTGGCTCTAAGAACTGTCATGTTCTAAGAGCCGGCTCGCTCTAAGAATCGTCCTGTTCTCAGAACCAGCGGGTTCTAAGAGCCGGCTGGCTCTAAGAACCGTCATGTTCTAAGAACCGGCTGGCTCTAAGAACCATCCGGTTCTGAGAACCGGCTGGCTCAAAGAACTGTCGGATTTTAAGAACCGGCTGGCTCTAAGAACCGTTCGGTTCTAAGAACCGACTGGCTCTAAGAACCGTCATGTTCTAAGAACCGGCTGGCTCTAAGAGCAGTCGGGTTCTAAGAACCGTCGGGTTCTAAGAACCACCTGGCTCTAAGAACCGTCATGTTCTAAGAACCGGCTGGCTCTAAGAACCGTTCTGTTCTAAGAGCCGGCGGGTTCTAAGAACCGTCATGTTCTAAGAACCGGCTGGCTCTAAGAACTGTCGGGTTCTAAGAACCGGCTGGCTCTAAGAACCGGCTGGCTCTAAAAACCGGCGGGTTCTAAGAGACGGCGGGTTCTAAGAGACGGCTGGCTCTAAGAACCGGCGGGTTCTAAGAGACGGCTGGCTCTAAGAACCGTTCTGTTCTAAGAGCCGGCGGGTTCTATGATCCGGCTGGCTCTAAGAACCGTCATGTTCTAAGAACCGTCGGGTTCTTAGAACCGGCTGGTTTTAAAACCGGCTGGCTATAAAAACCGTCATGTTCTGAGAACCGGCTGGCTCTAAGAACCGGCTGGCTCTAAGAACCGTCGGGTTCTTAGAACCGGCTATTTCTAAAAACCGGCTGGCTCTAAAAACCGTCCTGTTTTAAGAACCGGTTTTTAATTAAGGAATATATTATGTTACAGTTTTATTTGCTTATATGCAAGAAGCAACAATTGTCTCCTTATGAACGTGTACACCAGATAAATCAAGTAAAAACGTCACATATCCTCCAGGTGTCACATAACCGGCGGGTTCTAAGAACCGTTCTGTTCTAAGAGCCGGCGGAATCTATGACCCGGCTGGCTCTAAGAACCGTCATGTTCTAAGAACCGGCTGGCTCTAAGAACCGTCGGGTTCTTAGAACCGGCTGGTTCTAAAAACCGGCTGGCTATAAAAACCGTCATGTTCTAAGAACCGGCGGGTTCTAAGAACCGGCTGGCTCTAAGAACCGGCTGGCTCTAAGAACCGGCTGACTCTAAGAACCTGCGAGTTCTAAAAGCCTGGGGGTTCTAAGAGCCGGCTGGCTCTAAAAACCGTCCTGTTCTAAGAACCGGCTGGCTCTAAAAACCGGGTGCGGGTTCTTAGAGACGGCTGGCTCTAAGAACCGTTCTGTTCTAAGAGCCGGCGGGTTCTAAGAACCGTCATGTTCTAAGAACCGGCTGGCTCTAAGAACTGTCGGGTTCTTAGAACCGGCTGGTTCTAAAAACCGGCTGGCTCTAAGAACCGTCCTGTTTTAAGAACCGGTTTTTAATTAAGAATAGATTATGTTACAGTTTTATTTGCTTATATGCAAGAGGCAACAATTGTCTCGTTATGAACGTGTACAGCAGATAAATCAAGTGAAAACGTCACATATCCTCCAGGTTCGGGCGTGTCCAGTCTAGCAGAGTTCCACGCACAGAAGCGGCGTTACCCCGCTGAATGTTCAGCGATAGTGTCTGGCGCAGATACTCGATAGCTCTAGGGTCCCCTGTCGAACGATTGAGCGCCTTTTTTTTCTGCACTTATTCGTTTCTGCCAACATAGACGCGTGTCCAGCATGTTCCGCTCCCGCACTGACCATTGAGGAGAACCGGTTGGCTCTAAGAACCGGCTGGCTCTAAAAACCGGCGGGTTCTAAGAGACGGCTGGCTCTAAGAACCGTTCTGTTCTAAGAGCCGGCGGGTTCTAAGAGCCGGCGGGTTCTAAGACCTGGCTGGCTCTAAGAACCGTCATGTTCTAAGAACCGGCTGGCTTTAAAAACCATCCGGTTCTGAGAACCGGCTGGCTCAAAGAACCATCGGATTTTAAGAACCGACTGGCTCTAAGAACCGGCTGGCTCTAAGAGCTGGCTGGCTCTAAGAACCGTCATGTTCTAAGAACCGGCTGGCTTTAAGAACCGACCGGTTCTGAGAACCGGCTGGCTCTAAGAACCGTGGGGTTTTGAGAACCGACTGGCTCTAAGAACCGTTCGGTTCTAAGAACCGGCTGGCTCTAAGAACCGTCATGTTCTAAGAACCGTCGGGTTCCAAGAACCGTTCGGTTCTTAGAACCGTCGGGTTCTAAAAACCGTCGGGTTCTAAGAAACGTTCGGTTCTAAGAACCGGCTGGCTCTACGAACCGGCTGGCTCTCAGAACCGTCGGGTTCTAAGAACCGTCGGGTTTTAAGAACCGGTTGGCTCTAAGAACTGGCTGGCTCTATGAACCGGAGGGTTCTAAGAGCCGGCTGGCTCTAAGAACCGTCATGTTCTAAGAGCCGGCTCGCTCTAAGAATCGTCCTGTTCTAAGAACCGGCAGATTCTAAGAGCCGGCTGGCTCTAAGAACCGTCATGTTCTAAGAACCGGCTGGCTCTAAGAACCATCTGGTTCTGAGAACCGGCTGGCTCAAAGAACCGTCGGATTTTAAGAACCGGCTGGCTCTAAGAACCGTCATGTTCTAAGAACCGGCTAGCTCTAAGAACCGACCGGTTCTGAGAACCGGCTGGCTCTAAGAACCGTGGGGTTTTAAGAACCGTTCGGTTCTAAGAACCGGCTGGCTCTAAGAACCGTCATGTTCTAAGAACCGTCGGGTTCTAAGAACCACCTGGCTCTAAGAACCGTTCGGTTCTTAGAACCGTCGGGTTCTTATAACCGTCTGGCTCTAAAAACCGTCGGGTTCTTCGAACCGGCTGGTTTTAAAAACCGGCTGGCTCTATGAACCGGTGGGTTCTAAGAGCCGGCTGGCTCTAAGAACCGTCATGTTCTAAGAGCCGGCTCGCTCTAAGAATCGTCCTGTTCTAAGAACCAGCGGGTTCTAAGAGCCGGCTGGCTCTAAGAACCGTCATGTTCTAAGAACCGGCTGGCTCTAAGAACCATCCGGTTCTGAGAACCGGCTGGCTCAAAGAACTGTCGGATTTTAAGAACCGGCTGGCTCTACGAACCGTTCGGTTCTAAGAACCGACTGGCTCTAAGAACCGTCATGTTCTAAGAACCGGCTGGCTCTAAGAGCAGTCGGGTTCTAAGAACCGTCGGGTTCTAAGAACCACCTGGCTCTAAGAACCGTCATGTTCTAAGAACCGGCTGGCTCTAAGAACCGTTCTGTTCTAAGAGCCGGCGGGTTCTAAGAACCGTCATGTTCTAAGAACCGGCTGGCTCTAAGAACCGGCTGGCTCTAAAAACCGGCGGGTTCTAAGAGACGGCTGGCTCTAAGAACCGTTCTGTTCTAAGAGCCGGCGGGTTCTATGATCCGGCTGGCTCTAAGAACCGTCATGTTCTAAGAACCGACCGGTTCTGAGAACCGGCTGGCTCTAAGAACCGTGGGGTTTTAAAAACCGTTCGGTTCTAAGAACCGGCTGGCTCTAAGAACCGTCATGTTCTAAGAACCGTCGGGTTCTAAGAACCGTCGGGTTCTAAGAACCGTCGGGTTCTAAGAACCGTCGGGTTCTAAGAACCGTCGGGTTCTAAGAACCGTCGGGTTCTAAGAACCGTCGGGTTCTAAGAACCGTCGGGTTCTAAGAAAAGTTCGGTTCTAAGAACCGCTGGTTCTTAGAACCGTCGGGTTCTTATAACCGTCTGGCTCTAAAAACCGTCGGCTTCTTCGAACCGGCTGGTTTTAAAAACCGGCTGGCTCTAAGAACCGTTCTGTTCTAAGAGCCGGCGGGTTCTAAGAACCGTCATGTTCTAAGAACCGGCTGGCTCTAAGAACTGTCGGGTTCTAAGAACCGGCTGGCTCTAAGAACCGGCTGGCTCTATGAACCGGTGGGTTCTAAGAGCCGGCTGGCTCTAAGAACCGTCATGTTCTAAGAGCCGGCTCGCTCTAAGAATCGTCCTGTTCTAAGAACCAGCGGGTTCTAAGAGCCGGCTGGCTCTAAGAACCGTCATGTTCTAAGAACCGGCTGGCTCTAAGAACCATCCGGTTCTGAGAACCGGCTGGCTCAAAGAACTGTCGGATTTTAAGAACCGGCTGGCTCTAAGAACCGTTCGGTTCTAAGAACCGACTGGCTCTAAGAACCGTCGGGTTCTAAGAAAAGTTCGGTTCTAAGAACCGCTGGTTCTTAGAACCGTCGGGTTCTTATAACCGTCTGGCTCTAAAAACCGTCGGCTTCTTCGAACCGGCTGGTTTTAAAAACCGGCTGGCTCTAAGAACCGTTCTGTTCTAAGAGCCGGCGGGTTCTAAGAACCGTCATGTTCTAAGAACCGGCTGGCTCTAAGAACCGTCGGGTTCTTCGAACCGGCTGGTTTTAAAAACCGGCTGGCTCTATGAACCGGTGGGTTCTAAGAGCCGGCTGGCTCTAAGAACCGTCATGTTCTAAGAGCCGGCTCGCTCTAAGAATCGTCCTGTTCTAAGAACCAGCGGGTTCTAAGAGCCGGCTGGCTCTAAGAACCGTCATGTTCTAAGAACCGGCTGGCTCTAAGAACCATCCGGTTCTGAGAACCGGCTGGCTCAAAGAACTGTCGGATTTTAAGAACCGGCTGGCTCTAAGAACCGTTCGGTTCTAAGAACCGACTGGCTCTAAGAACCGTCATGTTCTAAGAACCGGCTGGCTCTAAGAGCAGTCGGGTTCTAAGAACCGTCGGGTTCTAAGAACCACCTGGCTCTAAGAACCGTCATGTTCTAAGAACCGGCTGGCTCTAAGAACCGTTCTGTTCTAAGAGCCGGCGGGTTCTAAGAACCGTCATGTTCTAAGAACCGGCTGGCTCTAAGAACTGTCGGGTTCTAAGAACCGGCTGGCTCTAAGAACCGGCTGGCTCTAAAAACCGGCGGGTTCTAAGAGACGGCTGGCTCTAAGAACCGTTCTGTTCTAAGAGCCGGCGGGTTCTATGATCCGGCTGGCTCTAAGAACCGTCATGTTCTAAGAACCGACCGGTTCTGAGAACCGGCTGGCTCTAAGAACCGTGGGGTTTTAAAAACCGTTCGGTTCTAAGAACCGGCTGGCTCTAAGAACCGTCATGTTCTAAGAACCGTCGGGTTCTAAGAACCGTCGGGTTCTAAGAACCGTCGGGTTCTAAGAACCGTCGGGTTCTAAGAACCGTCGGGTTCTAAGAACCGTCGGGTTCTAAGAAAAGTTCGGTTCTAAGAACCGCTGGTTCTTAGAACCGTCGGGTTCTTATAACCGTCTGGCTCTAAAAACCGTCGGCTTCTTCGAACCGGCTGGTTTTAAAAACCGGCTGGCTCTATGAACCGGTGGGTTCTAAGAGCCGGCTGGCTCTAAGAACCGTCATGTTCTAAGAGCCGGCTCGCTCTAAGAATCGTCCTGTTCTAAGAACCAGCGGGTTCTAAGAGCCGGCTGGCTCTAAGAACCGTCATGTTCTAAGAACCGGCTGGCTCTAAGAACCATCCGGTTCTGAGAACCGGCTGGCTCAAAGAACTGTCGGATTTTAAAAACCGGCTGTCTCTAAGAACCGTTCGGTTCTAAGAACCGACTGGCTCTAAGAACCGTCATGTTCTAAGAACCGGCTGGCTCAAAGAACTGTCGGATTTTAAGAACCGGCTGGCTCTAAGAACCGTTCGGTTCTAAGAACCGACTGGCTCTAAGAACCGTCATGTTCTAAGAACCGGCTGGCTCTAAGAGCAGTCGGGTTCTAAGAACCGTCGGGTTCTAAGAACCACCTGGCTCTAAGAACCGTCATGTTCTAAGAACCGGCTGGCTCTAAGAACCGTTCTGTTCTAAGAGCCGGCGGGTTCTAAGAACCGTCATGTTCTAAGAACCGGCTGGCTCTAAGAACTGTCGGGTTCTAAGAACCGGCTGGCTCTAAGAACCGGCTGGCTCTAAAAACCGGCGGGTTCTAAGAGACGGCTGGCTCTAAGAACCGTTCTGTTCTAAGAGCCGGCGGGTTCTATGATCCGGCTGGCTCTAAGAACCGTCATGTTCTAAGAACCGACCGGTTCTGAGAACCGGCTGGCTCTAAGAACCGTGGGGTTTTAAAAACCGTTCGGTTCTAAGAACCGGCTGGCTCTAAGAACCGTCATGTTCTAAGAACCGTCGGGTTCTAAGAACCGTCGGGTTCTAAGAACCGTCGGGTTCTAAGAACCGTCGGGTTCTAAGAAAAGTTCGGTTCTAAGAACCGCTGGTTCTTAGAACCGTCGGGTTCTTATAACCGTCTGGCTCTAAAAACCGTCGGCTTCTTCGAACCGGCTGGTTTTAAAAACCGGCTGGCTCTATGAACCGGTGGGTTCTAAGAGCCGGCTGGCTCTAAGAACCGTCATGTTCTAAGAGCCGGCTCGCTCTAAGAATCGTCCTGTTCTAAGAACCAGCGGGTTCTAAGAGCCGGCTGGCTCTAAGAACCGTCATGTTCTAAGAACCGGCTGGCTCTAAGAACCATCCGGTTCTGAGAACCGGCTGGCTCAAAGAACTGTCGGATTTTAAAAACCGGCTGGCTCTAAGAACCGTTCGGTTCTAAGAACCGACTGGCTCTAAGAACCGTCATGTTCTAAGAACCGGCTGGCTCTAAGAGCAGTCGGGTTCTAAGAACCGTCGGGTTCTAAGAACCACCTGGCTCTAAGAACCGTCATGTTCTAAGAACCGGCTGGCTCTAAGAACCGTTCTGTTCTAAGAGCCGGCGGGTTCTAAGAACCGTCATGTTCTAAGAACCGGCTGGCTCTAAGAACTGTCGGGTTCTAAGAACCGGCTGGCTCTAAGAACCGGCTGGCTCTAAGAACCGGCTGGCTCTAAAAACCGGCGGGTTCTAAAAACCGGCGGGTTCTAAAAGACGGCTGGCTCTAAGAACCGTTCTGTTCTAAGAGCCGGCGGGTTCTATGATCCGGCTGGCTCTAAGAACCGTCATGTTCTAAGAACCGGCTGGCTCAAAGAACCGTCGGGTTCTTAGAACCGGCTGGTTCTAAAAACCGGCTGGCTATAAGAACCGTCATGTTCTAAGAACCGGCTGGCTCTAAGAACCGGCTGGCTCTAAGAACCGTCGGGTTCTAAGAACCGGCTGGCTCTAAGAACCGGCTGGCTCTAAGAACCGGCTGGCTCTAAGAACCGGCTGGCTCTGAGAACCGGCTGGCTCTAAGAACCGGCTGGCTCTCAGAACCGGCTAGCTCTCAGAACCGTCGGGTTCTAAGAACCGGCTGGCTCTAAGAACCGGCTGGCTCTAAGAACCGGCTGGCTCTAAGAACCGGCTGGCTCTAAGAACCGGCTGGCTCTAAGAACCGGCTGGCTCTAAGAACCGGTTGGCTCTAAGAACCGGCTGGCTCTAAGAACCGGCTGGCTCTAAGAACCGGCTGGCTCTAAGAACCGGCTGGTTCTAAGAACCTGCGGGTTCTAAAAGCCTGGGGGTTCTAAGAGCCGGCTGGCTCTAAAAACCGTCCTGTTCTAAGAACCGGCTGGCTCTAAAAACCGGCGGGTTCTTAGAGACGGCTGGCTCTAAGAATTGTTCTGTTCTAAGAGCCGGCGGGTTCTAAGAACCGGCTGGCTCTAAAAACCGTCCTGTTCTAAGAACCGGCTGGCTCTAAAAACCGGCAGGTTCTAAGAGACGGCTGGCTCTAAGAACCGTTCTGTTCTAAGAGCCGGCGGGTTCTAAGACCCGGCGGGTTCTAAGAACCGTCATGTTCAAAGAACCGGCTGGCTCTAAGAACTGTCTGGTTCTTAGAACCGGCTATTTCTAAAAACCGGCTGGCTCTAAAAACCGTCCTGTTTTAAGAACCGGTTTTTAATTAAGGAATAGATTATGTTACAGTTTTATTTGCTTATATGCAAGAAGCAACAATTGTCTCCTTATGAACGTGTACACCAGATAAATCAAGTAAAAACGTCACATATCCTCCAGGTGTCACATAACCGGCGGGTTCTAAGAGATGGCTGGTTCTAAGAACCGTTCTGTTCTAAGAGCCGGCAGGTTCTATGACCCGGCTGGCTCTAAGAACCGTCATGTTCTAAGAACCGGCTGGCTCTAAGAACCGTCGGGTTCTTATAACCGGCTGGTTCTAAAAACCGGCTGGCTATAAGAACCGTCATGTTCTAAGAACCGGCGGGTTCTAAGAACCGGCTGGCTCTAAGAACCGGCTGGCTCTTAGAACCGGCTGGCTCTCAGAACCGGCTGGCTCTAAGAACCGGCTGGCTCTAAGAACCGGCTGGCTCTAAGAACCGGCTGGCTCTAAGAACCGGCTGGCTCTAAGAACCGGCTGGCTCTAAGAACCGGTTGGCTCTAAAGACCGGCTGGCTCTAAGAACCGGCTGGTTCTAAGAACCGGCTGGCTCTAAGAACCGGCTGACTCTAAGAACCTGCGAGTTCTAAAAGCCTGGGGGTTCTAAGAGCCGGCTGGCTCTAAAAACCGTCATGTTCTATTAACCGGCTGGCTCTAAAAACCGGGTGCGGGTTCTTAGAGACGGCTGGCTCTAAGAACCGTTCTGTTCTAAGAGCCGGCGGGTTCTAAGAGCCGACGGGTTCTAAGAGCCGGTTGGCTCTAAGAACCGGCTGGCTCTAAGAATCGTCCTGTTCTAAGAACCAGCGGGTTCTAAGAGCCGGCTGGCTCTAAGAACCGTCATGTTCTAAGAACCGGCTGGCTCTAAGAACCATCCGGTTCTGAGAACCGGCTGGCTCAAACAACTGTCGGATTTTAAGAACCGGCTGGCTCTAAGAACCGTTCGATTCTAAGAACCGACTGGCTCTAAGAACCGTCATGTTCTAAGAACCGGCTGGCTCTAAGAGCAGTCGGGTTCTAAGAACCGTCGGGTTCTAAGAACCACCTGGCTCTAAGGGCCGTCATGTTCTAAGAACCGGCTGGCTCTAAGAACCGTTCTGTTCTAAGAGCCGGCGGGTTCTAAGAACCGTCATGTTCTAAGAACCGGCTGGCTCTAAGAACTGTCGGGTTCTAAGAACCGGCTGGCTCTAAGAACCGGCTGGCTCTAAGAACCGGCTGGCTCTAAAAACCGGCGGGTTCTAAGAGACGGCTGGCTCTAAGAACCGTTCTGTTCTAAGAGCCGGCGGGTTCTATGATCCGGCTGGCTCTAAGAACCGTCATGTTCTAAGAACCGGCTGGCTCAAAGAACCGTCGGGTTCTTAGAACCGGCTGGTTCTAAAAACCGGCTGGCTATAAGAACCGTCATGTTCTAAGAACCGGCTGGCTCTAAGAACCGGCTGGCTCTAAGAACCGTCGGGTTCTAAGAACCGGCTGGCTCTAAGAACCGGCTGGCTCTAAGAACCGGCTGGCTCTGAGAACCGGCTGGCTCTAAGAACCGGCTGGCTCTAAGAACCGGCTGGCTCTCAGAACCGGCTAGCTCTCAGAACCGTCGGGTTCTAAGAACCGGCTGGCTCTAAGAACCGGCTGGCTCTAAGAACCGGCTGGCTCTAAGAACCGGCTGGCTCTAAGAACCGGCTGGCTCTAAGAACCGGTTGGCTCTAAGAACCGGCTGGCTCTAAGAACCGGCTGGCTCTAAGAACCGGCTGGCTCTAAGAACCGGCTGGCTCTAAGAACCGGCTGGTTCTAAGAACCTGCGGGTTCTAAAAGCCTGGGGGTTCTAAGAGCCGGCTGGCTCTAAAAACCGTCCTGTTCTAAGAACCGGCTGGCTCTAAAAACCGGCGGGTTCTTAGAGACGGCTGGCTCTAAGAATTGTTCTGTTCTAAGAGCCGGCGGGTTCTAAGAACCGGCTGGCTCTAAAAACCGTCCTGTTCTAAGAACCGGCTGGCTCTAAAAACCGGCAGGTTCTAAGAGACGGCTGGCTCTAAGAACCGTTCTGTTCTAAGAGCCGGCGGGTTCTAAGACCCGGCGGGTTCTAAGAACCGTCATGTTCAAAGAACCGGCTGGCTCTAAGAACTGTCGGGTTCTTAGAACCGGCTATTTCTAAAAACCGGCTGGCTCTAAAAACCGTCCTGTTTTAAGAACCGGTTTTTAATTAAGGAATAGATTATGTTACAGTTTTATTTGCTTATATGCAATAAGCAACAATTGTCTCCTTATGAACGTGTACACCAGATAAATCAAGTAAAAACGTCACATATCCTCCAGGTGTCACATAACCGGCGGGTTCTAAGAGATGGCTGGCTCTAAGAACCGTTCTGTTCTAAGAGCCGGCAGGTTCTATGACCCGGCTGGCTCTAAGAACCGTCATGTTCTAAGAACCGGCTGGCTCTAAGAACCGTCGGGTTCTTATAACCGGCTGGTTCTAAAAACCGGCTGGCTATAAGAACCGTCATGTTCTAAGAACCGGCTGGCTCTAAGAACCGGCTGGCTCTAAGAACCGGCTGGCTCTTAGAACCGGCTGGCTCTCAGAACCGGCTGGCTCTAAGAACCGGCTGGCTCTAAGAACCGGCTGGCTCTAAGAACCGGCTGGCTCTAAGAACCGGCTGGCTCTAAGAACCGGTTGGCTCTAAGAACCGGCTGGCTCTAAGAACCGGCTGGCTCTAAGAACCGGCTGGCTCTAAGAACCGGCTGGCTCTAAGAACCGGTTGGCTCTAAAGACCGGCTGGCTCTAAGAACCGGCTGGTTCTAAGAACCGGCTGGCTCTAAGAACCGGCTGACTCTAAGAACCTGCGAGTTCTAAAAGCCTGGGGGTTCTAAGAGCCGGCTGGCTCTAAAAACCGTCCTGTTCTATTAACCGGCTGGCTCTAAAAACCGGGTGCGGGTTCTTAGAGACGGCTGGCTCTAAGAACCGTTCTGTTCTAAGAGCCGGCGGGTTCTAAGAGCTGACGGGTTCTAAGAGCCGGTTGGCTCTAAGAACCGGCTGGCTCTAAAAACCGTCCTGTTCTAAGAACCGGCTGGCTCTTGAAACCGGCAGGTTCTAAGAGACGGCTAGCTCTAAGAACCGTTCTGTTCTAAGAGCCGGCGGGTTCTAAGACCCGGCGGGTTCTAAGAACCGGCTGGCTCTAAGAACTGTCGGGTTCTTAGAACCGGCTGGTTCTAAAAACCGGCTGGCTCTAAGCACCGTCCTGTTTTAAGAACCGGTTTTTAATTAAGGAATAGATTATGTTACAGTTTTATTTGCTTATATGCAAGAGGCAACAATTGTCTCGTTATGAACGTGTACACCAGATAAATCAAGTGAAAACGTCACATATCCTCCAGGTTCGGGCGTGTCCAGTCTAGCAGAGTTCCACGCACAGAAGCGGCGTTACCCCGCTGAATGTTCAGCGATAAAGTCTGGCGCAGGTACTCGATAGCTTTAGGGTCCCCTGTCGAACGATTGAGCGCCTTTTTTTTCTGCACTTATTCGCTTCTGCCAACATAGACGCGTGTCCAGCATGTTCCGCTCCCGCACTGACCATTGAGGAGAACCGGTTGGCTCTAAGAACCGGCTGGCTCTAAAAACCGGCGGGTTCTAAGAGACGGCTGGCTCTAAGAACCGTTCTGTTCTAAGAGCCGGCGGGTTCTAAGACCCGGCTGGCTCTAAGAACCATCATGTTCTAAGAACCGGCTGGCTCTAAGAACCGTCATGTTCTAAGAACCGTCGGGTTCTAAGAAACGTCGGGTTCTAAGAACCGTCGGGTTCTAAGAAACGTTCGGTTCTAAGAACCGGCTGGCTCTAAGAACCGGCTGGCTCTCAGAACCGTCGGGTTCTAAGAACCGTCGGGTTTTAAGAACCGGCTGGCTCTAAGAACCGGCTGGCTCTAAGAGCCGTTCTGTTCTAAACAACGGCTGACTCTCTAAGAACCGGCGGGTTCAAAGAGCCGGCTGGCTCTAAGAACCGTCCTGTTCTAAGAGCCGGCTGGCGCTAAGAACCGGCTGGCTCTAAAAGCCAGCTGGCTCTATGAACCGGCTGGCTCTAAGAACCGGCGGGTTCTAAAAACCGACGGGTTCTAAGAACCGTCGGGTTCTTAGAACCGGCTGGTTTTAAAAACCGGCTGGCTCTATGAACCGGCGGGTTCTAAGAGCCGGCTGGCTCTAAAAACCGTCATGTTCTAAGAACCGGCGGGTTCTAAGAGCCGGCTGGCTCTAAGAACCGTCACGTTCTAACAACCGGCTGGCTTTAAAAACCATCCGGTTCTGAGAACCGGCTGGCTCAAAGAACCATCGGATTTTAAGAACCGACTGGCTCTAAGAACCGGCTGGCTCTAAGAACCGTTCGTTTCTAAGAACTGGCTGGCTCTAAGAACCGTCATGTTCTAAGAACCGTCGGGTTCCAAGAACCGTTCGGTTCTAAGAACCGTCGGGTTCTAAGAAACGTTCGGTTCTAAGAACCGGCTGGCTCTAAGAACCGGCTGGCTCTCAGAACCGTCGGGTTTTAAGAACCGGCTGGCTCTAAAAACCGTCGGGTTCTTAGAACCGGCTGGCTCTAAGAGCCGTTCTGTTCTAAACAACGGCTTGCTCTCTAAGAACCGGCGGGTTCAAAGAGCAGGCTGGCTCTAAGAACCGTTTTGTTCTAAGAGCCGGCTGGCGCTAAGAATCGGCTGGCTCTAAAAGCCAGCTGGCTCTATGAACCGGCTGGCTCTAAGAACCGGCGGGTTCTTCGAACCGGCTGGCTTTAAAAACCGGCTGGCTCTATGAACCGGCGGGTTCTAAGAGCCGGCTGGCTCTAAGAACCGTCATGTTCTAAGAGCCGGCTCGCTCTAAGAATCGTCCTGTTCTGAGAACCGGCGGATTCTAAGAGCCGGCTGGCTCTAAGAATCATCTGGTTCTGAGAACCGGCTGGCTCAAAGAACCGTTCGGTTCTAAGAACTGGCTGGCTCTAAGAACCGTCATGTTCTAAGAACCGTCGGGTTCCAAGAACCGTTCGGTTCTAAGAACCGTCGGGTTCTAAGAAACGTTCGGTTCTAAGAACCGGCTGGCTCTCAGAACCGGCTGGCTCTCAGAACCGGCTGGCTCTCAGAACCGTCGGGTTCTAAGAACCGTCGGGTTTTAAGAACCGGCTGGCTCTAAAAACCGTCGGGTTCTTAGAACCGGCTGGCTCTAAGAGCCGTTCTGTTCTAAACAACGGCTTGCTCTCTAAGAACCGGCGGGTTCAAAGAGCAGGCTGGCTATTTCTAAAAACCGGCTGGCTCTAAAAACCGTCCTGTTTTAAGAACCGGTTTTTAATTAAGGAATAGATTATGTTACAGTTTTATTTGCTTATATGCAAGAAGCAACAATTGTCTCCTTATGAACGTGTACACCAGATAAATCAAGTAAAAACGTCACATATCCTCCAGGTGTCACATAACCGGCGGGTTCTAAGAGATGGCTGGCTCTAAGAACCGTTCTGTTCTAAGAGCCGGCAGGTTCTATGACCCGGCTGGCTCTAAGAACCGTCATGTTCTAAGAACCGGCTGGCTCTAAGAACCGTCGGGTTCTTATAACCGGCTGGTTCTAAAAACCGGCTGGCTATAAGAACCGTCATGTTCTAAGAACCGGCTGGCTCTAAGAACCGGCTGGCTCTAAGAACCGGCTGGCTCTTAGAACCGGCTGGCTCTCAGAACCGGCTGGCTCTAAGAACCGGCTGGCTCTAAGAACCGGCTGGCTCTAAGAACCGGCTGGCTCTAAGAACCGGCTGGCTCTAAGAACCGGTTGGCTCTAAGAACCGGCTGGCTCTAAGAACCGGCTGGCTCTAAGAACCGGCTGGCTCTAAGAACCGGCTGGCTCTAAGAACCGGTTGGCTCTAAAGACCGGCTGGCTCTAAGAACCGGCTGGTTCTAAGAACCGGCTGGCTCTAAGAACCGGCTGACTCTAAGAACCTGCGAGTTCTAAAAGCCTGGGGGTTCTAAGAGCCGGCTGGCTCTAAAAACCGTCCTGTTCTATTAACCGGCTGGCTCTAAAAACCGGGTGCGGGTTCTTAGAGACGGCTGGCTCTAAGAACCGTTCTGTTCTAAGAGCCGGCGGGTTCTAAGAGCTGACGGGTTCTAAGAGCCGGTTGGCTCTAAGAACCGGCTGGCTCTAAAAACCGTCCTGTTCTAAGAACCGGCTGGCTCTTGAAACCGGCAGGTTCTAAGAGACGGCTAGCTCTAAGAACCGTTCTGTTCTAAGAGCCGGCGGGTTCTAAGACCCGGCGGGTTCTAAGAACCGGCTGGCTCTAAGAACTGTCGGGTTCTTAGAACCGGCTGGTTCTAAAAACCGGCTGGCTCTAAGCACCGTCCTGTTTTAAGAACCGGTTTTTAATTAAGGAATAGATTATGTTACAGTTTTATTTGCTTATATGCAAGAGGCAACAATTGTCTCGTTATGAACGTGTACACCAGATAAATCAAGTGAAAACGTCACATATCCTCCAGGTTCGGGCGTGTCCAGTCTAGCAGAGTTCCACGCACAGAAGCGGCGTTACCCCGCTGAATGTTCAGCGATAAAGTCTGGCGCAGGTACTCGATAGCTTTAGGGTCCCCTGTCGAACGATTGAGCGCCTTTTTTTTCTGCACTTATTCGCTTCTGCCAACATAGACGCGTGTCCAGCATGTTCCGCTCCCGCACTGACCATTGAGGAGAACCGGTTGGCTCTAAGAACCGGCTGGCTCTAAAAACCGGCGGGTTCTAAGAGACGGCTGGCTCTAAGAACCGTTCTGTTCTAAGAGCCGGCGGGTTCTAAGACCCGGCTGGCTCTAAGAACCATCATGTTCTAAGAACCGGCTGGCTCTAAGAACCGTCATGTTCTAAGAACCGTCGGGTTCTAAGAAACGTCGGGTTCTAAGAACCGTCGGGTTCTAAGAAACGTTCGGTTCTAAGAACCGGCTGGCTCTCAGAACCGTCGGGTTCTAAGAACCGTCGGGTTTTAAGAACCGGCTGGCTCTAAGAACCGGCTGGCTCTAAGAGCCGTTCTGTTCTAAACAACGGCTGACTCTCTAAGAACCGGCGGGTTCAAAGAGCCGGCTGGCTCTAAGAACCGTCCTGTTCTAAAAGCCGGCTGGCGCTAAGAACCGGCTGGCTCTAAAAGCCAGCTGGCTCTATGAACCGGCTGGCTCTAAGAACCGGCGGGTTCTAAAAACCGACGGGTTCTAAAAACCGTCGGGTTCTTAGAACCGGCTGGTTTTAAAAACCGGCTGGCTCTATGAACCGGCGGGTTCTAAGAGCCGGCTGGCTCTAAAAACCGTCATGTTCTAAGAACCGGCGGGTTCTAAGAGCCGGCTGGCTCTAAGAACCGTCACGTTCTAACAACCGGCTGGCTTTAAAAACCATCCGGTTCTGAGAACCGGCTGGCTCAAAGAACCATCGGATTTTAAGAACCGACTGGCTCTAAGAACCGGCTGGCTCTAAGAACCGTTCGTTTCTAAGAACTGGCTGGCTCTAAGAACCGTCATGTTCTAAGAACCGTCGGGTTCCAAGAACCGTTCGGTTCTAAGAACCGTCGGGTTCTAAGAAACGTTCGGTTCTAAGAACCGGCTGGCTCTAAGAACCGGCTGGCTCTCAGAACCGTCGGGTTTTAAGAACCGGCTGGCTCTAAAAACCGTCGGGTTCTTAGAACCGGCTGGCTCTAAGAGCCGTTCTGTTCTAAACAACGGCTTGCTCTCTAAGAACCGGCGGGTTCAAAGAGCAGGCTGGCTCTAAGAACCGTTTTGTTCTAAGAGCCGGCTGGCGCTAAGAATCGGCTGGCTCTAAAAGCCAGCTGGCTCTATGAACCGGCTGGCTCTAAGAACCGGCGGGTTCTTCGAACCGGCTGGCTTTAAAAACCGGCTGGCTCTATGAACCGGCGGGTTCTAAGAGCCGGCTGGCTCTAAGAACCGTCATGTTCTAAGAGCCGGCTCGCTCTAAGAATCGTCCTGTTCTGAGAACCGGCGGATTCTAAGAGCCGGCTGGCTCTAAGAACCGGCTGGCTCTAAGAATCATCTGGTTCTGAGAACCGGCTGGCTCAAAGAACCGTTCGGTTCTAAGAACTGGCTGGCTCTAAGAACCGTCATGTTCTAAGAACCGTCGGGTTCCAAGAACCGTTCGGTTCTAAGAACCGTCGGGTTCTAAGAAACGTTCGGTTCTAAGAACCGGCTGGCTCTAAGAACCGGCTGGCTCTCAGAACCGGCTGGCTCTCAGAACCGTCGGGTTCTAAGAACCGTCGGGTTTTAAGAACCGGCTGGCTCTAAAAACCGTCGGGTTCTTAGAACCGGCTGGCTCTAAGAGCCGTTCTGTTCTAAACAACGGCTTGCTCTCTAAGAACCGGCGGGTTCAAAGAGCAGGCTGGCTCTAAGAACCGTTTTGTTCTAAGAGCCGGCTGGAGCTAAGAATCGGCTGGCTCTAAAAGCCAGCTGGCTCTATGAACCGGCTGGCTCTAAAAACCGGCGGGTTCTTCGAACCGGCTGGCTCTATGAACCGGCGGGTTCTAAGAGCCGGCTGGCTCTAAGAACCGTCATGTTCTAAGAGCCGGCTCGCTCTAAGAATCGTCCTGTTCTAAGAACCGGCGGATTCTAAGAGCCGGCTGGCTCTAAGAACCGGCTGGCTCTAAGAACCATCTGGTTCTGAGAACCGGCTGGCTCAAAGAACCGTCGGATATTAAGAACCGGCTGGCTCTAAGAACCGGCTGGATCTAAGAACCATCTGGTTCTGAGAACCGGCTGGCTCAAAGAACCGTCGGATATTAAGAACCGGCTGGCTCTAAGAACCGGCTGGATCTAAGAACCGTTCGGTTCTAAGAACCGGCTGGCTCTAAGAACCGTCACGTTCTAAGAACCGACCGGTTCTGAGAACCGGCTGGCTCTAAGAACCGTGGGGTTTTAAGAACCGTTCGGTTCTAAGAACCGGCTGGCTCTAAGAACCGTCATGTTCTAAGAACCGTCGGGTTCTAAGAACCGTCGGGTTCTAAGAGCCGTCGGGTTCTAAGAACCGTCGGGTTCTAAGAACCGTTCGGTTCTAAGAACCGTCGGGTTCTTAGAAAAGTTCGGTTCTAAGAACCGGCTGGCTCTAAGAACCGGCTGGCTCTAAAAACCGTCGGGTTCTTCGAACCGGCTGGCTTTAAAAACCGGCTGGCTCTATGAACCGGCGGGTTCTAAGAGCCGGCTGGCTCTAAGAACCGTCATGTTCTAAGAGCCGGCTCGCTCTAAGAATCGTCCTGTTCTAAGAACCGGCGGATTCTAAGAGCCGGCTGGCTCTAAGAACCGTCATGTTCTAAGAACCGGCTGGCTCTAAGAACCATCTGGTTCTGAGAACCGGCTGGCTCAAAGAACCGTCGGATTTTAAGAACCGGCTGGCTCTAAGAACCGGCTGGCTCTAAGAACCGTCATGTTCTAAGAACCGGCTAGCTCTAAGAACCGACCGGTTCTGAGAACCGGCTGGCTCTAAGAACCGTGGGGGTTTTAAGAACCGTTCGGTTCTAAGAACCGGCTGGCTCTAAGAACCGTCATGTTCTAAAAACCGTCGGGTTCTAAGAACCGCCGGGTTCTAAGAACCGTCGGGTTCTAAGAACCGTTCGATTCAAAGAACCGTCGGGTTCTAAGAAAAGTTCGGTTCTAAGAACCGCTGGTTCTTAGAACCGTCGGGTTCTTATAACCGTCTGGCTCTAAAAACCGTCGGGTTCTTCGAACCGGCTGGTTTTAAAAACCGGCTGGCTCTATGAACCGGTGGGTTCTAAGAGCCGGCTGGCTCTAAGAACCGTCATGTTCTAAGAGCCGGCTCGCTCTAAGAATCGTCCTGTTCTAAGAACCAGCGGGTTCTAAGAGCCGGCTGGCTCTAAGAACCGTCATGTTCTAAGAACCGGCTGGCTCTAAGAACCATCCGGTTCTGAGAACCGGCTGGCTCAAAGAACTGTCGGATTTTAAGAACCGGCTGGCTCTAAGAACCGTTCGGTTCTAAGAACCGACTGGCTCTAAGAACCGTCATGTTCTAAGAACCGGCTGGCTCTAAGAGCAGTCGGGTTCTAAGAACCGGCGGATTCTAAGAGCCGGCTGGCTCTAAGAACCGTCATGTTCTAAGAACCGGCTGGCTCTAAGAACCGTCGGGTTCTAAGAACCGTCGGGTCCTAAGAACCGTCGGGTTCTTAGAACCGACTGGTTCTAAAATTTGGCTGGCTCTAAGAACCGGTTGGTTCGAAAATCCGGCTGGCTCTAATATTCGGCTGGTTCTAAAAACCGTCGGGTTCTAAGAACCGTCGGGTTTTCGGGCTGGTTTGATTTTTTAATCTGAATCTATTTATGATTCGTTTGATAAAGTGAGTCAAAATTCTAGCTTTATACATGCGCTTTCTTCCAAAACGTCTACCGAAAAGCCTTGCTTGCATCGCAACTGCACATCAAACCACCATAAAATACACATTTCCCTCAGTATATGTGCTTTATGTAGAGTGCATTTTAAGGATTTTAAACGCAAAAGCGCAAACATGAGATATCACGAGATCTCAAAAAATCTGCAAACTTTCTTTAACACAGATATTTCGCTGCCCCTAGCCAGCGTTGAGTGTCCTTCAAACAATGAAAAGTAATTTTCGTTTGAACACGACGGAGAATTTTCAATAAACGTCTCAATTATTTGTCTATTGCGCGCCATTTTGTGAAGTAATACCCGGCCAGTCCCGTCGGTATAACATATATTAGTAATTTTGCTCTCATTTCTAAGAGCCGGCTGGCTCTAACAGCCGTCATGTTCTAAGAACCGGCTGGCTCTCTAAGAACCGTCGGGCTCTAAGAACCGTCGGGCTCTAAGAACCGTCGAGCTCTAAGAACCGTCGAGCTCTAAGAACCGTCGAGCTCTAAGAACCGTTGGGCTCTAAGAAATGTCGGGCTCTAAGAACCGTCGCGCTCTAAGAACCGTCGGGTTCTAAGAACCGTCGGGTTCTAAGAACCGTCGGGTTTTAAGAACCGTCGGGTTCTTAGAACCGACTGGTTCTAAAATTTGGCTGGCTCTAAGAACCGGTTGGTTCGAAAATCCGGCTGGCTCTAATAATCGGCTGGTTCTAAAAACCGTCGGGTTCTAAGAACCGTCGGGTTTTCGGGCTGGTTTGATTTTTGAATCTGAATCTAAGGGTAACACAAGTGATTCGTTTGATAAAGTGTGTCAAAATTCTAGCTTTATACATGCGCTTTCTTCTAAAACGTCTACCGAAAAGCCTTGCTTGCATCGCAACTCCACATCAAACCACCATAAAATACACATTTCCCCCAGTATACGTGCTTTATGTAGAGTGCATTTTAAGGATTTTAAACGCAAAAGCGCAAACATGAGGTATCACGAGATCTCAACAAATCTGCAAACTTTCTTTAACACAGATATTTCGCTTCCCCTAGCCAGCGTTGAGTGTCCTTCAAACAATGAAAAGTAATTTTCGTTTGAACACGACGGAGAATTTTCAATAAACGTCTCAATTATTTATCTATTGCGCGCCATTTTGTGAAGTAATACCCGGCCAGTCCCGTCGGTATAACATAAATTAGTAATTTTGCTCTCACTTCTAAACACAGGAAATTCCCTTCCAATTTAATTGTATATGATGTTTTAAACGAGTTTGAAGGTCTCATAAAATGTAACCTAGTCGTTTTCCGGCATATATATATATATATATATATATATATATATATATATATATATACAGGCAAAATGTCTTGATTCTTGCTTAATGTATGTAAAAATGATTTTAACATGCCGTTTTGCCGAACCCGAGTGAGGAAAACTGCAAAGGTTGCTGACACTTCTTCCGGTGTTATCGGGGTGAAGAGCCATGTCTTGATGACGTTTTGCCGACAAAATTGTCCCGCAGGACAAGGAAGTCATTGCGGAACGCGGCGGGCGGGGGGGGGGGAGGAGGTGCTCTTCTCTCTGGCAGCAATTTAGCTGGTGGCCGAATGATAGTGCAGGCCATCTTATTTCTCCCGCCGTACGCGAACGGTCGACTCTGACCGGAGCAGCCGCAGATGGAATAGCGTGCGTATCCATTAGACAATGCGGTGATGAACATCAATTTCTCCTCGTGCGATTTGATATCACCCACCCACGCTGTAGGCGCCTTGACAAACGACAGACGGACTGCTCGATTCGACCAGGGTGCACTTGGCGGATGAGAGATTGGGCGGTCGCCCAAGACACAAAACATAGGCGGTGAGGCGTCTGTGGTAGTAACAGGAATCGCAGTCGCGGAGAGCTGTTGGAAAGCAGTTTTGTTTTTTGTGACTATTGAAGCAACTGTAGCCCGTTGTTTTCGCTGGCCACCGAATGGGCGGACACCCGTTAAACAAACCTCACAGAGGCAACAGCAACAACGACGATATATATATATATATATATATATATATATATATATATATTATATGACTTAAATTGCTAAAAAATGTATATGTGTATAGATGTTTGGTTTGTATATATATATATATATATATATATATATATAAGAAAGTACAAATGTGTATAATTAGTTGCTACTAGCAGTGTCTGCCTAACGATGTTTGTTAGCAAACCGACAACAGCAGCAGCAGTGCATCACCAGCAACAACAACAGCAGTATCAGCTGCAACAACGATAAAGGGGAATCGCTCAGAAACACAAGTCACCGACATTCAGCGACCACCACCATCACCCCGCGCCGTCCAGTCGGCTAGACTTTCCGGTCCCATCACTCCAGAACTCCAAACGACGTGTCCCTTGACAGAACGGCGCAACGCAACGCGGGACAGCTGACGAGTTTCGAACTCGACGCGTCGCGCCACAGAGGAAGAGAAAGGGGAGCGCGAGAGGATGAGGCAGGCGAAGCGAGGCGGACAAAGATGGACGAACTTATGGCCAAGCAGACGAAGTAGATGAGGCAGGCGGGACAGGGCCGTCGGTCGGCCGCTTTAGAACGAGGCGTCGCTGCCCGCTACTGATGCAGCCGCTAGTATATCACCGTATAGCAGAACCGACGCTAATTGAGTCGATGGATAGAGGCGTCGTCCACGTACCGCACGTCACTGGTCGCCTGCACTACGTCCCCGTTTTCCGTGCCCCCGGATCACCCTCTGGTCCGCCCTCAACCCCGGCGGCACCCCAATAACTTCGAAGGCGTTGCAAACTAACGGAATACTCGCGTGGTGATCTGAGTAAACAGCACAATTCTTGCCCACATGACAGACTTCGAAACTCTGTAGAATAGAGCAGTCAAAGACCTCAATAAGAACCAAAACATTGAGGAATGTTATTCCTTTGTCTGTGTACTGCGGGAGATGTTAAATAAGCCTACGCATTAGAGTCATCTGATTAATCTGCCCGTTTTACTGCTGTCGACTCGTTCTTAGGAAAATAGTTAGGTGTACCAAGCCTCAATATATATATATATATATATATATATATATATATATCGGACGTCTTAACAGCGTCTGCCTGTTTATATACATTATAAACGGAGCGGAATAAAGGAGATTACCAACGTCAGATCCCGTAACGTGTGAACGAGACAATTCGTAAAAAGGCCAGAACGTAAATAAAATGTAAGCATTCGTGAGAACGCCTGTGACTTTTCTCTACGTACAACAATTGAGACCCGTGCCTAATTGCATTTAGGATAAGTTTTCATGGTTTCGAGATGGAGCGTAGCAAGTGTTGCTTACAACAGCAGCCAGGTAGAGTAGCTTAAAAGAGAAACAACACACAATTTGCTTGAGACCTCACTGCAAAGCAAAATAATAAGTCACATAAAATAAATGAGCAACTGTAGTGGTACGAGAACATTTAGTGGACATTTGCCACTGATCTTGTCTGCGACTAAGGATCACCGACTCGACAGAGCACTGCTAGGCGCCGATAAAAGAAGAACGAGGTTTCGTTTTTAGGGCACGGATATTCCAGGTTGATTAACTTACGTACACAATCCAATTCCTAAATGAATTCCTTTGTACCCTAACGAACTAGAATAGCGCATCAAACATGGGGTTCATCTCCCTTTAAATCCGTTAACTTAATTATCGTTCCGGCGCTTTTAAACGAAGAGCCATTAAAGTCACAGCACAAGCCCCTTAGAGTCGGTATTGACTGAGCTCAGCTTTAGTTGATTAAGAAATGCGAAAGTACTCATACTTGGCAAATCGGCGCAACACGAGTTGACTCTACAAGCCATACTTATTTTGTTTTGTCGTTTTTTCTGGAATATTTGAAAACTGTTTGATGTATATGCATCACTAGCAGCCTGTGTAAGTAGTGTGGACATGGATTTCTTCCCACTCCCTTAGGCTCGGTATTACTTTAGTATTACATTAAAGTCGTGAGAGAGAGAGATTTTGCGATTTTGCTTCACTTAGCTATATCCCTGTTTAGCAGCTTAGTTGAGTTAAGGTAGAGGGATTCTGCCAATACTTAAACTGCCATGTGAGGGTGTATAGAGACGCACGAGGGTCCGGCTGCTCTCTTTCCTCCCCTTTAGCTTCTCGCCTCGACCACTCCGAGAAACCCACTTAAGCCTCTCCCGCCCGGCTGTTTCCTTGGCTGCGCATAGTCAGGGCGAAGATGGCTCCGTGAAGAGCACCCTCGTTCTGATTGCGCGCCGACCATAAGTGTGTAAGGCGACTTCGGCAGAACTCCTTTAGGCAAACCTTTTCCCTCATGATGGTGTCGAGGTGATAAAATCCGTGCGCTCATGACGCAGGATTGCACAACATGTGCGCGACGATTTCTATTGTCATCTGGTCGATCGATGATTGGAGTGAAGTCGTGAAGAACCTGAAGACGTGCGTGTCGTAGCAAGTACCGTAAACGCCAATGCTGTGTGTTTAGCGTTGTCGACAGTTCCAGTAGCGACGAACACGCATTGGTACTCAATTTGCTAATACGAAGCATGTAAGTTTGCAATTGTCCATGTCCCATAAAGATCTTCGTGTCGTAATAAAAGGTCCATGCGGCCTTAAATCAAATGCGAGGGTCTAGAACAAGGATGCGAGTCCAGGGGCAGCGTCCAAGCATGGGATGCCCTATGCTTGGACGGTAACGATA
The DNA here is from genome assembly GCA_003439945.1 of Dermanyssus gallinae. Classification (NCBI taxonomy): domain Eukaryota; kingdom Metazoa; phylum Arthropoda; class Arachnida; order Mesostigmata; family Dermanyssidae; genus Dermanyssus; species Dermanyssus gallinae. The sequence continues at coordinate 428,216 of QVRM01002473.1, read as the reverse complement.
TAAAGGCCATATAAAGGCCAAATCAATGTCTAGGAATTGTGGTAATTTATTAAACGTATCAGTAAGGAGACTTGCTAACAGGCGGACGTGTGATGTATTTATGACAATGTTCGGAAGAGATGCCAACAAGAAGAATTTTTTCTAGGAAATTCGGTAGAATGCCCATATGCCAGTGACGATATGGGTAGAAGCAAATCAGAAAGCAGTAAATCGCAGTGAAATAAAGAACTCAATCATCGTTTTAGTGCATCGTGTGTGGCCATACACCGCAAAGCACTAAACGTGAGCACACACACGGAACTACCCGCATGACGATGCAGATTATCCAAGTGGTATGCTGCGGCCCTTCTATGTTGAGGCTCCCAGTACAGAGGCTGTATGCTTTCGAGTGTATTTGCAAGTACTCATGAATAATGCTAAGTGTTTTATTCATTCATTCAAATTTAAACTGATACTTAATTCATTAGATGGCTTTTACTCAAAATGTTTACTTTGCTCGCAATTACATCTTTTAGATTTACGCTCAATCTAGCGGGACATATAAATAGTAGCTAGTCAGCTGAATTGACGCCCTTTGGTGATGAAATGTGGATTTCGTGTAATTTCTTTAGCGTTAATAAAAGTAATCGAATAAGCATGACACATCAAAACCCGAACTGCGCTAATATTTTAAGGCTGCAAGGCAGCGAATTACTTTATATTTTTTAAACGACGTAGATTGCGGGTAGTCTGTCAATTCCACAGCGGAAATATTTTAGCTTAGCCGAAAGTTGAACGGGGGTTAGCTACAAGGGAGCTAATGTCTAAACCTAACTGTCTAAATGGAAAACCGTGCCAACTCAGGTTCCTTGACCTCAGCGGGCAAAAACAGATACTCTAGGTCCCTACACCTTGTAATAATTACATGGCAAGCGGGTGCACTAAGGTATACATACGCCCGCTGACAAGATCAAATAGGCCCTGAAAGACGCAAAACATAAAGGCAGAAGCTCACTGTGCCACCGCCTTCCCCGAATAAAGAGGTGGCCAGTCAGACGGGGGAAGCACCTGGAAACATAAGGACATGGCAATCGTCAAAGACAGAACGGAGCACCACAATAACTTATAGCCCTTGGGACGAACCTAAAATCTAGAGACACATAGAAGGGTATGACCGCCTAACTTTAAGACATTGCCGGCGGTACCGCCAACAAGACTAGCAAAGCCTTCTTTACGACAAATACTATCGTTAGGCCGATAAACCATGTGTCAATCTTTGCGAAATCAACAACATTGACTCTCTTTAGTCTAGTGAGTTCTTGGGCCCAGTTATGGTTGCTTTAAAATTGAAAAAGCAAAGGTAGTGTTCAAACCAGAACGTAGCACATCAACTGGAGCTTTGCGGCATCACTGAATGGGTAACAGTGCTAACGTGCCTTGTATGTCAGAAAGTAGGGCACTCATGCAAACATATGCAAGCAGGTGAAAGAAAATACGTATACGCTCTAAATGAGAGATCATTTGGATTCACCGGGACTTGGGACGCTCGTAGAGTTTACCTCTGCCCATGTCAAATAAGTCCATACTCTACGTTAAAGTAATTCTACCCCCTACTCGACAACTTAATGGAATCAGCGACATGAAACAGATATTATATTGCATATATTGCATTTAGAATAAAGACGTGGTCTTAGAGTTCCCGTCCCACAAGACCGAAGATTACAACCCATGAACCTGAACAACTACGCGAACGCTAAACGGAAATAATTAGCAGCCCCAAATCACGCAAAACAGCAAAAAAAGCAAGAGAGCTTTGTCCAAGCTGCATGTCATTTGGCGCAACAGAGCCTACTCCCGATCACTGTGTCCCGCAGCACCATAAAGGTCTTGCTAGTTTACGGCGCGAATTATTCTATGCAAGACGCAGATTTGCCTAGACCAGTATATTGATGGTCTCCTGGATGTTAAACATGTTAAATGCGTTAAACAGCTTTCCGTGGCAAGCAATTATAAACGTCCTATACCGCAAAAAGTTTCCTTATATCTCTGCAGTATCACGTTTGATGGTAGAACGGTTTAAAACGAAATTTTCGGATCTCTGTGGATGCTGCAGGGATCACTTATATTATATCCCTGCTCTCGAATTAAACAAATGACAAAGGGCTGCGCTTCTAGGATCGCCTACGTGGTGCCCAGCGTCGCATGTACGCCGGCAGCATGGTAACCGGGTCAGGCAATGACGGCAGAGCCACATGAAAGGCGCGAAAACCAGGTCGTGGTTGATGTTTACGATTGAAAGATTTCTACTCGCCTAACGCTGGTGCTGTAAAAAAGGGTAGCCGTAATCCAGCGTAAAAATCCAGGGCAAAAGGTACCACCCTTACTGCTCCTATACCAGGACGGGCGTACGTCCGTAATCATTCCTTTGTCCGATTTCTTTCGCCGCTTTGTATTATACGGTGCCTTTGTACCTCTGTTTGATCAAAGTGTCCCGACCCTAAGTATCGTACGAGGTACGGCACCGCTAGCACTACCGTGGCTCTGATCTGACAGGAGAATGGGTCTTATATTATATCCGACAGAGATAGGTCTTATAAAGTATTAAAAAGGAAACTTAAGAAGGCTCTCGAGAGCCCACGTCACTAGTTTCCTTGCATGCAGGTCAACATAGAAGCAGAAAAGGTATCATCCCTCTCGCGGAATTAAGACGATACTTTACAAAGAAAGAGGTAACTAAAACTGAATTTAAAGACACCGTTACAAGCACAAAGTTGAGATATCCTAAATAATCATATCTGAGTTAGCATATACGGCGCAACAACACCGAGCAAAGTTAAACGTGCTTACCTAGATTCCTGCCCGGGCCGCAGGCCTCGGCATCTGATATCCAGATTTTGTTGTACTCACGAGGTCCGATTTCAGATCCAGCAAGTCCAGTCGTCGGAATACGCACTCGCGTTCCATCGCAAGGCCTTTCTCGTGCGGAAGTCGCGCAACACGGCGACTTAGTTGAAATATGTGTGGACCATCACTATGGTGCAATTTGCTAAATTTCTAAATGTTCTTCCACGTTCGGGAAAATTACTAACGGAGCAACCGTATAGTTTCGGAAAAACTGCAAGTCCTTAAGGTACCATGGAGTTTCCTGCCGCAGAAGCGCGGACCGCGCTCCGCCGCACAACGTAGTGAACGAGACCTGCACAGATCCCTTACATCACCGGATCTCATCTTCCATCAGCATCGCCGCTTCGACGGACCCTTGTCCGTTCCGTTTTAAAAATGATAATCATGGTTTCTGATGTCACGGTGATGGTGCCTTTGCTCTATCTTGTGTTCGCCGCCGGTGCTAATCCACTGGATTTTTGCCACAACATATAAGGTGCAAAAATACGTCAATTAATCAGTCACATGCACTTTAAATAAAAAGCCACAGGGTTGCATAGTGTTTACACTCAGGGAGCGACCGTATTTGGTTTGTCTAATCAACAGTCAGCCATCGTGCAGTGCAAACATGCAGTTGACTTTATCAGTGTGGGCAACCTCTCCCGCTGCCAACGTCTGGCCACTACCAGATTTTTCAGACGAAGAACCTTGTGAGCTCCTCGGTATGCAGTTAAAGGTCTTTAAAACTACTTGACATTATAATGGAGCAAATAGTCTTAGATCTCACAAGCCTAACTTGGCAGTCTCCAGGGTGCTCGGCAGATATATTAATGTTGCACACCAAAAACTTTTTCGGGCTGACCCTCAGCCAAATGTAACGTCCACGGAACTGCTTTTCGCATTGCTTCCCATAAATACAAATGTGCAACGGTGTCGCTCGAACCCGCGCACCTCTGTGTCCCCTCCGGTCCCGAGGCGCAGACGAATGCACCATCCACCGGGGCCGACAATGTTGCACATGTTTGATTGACACACATTCATTGTTGTACGCATCTAGTTCAAAATCGGATTTAGTAATCACCCTCAGATCTCTAAGCAGGTTCACAATTGTATGACCAGTTGACCAGTATTCGTGTCTTTCTTTGAAGCAAATAACGACACACTTCAGAACGTATATGATCATCATAATATTAGTGTACTACTTAGAGACTTGGTTGATTCCCTCTTGTAGGGTCTCGCATACATCTGTGGAGATTGTGTTGGTGTACAATTTAATGTTCAGCATAATGCTGATAGCGAGAAAGGACGGATAGTTTTTGACTGGTATACTACTACATATCTGGCTCTACGTATCGTGCCTTAGCTGGCCTAGTATGCTAGGACGGTTTGCCTATATATATAAATATATATATATATATATATATATATATATATATATATATGAAACAGTGTCGCAGTACGTATATCAACCCGCAGATAGGCACTAAATTCCGCTGGAGAGCTGACGGAAGTATCGGTGGTTTCTGCACTTCTTGGCCTGGTGAGACGGTCGCTAAAGTGCTAAAATTGTATACAATGACAAAATAATCTTGAAAAGCAGACTTATTGCAAAATAAACATTCATCATTCATATATATATATATATATATATATATAGAGAGAGAGAGAGAGAGAGAGACATTTATACACATATATGCATCGGCATAGATGCAAGTATGTCTACATCGCGGTCATTATTACATGCTCGCGACCAGATAAGTGGGGACGAGTCTTTTTTTGCTGCCACAGAGAGACGGCCGAGACTAGGCTAGCCTCTACCATTCAAACGTTCGGCAAGAACGTCTAACAACAACAGCTCAGCCAACACAATGCGATAGTGAGTAACCAACACCAACCGCTTGACAAGTTGTAAACAGATTATGAGCGCTGTGACAAGAAACACTACGCCAGACTCCACCCTGATAGATGGCACTCAGCTTACGCTGAACGACCTATATTTATATATGTATATATATATATATATATATATATGTATATATAAATATACATATATATATATATATATATATATATATACATATATATGTATATATAAATATATATATATATATATACATATATATATATATATATATACATATATATATATATATATATATATATATATATATATATATGTATATATAAATATATATATATACACGTGCAGATATTTCAACGTCAAGGTGCTTTTAGATATATGTGTGGATGTGTGTTGGTGCATATGGACAAACAGTGTAGCATTGTAACGGAATCGCGCATGGGTGCGCGCTGGTTAACTTTTGCACGGTTGCCTAGGAGTGCATTGTACGCTGCATTTCGCGAGTTACCGCCACGGAACAGCGGAGGCCTGTAGACGGACGCTCTTGGAGAACGGTGTGCTACAACTTAGGTGTTCAGTCTCCAATATTTATCCAGTAGTGTCTAGTAGTAGCCATAAACATGTTCTAGAGGAATGCAAACTATAATTTGACATGCGCACAGCAGGTTGCAGACGACAGGAGTAAACTATCGCTATCAGAATCATGCAATTCGATTTGATTTGCCATTATGTGCAAAAAAATTTGCTTCAAAACTGTCAAAATGCAAAAATGGCTACTAACGGTGCATCTAACGACAAACTATACAACAAACTGACTAATGTAAGCAGAATTACTTGGCAGGCTCAAGGGGTAATTGTGTTCTTTTTGTGATTTGCAACGTACAAATATGTGAATCGAATAGATACAAAAACTTGATTTAGTGCGCAAAGTAGTTACATTATAGTTGTAATTAACAAATCTGTTTGATGGTTGAATGAGGTTGGTTAGGGCACCTTTAACGCACTCAAAAGCATGATTCATGGCTTGGGTTCTAATCCCTGTAACGCTGGTCTAATCTCTTTGTTTAAGTGATTTTAGGGGTAGACCCATGAGTCTTAACGTAATTGCCGGTGGCGCCCACTTAATAATCTACTGGTTTTCGTTTCTGTAGAATAGCTGGCGTTATAGCCGGCCATTTTTACGTGTTTTCTTTTCTGGAGACACAGTTTGCGTTAGAACCACTAAGGTCTTTTTCTTTGCTTTTCTTTAAGTATAGTTGTGACTATGCCAATCATGCTTGTCAGGCTCAAATGACTTGAACAGATGCGCCAACATTTGCGGTGCATGGTTGATAGGGTGTCCGCAATCTTGTTTGTTTCTCACTAAAATTACGATTTATCCAATACGCAAGAACACTTTTAGATATATATGGAGTTAGGTTCCGTATATGCAAACCTCTACGCAATGCTAGATTTTGACCCACTTGCAACGTTCGTTTTTATATTTATTTTTCCGTACTATCTATATATCTACTGTAGTTTATCATAGCGATCTGTAAACTTGCAGGTTATTTAATAGTTATCTACTAGAAGTCGTGACCTTCAGATGTTCAAAATGTTCTCTCCTGCTAAAGGCGGTTGAACAACTAGTTCAACGGGCAAAGTGTGCAGCCAAGGCTGCTCAAAAGTGTTCCGCGGGGGTTGTCTGAACCCCGTGCAACACTTTCCAAGATCGAGGCAATATCACAGGAACAATCTGCCGCACCCCTTGAAATCATGGAAGGCTTACCCACAACGCTAGGTGACAAAACTGGTGTGGAGAAAAGCGGCGGAACACAGACCACGCAGACGAGCAAAAAAAGCACGGCTGGCAGACAGCGGAGAAGACGGTGACGGAATGAGACAAGGGCGAAGCAGCAGTAGAAACAACCGCGCAGGCACCAAGAAAAGCTCGCCTTCTGCAGAGTTGAGTAATAACAGTGGCAACCTAAACGGCACTAATTGGAACGACCGTGTCGAGCCCGATGGCGTGGTGGGATGCGTCTGCGCCTCGCAACCGGAGGAGACACATAGGTGCGCGGGTTCGAGCCCCACCGTTTGTATTTATGGGGTTCCGTCTATGAAGCAATGCGAAAAGCAGTCCCATGGACGTTAAATCTTGGCTGAAAGTCAGCCCCTAAAGGATTTTTTTTTTAATGGAACGACCGGATGGTGATACAGCGACGCTGTCAGTTACGGTAACAGCAACACCGATAGCAGAGACACCGCACCCACGACCGAAAAAACGATGGCGACTTTGTTATCGTCTTTCTAAGCGGAATCAGGAGCACCTTTAAGTTGGTTGATTTTGTACTCAAGAGCGGAGACATTTCAGCGGGGCTTACTGCATATCACTGATATGCAGGGGTTTCACCTGCGCTTGTCTTACCTGCGATAGGCCGGTAAAGATCTATGGGTGGGCTATATACCTACCTGCCTGGTAGCTTACCACTACCGACGCAATGCGTCAGAAAAGATAAATACTACGCGGTGCTATTTGCTGGGAGGGTAAACGTCGCTGTGTTCTATTCCCCGCCCAAATTCAATTTCGCGGAGGTGTACTGAGACAGTAAGCTTTAGTGATTCAGGATTAATCCTGGCCATGCTGTATCGTCGGCGGTGACTTAAATTCCAGGAGTGGTTGTAGAGCCGACGATGGTAACGGTGATGTGCTGCTTCAAGTATTGAAAAATATTAGCACAAATCTTGCAAAGGCACCAATGAGCAGTGATGAGAAAGTTCACCGGTGACTTGCTGCGAACGCGAGTAAAGATTACACCTATTTGAGTCGCAGTGGAAGCAGTACTATCGACTTGTTGTTCCACAGCAAGCATTGTCATTCATGCAGTTAAAGGTTTCGATTTTCTCAAGAAAACGGCCCAAAAACGCTAACCAGTGTTAGCCGCAACCGATGTTCCCGGTGTTCGGCGAGACCGACACAGCCCGCCACTCTGGCCTGCAATGAAACACATAGCGGTCTTTGCAAAAGGCGCCGGGGTCTGGTTTCAGGCTCTGCCCAGTCCTCACTTAGGCACTTTACTAGATGACGATACTGTTACCGATAAGTACGGGGCTAGGCCTGGAGGCAGCTCTCGTATTCTCCCACCCATGTACATGCGGCAATTAAGTGGGGCCACAGGTGTACTATGGTCTCTCTTGTGCCTTAAGCTCAGGTCGTCGGGCCCATCACGGAGCTTATAACGGGATATTTAGCCGAGCCTTGAGATCTGCTGGCTTTCCTTGCATTATCGACTCTCCTGGCCTCTGCAGGAATGATGGAAAACGATCGGACGGACTGACACTAACGTCCTTTGAGATGGGTCGCATGCTAGCATCTGATGCAACCGTTGCTGACTCATTAACTCCTTCAATAGTCAGTGCGGGAGCGGAACGTGCTGGTCACGCAGCTATGTTGCCGGGGGCAAATAAGTGCAGAAAGTATGCCAGTATTACTTGCCCCCACGACTTTCACACGCTGGCACTCGAGACACTGGAGAGGACCTGGCCCAAAGACGCACAAACTTCCCCTGGAGAAGTCGACGAAAAGTGCAGTGAAGTAGAAAAGGTTATGGCAAAAGGAATCAGATCGGTCGCTTTCGGATCTGCTATCGAGCCCACAGCGACGTGCTCGGGCTCTTGCGCCAAACGGGAATAAGAGCACCATCATTTCTGCAAGCTCGACGGGACGACTTTGACTGCAGAAAGGCTTATCTAAAACCCGCTCGGTGACGTATCGCCAGGGAGTCACCTAACTAATATTTAATTTATTCGTTACGTGTCTAATTCTTCAGCACATAATAAAACTGGAGCAGCTTACTTTTCGGGGTGAAGGAGTCGTGCGAGTTCCTCCGGTCACTCTTGAAGAGGGATTTCTTTCCCGTTACAGGAAACACATGGTGATCACAAACATTAGGCGATGGTATTTATAACGATTATCTGTTAATTATTCCCGTATCTTGGCTTTCGGATTTATTAAGCGTGATCAAAAGAGCGATTTACAGCGCACACAAACAAAACGTTTGTTTATCTTTACGGGGAAGTAGCCAATGTCCGACGACTGTCTGTTTTCTCAATAATGAGGCTCTTCATGCTTAAGATCTTTCCGTGGAAATGTATAGTATTGACAGGTTATGGGACCATATTACGCTAGCTTTAATTTTTTTTCCAAAAATGTATGTCATTATAAATGAAGTAAGTGATCAAGTAGTATCCATACGCTTGAAAGGGCTCCCAGTAACGCCCAAGACCATGGCTAAGTACCTGGGCAATATCTTGGGTAGGGCTCTCATAGGGTCACTTTAGTGCGTTGTGCAGCAAACAAAACTGTCAAAGCCTTAGTAGCTGCAAAAACTTTTACCGCAGGCAAAAGGAGCAACCGACTCTTGGCGCCGTCTGTTAGTATCAGTAGTCGATAACATCAAGATGTATGTTGCACTCTTATAGGAGCGCACGATTGCCAGAATTCCAACACGTCGCCTCCTCGACAAGGTATAAAGACCTACGGTGCTCAGCATCCACACAACCATACACGTCCTCTTTAGGTGTCTCTTACGAACCTAAGAGTAAAATAACTAGCTCTTAGGGACCTAAGAGTAGAAAACCTCAATGAACCTCACGATGGAGGGACTACTAGTCAGCGGAGGAGAAGCCCTAAACAAGCGAAACCAACTGTGGAGAGCAGTCCAGTTGGGCTACTCTGGATGATAGATAAAGTCAATGCCTTTTTCCTTTCTGTGCCTTTTTTTAACATTGAGCGAAAGTTACTCTCTTGGAACGGAAACTGGGAAGTCCCCTGATACACCATGCCTTTGTAGAGGCGCTCCTTAAGAACCAAGAGTCCTGGCTATAGCAAGCATAATTTATTTTCACTGCACAAAGTTGAACAGCCTTAATGGAAAATTACGAGATGAAGTGATTATTCTTAAGGAGACAGTACTGTGGCCACCCCCGGCAAGAGACAGATTAACCACAGAGGATTGTAGTCGGTTTATAAGTCTTACATCAAAAACAACGACTTTAACAACGACGTCCGATGTGCATTATATATATATATATATAGAAAATATTGTGATGATTTATTAGTCATTTACAATACGTTTGCACACTCGGCAGTGCTCGCCTTAATAAAAATTGTGGTAAAAAGGTGTCACGTGAGGTTAAGAATCAGCTGTCCGTATCCTTGCTTGATGGTAGCCCCCGCTCTTATGGAGCCGGTGCGAGCAGTATATCCTTAAGGTTCCTTGCAACGTTAAAACGGTAAGATCCATAAGATTCCTCTTCGTGACGCCGAGCCCCAAGACCGTACTTGCAGTTTCAGAGTCCCATACACCACTCATAGAGATAGTGATGGATCCGAATCTGCGAGGTTTTTGCGGGTCGGGGAGCGCCGCTCTTAGGAACTCGACGTCATATTCTGTGATCTTGTTCTGCCGCGCTTTTGCGAGGTCCCTGTTCGGGCCGCAAACCTCGGCATCTAAAACCCAGATCTCGGTTGGTGTTGTTATGACGAGGTCGGGCTTTAGACCCTGTGCGCCCGGTCGACGGAATACTCGCTCACGAACCACCTCATGACCCCTCTCACGGAGAAGACGCGCCACGCAATCACAGACGTCGTTATGTCTTTCTATAGTTTGTTTGTGCGTTGTATCGCACATCTGAGCGACATGAGCCAACGTCTCAGGCGCATGACACCCGTGCCTACAACGTTTGTTGTAGCCCGGGCGTCCCCTGGCCAATCTGGCACGCGTTGGTAGTGCGTTGATCCTGAGCTTTAATAGGTTTAAATACTCCTTGCCAGATAGGTAGGACATACCCTTAATCCAGTGATGTACAAAGGGCGTTTCGTGTGCTTTTTTAAAATGTGCCTATCGAACGTGTTGTTTAGTTGTTGAGATCAGTAATCGGTCCATTGTGTAGCGGCCTCAATGGAGATTCCCAAGTGCTCGCAAAGAAGTGTTGTTTCCGCAAGGTCTTTTTTGAAGTGCTCGGTGGTTAGCATTCATTGGACCCCAGGGTGCGTGGAGTGTAGTGCTGTCAGACGGGAGAGGCCGAGTCTAGGGATAAATGTTTGGAGGCAGGGGATGTCCAAACCGCCGTGTGCTGTGTGCGTGTACAGGTAGGCGTTCGGCACCGAGTTTTTGAGCTTAAGCCATTTCGACTTAACAACCATTCTGATCTCTTTATCTAGGTCGCTAAGGAGTGCGTGAGATGGCCTGGGACCGGAGACCAGTTTATATAGGAGGCGGGGAAATATATATATATATATATATTCAAGGTTTTCCATAACCGTATGTACTGATTATAAAGTTTGGTAGAACTCGGCCAGAGTGAGGATAACATTTATAAAATAGGTTGTTCTGACTTTTTTCTCTTACATGTTTGTGCAAAATCTACGTTTGCGGTACAAGCAGTCAATGTATGAAGAAACCGATCATATCGGCGTGTTCTGCATAATCTGAACGACACCAGATGCAAGCTAGCAAAAAGCGAGTAGGCATGTTAAAAGAAGTCATAAAAAGTCGATGTGTTGTTATGTCTTACGTTGAAGCTTTTGCATACAGAACTGTAAAATTTTGCCATAATGACCAAAAATGTTCTCAATTGCAAATCGCGGCGAGAGCAAGTTTAACGCCTATAATGTTCGTACCAAAATGATGATGCTGCGTTACGTAGTTGCCGAATTACTAAGCTTTCTTGTGCCGAATTACTTAGCTTTCTTGGCAGCCATATCCACAGAGAAGGCCTACATACTTGCAGAGGGTGAAAGCTTTAACGTAAAACATAACATCTATGGCTGCCGAAACAGCTCAGTTACTCGGTAACTACGTAATGCAGTGCCATCACTTTTTCGTACGAAAATGATGGACGTTGAAATTGTACGGTTCTGCACGCGAAAGCGCACGTACGTCAACTTAAGGCATAACGACATATCGACTTTTTATGACTTTTCTTAACCTGGATATTTGCGCTTCGCTAGCTTGCGTCAGGTGTCATTTAGATTATGCAGAACTGGTTCCTTCATACGTTGAGTGATTCTAACGCAAGCGTAGATTTTGCACAAATATGTAGGAGAAAAAGCAGAATAACGTTTTTCTTTGTTTTTATAAATTTCATCTTGACTTCTAAACAAGACGTTTTCGTCCCCACTCTTCATTATGAAACATATTTTCTTGCCGCGTTCTACTAAACCTTAAAATAATTACAAACAGTTATGGAAGATCCTATATATATATATATATATATATATATATCAGCCGAGCAAGATGGCTTAGTGGCAAAGCCTTTGCCTTGCATTCGGGAGGCCTGGGTTCGAGACTCAGACCGGCCACTCTTAAATTGGTTTGCATGGTTTCCAATTTAGACAAGGTAGCTGCCGGAGTGGATTAAACATCAGCCATGACATGAAAAAATCGTACACGGGCATAAGCCTTACGGAAAAACGTTAATTTTTTTTATATATATATATATATTATATATATAAATATAGGGTATTCCATAACCGTATGTAATTACTTACGGATACGTTGTGTTTAATTACTATGTGCATACGCACAAACAACTCGCAAAACGCGCGTAAGTTCCTTAAATCATCATTATCTTATGTATTTCACTTATATTGAGTCTATATAGAACATTGACACTTATACCGTCGTCAGTTGTTCTCGGCACGGTATTCGCGAGAGGCAGTGCAGTGATTTTTTGCTAGGGCCAGGCAGGCAGACGCATGATACTTTGTACACGCCTGAGAGCACAGTCGACAGACGCACTTCATGTACTTCTCGTGGAAGTTCTTATTTGAACAGACCAGATGATGATAGTCATGAACTATGTATTTGGTATAGACGGGGCGATTGCCACATGCAAAACTAGACCAGAGATGAGAGGCATGAGTGATAAAAATATCCAGGTTTCCATGCATGATGAAAATATCCAGGTTTCCAACCTCTCGTCGGACTTGTTCAACTTTATGGTACTGTACGCTGCGTCTTCAACCTCAATCGGATTATCTCAACAACCGGTACATAGCTTGACAGTAACTTCACAAAGCAGCCCCTTGCCCGCATTGACAGGCAAAGCACTCGCTTCATGTACATTTTGAAGCACCTTTCAAACAAACCAAAATTTGCCCGAGTGAGGTGTCCCCATACTTTCAAGAATAAATCATCTTTGGAACAATATTGAAGTGGAAAAGTACTGCTGCCGTCGACAAGGTTGTGAAAGAGTAGGTCAATAGTGCTGCTTTCGTTTTGACCTATATACGTGTGGTCTTCGCTTGCATTTCCACATCTCAGACCAAAGTATTCCATCAACTTGAGCGCACCTCTCCTTTATCGTTACTAGCCCCACCATCAATACGGGCATTGAAATCGCCACCAGCGATGGTTGGCATGGACAAGTCAAAACCTTATATACCAAAACTCACCGTGTCAGCGACCTCTGCCGAGTCAAAATTTGGGGGGGGGGGTAGAAGACGACTATGTTCACCCTCATCGACAAAGGCCCACATAGAAATCGTTCTTCCTCACATATTGGACCAGCGGTAAACGTTTGTGTAAGTAGATTGATAATCCACCCACTGGTCTATCACAGCCTCCCGCAGGTAGAACTGCCAACTGGTAGAGCCCTCGCATATGATCGATATGCAGTTCCTCCCGCTGCTTAGTCTCCGTAACGAGTGCAATGTCCACTAACGTAAGCATATCAACTGGCGCTAGGTCTATTGCTTCTCTTAGTCCCTCACAGCAGTTCTAAGAAAGCAGGTAGTCTCTGCGTTAGCATCTCTAAATCTGTTCAATCACTTGTGAAGAGCCAGACCGCCAGACACAATAAAGCTTTTGATAGAGATTTTCCAGAGAGCTCCTTTAATCAATCTCCTGAAATGGCAACGAATGAAATTGTAATGACGCCGTAAAACTGGACACGCTAAAGGCTGAATGCACGCAATTTCCTTGTGAGTTAACTTTTTGTTCTTTTAGTATGTGTTGAAAGTTGGTCTGTGGAGCGGTAATATCTAGTCTGGCAAAAGAAAATTGGTAATATGACCCTGTCTAATGTTCTAACTAGCAGTCCTTTGTGTATAGCTCCATGGCAACAGTCCCTGCTGCAATGTGCTAATACTGCTTCCGCTGTACCACGCAACGGGTTTAATTATAGAGTTTTAATTATATGGAATTATATAAGTGCTCTGATTTTAACAGTTCCGAGTTATTGATTGGTGTTAAGAAGACGTTGTATTCTCAGAAGTGCTTTAGTGCTACTAGTCTCAATTTAAATAAAACTGCAGAAACAGAGGTCGCCAAGTATAGCGTTAAACAAAAAAACAACGGAAACGCAAGCCAAGCAAAGTGGCTCGGTGGCGAAATCATCCCTTCTTTTATTAGAACCACAGTAAACATGACCTAATAAAAAAGCGATTGTTCTAGGACACTCTAACAGTGCTGTCCTTCGCCCTGACTATGGATGTCTTTCACAAGAAAAGCTAAAAAAATTGAGAAGATCAATGACCAAATCAAAGCCATCCAGAAAAGTTCTGACGGTAGCACGAAAATATTATTTCGTGTTCTTACCTTATAACAATGAGAGCAAAGCATGAATCGAACAATAGATTTCTCAAGCTCACTCTTGTTTCTTAGTAGCACCATGCCCGGTGGCAGAGCATCGGAGGCTGTAAACTTTTATATTTTTTTACTCTTAGACAATTTAATTATTTACGTCCTAAGTTGAAGCATTGAGTGTTGAAACGGACACATAATCACTCAAGTCACAAAAGGATTCTTGGGAGAACATTTTCGGTAGATGGTGTCATTACGAGAAAATAGAATTGCTAAAAAACGTATTAATGAAGAATTTCGCACCTTTTGCACAACAAATACAATTTTCGTAATTGCTTCAGCCGAAGTGCTTTTAGCATCTAAGTCCCGCGAGGCATACGCTGACACTTCTATCTCATGCTGCGGCTGTTAGAAACTAAACCACGTCGTCCATTCTGGACGGAACAATAGGAGGCACATAGAGTGTGGTTGAACTTGTCCAATGTGGCCAATTATATCAACTGCCATCGCTCGTGTGCAGCCTCCTTATCGAGTTACTCTCTCGTGGAAATCTCGAAGTGCAACGACTAAATGAAAATGTGGGTTCTCAAATAACTAACGGTTGGGCATCATGCGGCACTGAAATGCCTAAAATATCGTACGCTGCCCTAGTCCTATCCGTTATTATCGACGTTTTAGGCGGTTTGGAGGTCAAATCAATCCTTTGATCACGTCCATGCCAAATAAAGACAAACGAACAGCAAAAGTTCACTCACGCCTAATCTAAAATGACAATGACATTAAGTTTAATCATTTGATTATCACCGCTTAATTTCTCTCAGCGAGCTAATATTAATCCGCTAGAGTGGAGTGCCACACTGCTCGAGATGGGATGTGGAACCCTTCTCACTCCCAACAGGACGGTTCAAGAGAGCCAGATGTCCGCCTGCTGTGCGGGCTCTCGCGGCTAAACTAGCGGGCTAGCATGCTGGAAGATATATATTTTGGGAAGTACCGTGCCGTATGGATGCAGAGGACACTAATTCGGTTTTCAAGATTCGCAGTAGTCTGCTTTTTTGAAACTACAATGAATGTCTTACAAGTGCTATAGCGAGCTCACTACATATCAGTGGGAATTTGAATACTTAAACGCTTGCGGCAAAATAACTCAACAAATTGTTTCGATGGCGAGTAAAATGAGTTCGTAGAAGTCCAAACCCGCACACTATTGTTGTCTTCTTAAATCTAGACAAATACCCTACTGTGCAAAGACGCCGTTTTATAATCTCGTGTTCCCAAAAGTACTAAGAACTCTGGATTTCTCTTTTTTGAAAGCGGGTTCATGGTGTTAGCAGACCGCATCATGTCCAACAAGGCTAAAAGATACAAAGAGTGCTCAGTATTCACAAATGCCTCAAAACAAAGGTTTTCAGAACGCATTACTCGAATTGTTGACTGTTTTTGACTTCGTGCATATTACAAAATAAAAAAAATGTTATAGCCTGATTAGGGCACCACCCGGTTTATCACACCAGCTTGTTTTTTATAAACCGTTCTTTACAACGGTGGATTTGGCTCACCTACAACCGACCGCCTTCACTTGTTGAGTGCACTTTACACACATATATATATATATATATATATATATATATATATATATATATATATATATATATATATATATATATATATATATATATATAGCGCTTCTAAGCAATGTTGTCTACGCAATCAGGTTTCGTCAATGCGGACAAGACAGTATTTATACCGGAAATGCAGAGTTTTTGCCAAAGACTTGTTTGTGAATGAATATTCATGCTCATCGCCTCTTGCGCAACGCAATTTTAATATAAGAATGTGGCTATGAGACCATTATCTGTGCCATTGAAACTCATTGAAAGTGATACTTTTTGAGCAGGTTTTATATACCATGTAGGGACTCTATAAAACAGTTGTTGACAATTCTTCCTATACTGAACATTTGTAACGCTGTAACGTCGCAGCAAAGCAAAAGCATGCAAGTGTGGGACTCTCATTGATATTATTCCGCCAAGGATTCAGGGGCCTGGTTACACGCGCTTCCCAGTGCCTCCATAGGTACCCTTCTTGATGACGAGTCGATTCGCATAGCAGTAGGCTTACGACTAGGGGCAGATATAGGTAGCCCTCATCGGTGCCAATGTGGTCACCCCGTCGATAAGGACATCACGGACTATCGTGCATTATTAGTGCAGGACGACGCTCGAGACATGCCGCTATTAATGAGACCTTTAGCAGAGCCCTTAGGTCGTGCGGTCGTCCGTGCATTCTTGAACCCCCAGGTCTCTGCACGGAGGATGGCAAACGTCCAGATGGTATGACACTCACACCATTCGAGCGAGGCAAAATGCTAGTTTGGGATGCAACCGTTACCGACTCCTTAGCTCCTTCTATGGTCGGTGGCGGCGCATCCGAAGCTGGTTAGGCAGCCCACCTTGCGGAGACTAACAAGTTGAGAAAATACTCATCAATCGGCTATCCCCATGAATTTTGCCCTCTCGCGTTTGAAACCCTAGGTGCCCCTGGCGTTCGGACCAAGCAGCTGATCCGCAAAGTTTGAACCTTGTTAAACCTGTCATCCGGTGATAACAGGTCATCGTCCTTTTTTAAACAACGCCTGGATCTTGATATACAACGTGGAAACGCTGCCTCCGTTCGGGGCACACTTTTGAAGTGGTCTCGCCCTGGTCTCATCGAAACGGACACGTGACAGTCACAATGCGCATTGGCTTAGCTAGTTGATGTGTGTAACATATACCTAATGTATTATACGGAAAATAAACTATACGAATTTATATTATTTTTAAATAAAGGATCCTTTCTAGTTAAATCCTTTGTCGTCAGCGCATATATAAACAAACGTACTATTTATTTTAAAAAAACTTTATATATATATATATATATATATATATATATATATATATATATATATATATATATATATATATATATATATATATATATATATGAAAGTAAGTTTTAATAAATTGTAGGGACACATATAGCTAGAGTTGACAAAGAAACTTCTCTACCCTTCGTTGAGAACCCGGATGAGGCCAACATTATCCTGCAGAACTCCGTAAGTGTTTGCAATTTATCGGCCAATTTATTAATTTTCCCCGGTTCGGTAATTTAACTCAATGACATTGAGTTTTTAACGAATGCCGTCTTCCGTAAGTCGCAGACGTCGAATAGAAAATCAAAGCAAAGAAGAAATTAGGCTCATCCCTGACGCTCTTCTATCTATTCTATTTGCCAAACTGGCAGACGATTTAACAAGACCGCTCTCTTGGATTCTGACTCTGTCATTCAAAAATGACGAGGTGCCGACTTTGTTTAACAATTGTGTCGTCAGCCATCCACAGAAAATATTCTGCTTTCCAGAAAACTACCTCTCTATCGCGCAAAGAGTCATTCCATGTCTAATCGTGGAGAAGATTGTTGTTGAAATGCGAATGGACAGCTTAATCCTGATCGAACGTGGACACGAAAGAACGTTTGACTGGAACTTAGTTTCTAGAAGTGCGGTATGCTTGGGCCTTAGCGCAAAATAGGAAGAAGGCTCCGCACGTCGTACATCCTAAGTTCTCTTGCGTTTTTGACAGAGTTGTCCATATGCTGTTACTGTGTACCTTAGTCGATATCGGGTTTCAGATCAATCGGGGCAGGGCGTGCCTTTCACATATAGAGTATCATGCGGTCAAGGGCGTGTCTATCGCATATAATATTTTTCGGTGAAGGTTGGCGAGTAATTATCGAGCCGCGGGCGGTGCACGTCAGGAGTCATGCCAGGCTACTGTCTAGACCTCCCCCCCTAATGTATGCCATATTTAATCGAGACCTTGGTCCGCCGTGCTCTCAGCGGCTTCGACATTACATATGCGGATGACCTTAAAACTTACACTGAAATACACAGTGACAAAGATAGCGCATAGCTGCGGACATGTATTGCAGTTTTATGCCATGGTGGGCTCAGTGAGTAGCATGGAGATCTCTGTACCAGAACGTACAGTCTTACAAATCATCCCAGATGACAGGATTGTACAAATGTATACATTTTGTATAAGGAATTTTCAGTATTAAAAAGTTATATACAAAACGCATACAAAATTGATTTAGAAGGCGTTACTTATTGCGGTGTAATATTGCTGGAAGCGAAGATGTACTTCCAAGAGTGGACCAGCAAAGGCAGTGCGTTCACTTTCGTAAGTATTTTATTGTAAGCCCGAATGACGGGCGGCGGAGTGGAGTGTCTGCCTATATAATTCTTGAAAAAGCGAATGTTTATGTTGTCAATAATGCATTTTTCAGGCAATTGGAGCCGCCGTTCACGTGGCTGGGATAAGATGTGTATTATTTTTTAACAAAGAGTCTATTCTATTGTATGTATAAAACCTATGCAGGATATCACCTGCACCGGTATGTTTGGCGTTAAGCGTATAGCAAGGAGGTGGTAAGGAGACGTGACGTAAAATCGCCCACAGAGAGGTTTTCCAACCAATATCAATAAGCCGGTTGTGATCAACATACCGAACTCAGCATACAGGCGGCGAAGACCGCTTATCTGCTGCTTGTGCGCCTCTTACAAACGCGCGCTGGAGCCACACAAGCCCAATCGGGTTGTTTATTGTTCTTGTCGCTGTTGTTGTTGTTGTTGTTGTTGTTGTCTGGTTGTTGATGTAGAGATAAAGAACAACGACTGAATTGAGTAAGATAGAATTAGGACCTGAAAAAAAGAATTTGAAAGCATGTTACAGCGTCTTTGAAGCCACGTCGATAGCCACGTAGCTCGAACAAATTGACAATTCATCTACAAATTGGGACACGTCTGAACAGTCTACAAACGTCCACGAACTCACACGACCAGTCTTCATCTAGAATAAATCAAATGCTATGTTTTTTCTCGATTCTGCTTTAATTAATCGACACTAGATGATGGATGAGAGTCGGCCGGGCAAAGTCTTTACGGCTTTGCTGGTGAGAGTTTGATACCAAAGTCGTTACGGCCGAAACGGCCAGATCATCATTTATCACCACCGCATTGTCTCAAACGTCGGCCTCATACAGGGTGGAACAAATGTTCCGGCTCCCATCTCTTAGGAGGAGCCTTTGAAAGAAGCATTTTCCGTATTCTAATGGGAAGATAGCCACCGTGCCGCTTTTCTATGTGCTAAAAAAGAAGGACATACTTTTTTTTGGTGAGAAGTAACTAACGCTTTTTAAATATTTTCACCACGATTGCACTGACGTTTTCAAAGCACTCTGTGCCTAATTTTGGCTACGGTTTGCATATTAAATAAAATGTCTAGTATTTTGACGTGTATATTTTGGCGACAGAGATTCGGAAGAAGCTTTTCTTCAAATATACATGTACGAGCACACACATGTACCTTTACAGTAGGATATCGAAAACGGCTGGCCACTTGCGCGCAAGTCACAAAGCACTAAGTGAAAACGTTTTGTACGCACCATAATTACTTTCAACGTCTGGCTATATCTATCTGATTAACGCTAAGTTAAATTAAGGTGGATTTGGCGACAAGCGACACCAACTAGACAATGAGCAATTGCTAGCGAATAGAAATGTCCTTGCGATTGCGTGAGAAAAAAACAATTGTGTGTGAGAAGCTAATTACCAAACACAGTGATAGGTAGTGACGGTGGCTGGCGCCGAATAGTAGTATAATAACGGTGGGGGGATTATTTATACGGCCTACTGTCCGCCCTTTAGGCGGCCCTCCACAAAGACCCCGGTGAAGAGAAGACATTGACTGGGAGAACCTTGCGAAGGTCCATGGATGCACAAATTACCACCTCTGATTGCATAGGGAGTAGTGGTAAGCAACGTCGCCCTGCCCTCTAAGCGAGGTCAGTGCTAATTCGCCTCCGGCTGTTAGCTCACTTTGCTCACGCTCGGCAAAGGGCACCCGAACACACACACATATATATATATATATATATATATATATGTATATATATGCCAATTGCAGAAAGGTTTAGACCGCGCCATAAAGTCTATTAGAGCCGGATCACACCTATGTTTATGTGTACGCCCTAGTAAGCCAGGCACACGATTGACAGGCTGAAAGCAAAGCTACACACGAGTAACTGGCGAATACAGTCGGCCCGCAAGCGGCGCGCCACAGTGTTGTGGTATTAGAAGAAGCATTTGGTAGGCGTTGGCTGTATGGCGGATAAGCAGAAGCCGACAGTCCATACAGCAGTGGAAACTGGTCCCATTTTCGAGATGGGAATAACCTCACAGGCAGGTAGCGCGAAGCCCAGTATGGACAGGAACAACATGTTTGTTCATGTCAATTAAACTATACAGGCACGTCAATTCAAGCTGGACCTGGCACAAGTTGATTTGGGTGTAGTTTGCTTGTAGGCGAATATACAAGCCTATTTCTTATATATATATATATATATATATATATATATATATATATATATATATATATATATATATAGCTACACTTACTAAGTGATGACATGCCAATGGCAATGGAATTCGCTTACTCTTTACCGAAGTTCAACTCGTGCAGTAGGCACTTGCACGTACATTACGCGTCTCCGCTTTGTGGCATTGCCTTTTTCCGCTATTGTGCAACAGACTGTAATAGCAGCAAAAAGTCAACTCTAACGAGGTCGTGCTCTTAGCTTGAGCTTATTATGTCGAACATATGTGGAAGTGGTGCATACATCGCATGCATAATAGGTCTGTGTTACTTCGTTTTTAATAGGCACTAAGAAAATAAGTCAGTCTCGCGTGACTTAAGCAAGTTGAAGCTGAGCTGAGCTGAGCCAACGTTGTACGTTCGACTAATATGTTGTATCAGACGCATTGTTTACAGTTACAGGTATGTTTCTGAATTGCCATTTAATTTCATATTTAAGAAATGCATACAATTGCAGAGGCTCCAGTCTGTACGGATATTCGACTATCACTTTCTTATGTTAATTAACCTATTTGAAACGTAGGCCGTCATTAATTTTTGCCGCCTCACTGATATTGTTAACAAACGTTTGTTTTTCTGTTGTCTTTTTTATACAAAATTCGCGCTGTTGGGTGTTCATGTTCATAAGCTGTGTTAGTGTACAGCCATCAAGGTAAAGTGGAAAATGATTTGACTAGACATTTCCATGTTTCCTCTCGAGTCTTTCGAGGCGATTGAATTTTCTTTCTCTTGCATGCTAGATTTGTCCTCAGGCTATTTTTTGCAGTTTAATTAGCCGACGTTCATGCGTTAGTTTAGTCGGTGGTTGACAATGCTGCCTGACAATGTGTTGAGGATAGTATGCTTTAACTTTATTGAACTGAAAGATGTGGATCTCTACAACGTGAATAGAAAGGAATGCTGCCATTCGCAATTTTAGGTAATTTATATATGGAGAGCACTGTCGTTATCGTGGTGGCTATAACATTATTGTTTAGTTGTTTAAATTCTCGCATCGATTTAGTTCAGGCTTATTATTATTATTCCATAAATGTGGCGACGGCGAGAGTGCAGACTAGGATTGTATTACGTTTGCGTTGCAAACACATGTTTTACTCTCCGTTATCTCACATAATCAACTAGAAAAAAGAATTAAATACAAGCACGAAAATGCAGTAAGGCCACGTCAAGTAACATTCATTTTATTATTTAATAATCCTAATAATCATATACAGTAATCACATAAATAAGTATCTAATTTATATCTATATTTGCTGGAAAGCAGTGACGTTCCAAGTGCACTACGTATCTCAGTAACAAATGTGGTTCAGCTGAATAGAGAGTGTGCCTATGAGTGAGGCGACTGCGTGTGCAGTTGCAGCGTGTTGTATTTCGGCTTGCGATAGAAGCTTGCGTACACATCTAGTGGTGGTTGCCAATGCATAATAGAAGTTGACCAGGTAGAGCGGGTTCTGTGAGCAGGTAGCGGGTAACCCTACTGGTGTGGGGCTAGCCGCCGGGGGGAATACTGGCACGTCGTGACATCAGTACAAACGATAACGACAACAACAACAACAACAACAACAACAACGACAACAACAACGACAACAACAACAACGTGTCGTCAACAACCCGCTGCCTGTAGCTGACGGAGGCCGCACCCCAGACCCGCGAGCGAACGGGACAAGCCGACGTCTGTCTTCCTACCTGGCGCGGATCTTCATGATGAGCGCGGAAGGCGGGCTTTGTTGGGGGTGAGGTGGGGGTGGTGGTTGTTGGTAGATGTTCTGTTAGCAGCCATCTCGGCGTTGACGTCGGCGTTATCTTATTGTTCGTCGGTGTTCCCTGTTCTCGTTCGTTCGTGTCCTTCATCATCAGCATCTTCATCATCTTCTTGGTGTGTGTACATATGCCTGCCGTCTCTTCGAGTCGAGTGGCAGCAATCTCTATCGTATTACGCGCCGGGGGGGGGGGGGGGGGGGGGGCGAGGCGACGCCTTCACTCATCACGTCTGTTTGTCTTCATTCTGCCCTGCCTTACCTACTTAAAGAATAGACGTACTCAAACGTACTGTTGGTGTTGCTGCATGGCCGTTGTTGTTGTTGTTGTTGCTAAGTTTGTGATTGCTGTTGTTGTTGTTATTCATGCTACTGTTGTCGTCTTCACGTCCGTATTGCTGTTGTGGTTGTTGATGTTGTTGCGTTTGTAATTGCTGTTGTTGTTGTTGCGTTAGTGATTGCTGTTGTTGTTGTTGTTGTTGTTGTTGTTGCGTTTGTGATTGCTGTTGTTGTTGTTGTTGTTGCGTTTGTGATTGCTGTTGTTGTTGTTGTTGCGTTAGTGATTGCTGTTGTTGTTGTTGTTGTTGTTGCGTTTGTGATTGCTGTTGTTGTTGTTGTTGTTGCGTTTGTGATTGCTGTTGTTGTTGTTGCGTTTGTGATTGCTGTTGTTGTTGTTGCGTTTCTGATTGCTGTTGTTGTTGCTGTTGCGTTTCTGATTGCTGTTGTTGTTGTTGCGTTTGTGATTGCTGTTGTTGTTGTTGTTGTTGTTGTTGTTGCGTTTGTGATTGCTGTTGTTGTTGTTGTTGTTGTTGTTGTTGCGTTTGTGATTGCTGTTGTTGTCGCGTCCGTATTGCTGTTGTTGCGTCCATATTGTTGTTGTTGTTGCGTCCATATTGTTGTTGTTGTTGTTGCGTCCATATTGTTGTTGTTGTTGTTATTGTTGTTGTTGTTGTCGTCGTTCGTATGGCGCGCAGACTAATTGTGGCACCTTGTGAGACCTCTCGTTGTGCGTCAGTCTGTCAGCTAGCCAGCCGAAGGTTAGACGGCAGCTAGGCAGAGATGGTAAGGTAAAACGTTCAGCGTGGTCCGTCGTGGGTTGGCTGCATCGTCTCTACAGGGCTTTGCTGAAACTGCTGTTGCTGCTGCTGGCGCTGCTTTCGTCTCGATTTGTATCTACATATATTTCCTTCCTTCGATCTATTCTATTTCTTTCACCGCTCGTTCTCCTTCTTTTTTCCTCCTTCGGTCAGTGTTTTGTGTATGTCTGCCCGGCTGTCCGGCCGCCCGCTTGTTCCGATGCAAAGCGGAAATCACACCCGGATGTAAGTCGAGTCCACCGGCCGAAGACGCACCATTACCACCACCACCACCACGACTACGTCGCCGCACCAAATCACTGCACGTCTGTTACGTCGTGTACAGGTATGTAATACAACTATTCTCTTTTCAATCTCAATCAGACCTAACTAGCAGAGAAGACATCAACATGCAACCTATGTAGTCCATACACTTGTACACACACACACGCACTTGCACTCGCATCTCGTTTACGAATGCATGTATGTACGAATGTATACACTTTTTACATGCATATACCCGGTATACTCGTCTATGAGTCGTCGTAAAATGAACTCTGGAATACGCATATATATATATATATATATATATATGCGTGATTATAAATTGACATGGTCATCGGCATCCCTAGAGGCCGTGCTAGCAAAAAACAAACAAGAATTCTGTCTCTCTCTATGTATACAGCGACAGGATTTGATGGTTTGAAACCCTGAGGTCAAGCTCGGTGAGAAAATCTTGTTTGCCAATAAAAAAAAGGTGGAGCGAAAATGTTTCGTATAGGAGTGAGATGATTTTTTAATACATTTTTCTGAGTTCTTATTTAAAAATTAACGGCACACGTTTACAAAATGCGTAAACGTATGTCGTTCTGCATACACAAAATGCTCAACTGTGCGAAAAAACGCATTCCATAATTGAAAAACCGAGAACACCGGCGCATTCGGAAGAAAATTCTACATTGTCTAAATTATATATAGCATTCGTTAGAGCAGGAATTATAAGAGCAGGAAAAATATAAATTTACTTTTGCATGCTCGAACTTTCACGTCCAGGTTCTCAAAATTTGTCTCATTACGCGTGCACACCAATACGTTCAGACGAATGTACATCTTAAGTGAATTGAGAACCCGTGACTACACTTCGCTTCTTTGTCCATCAACCATCACTTAGTTGAATAGAATATGCATATATATATACAATTGTATTCAATTTTTGTTTTGAACTCACGTTAGTACCTCCTAGCTGACGTCAAATTTCTTCAAAATGCTTGACTTAAAAATTAGCTCAGGTGCCCTCAGTGCTGGTGCTGTTGATCGTATAGACTTACTTTTTGAGCAAGGCAACGTATCTGTTCCACATAAACTAATAAAATGTGAACTGTTAGAGCACTTTTTTTACGTACGCCTCAATAGCTCAAGAAGCCGTGGTGCGTTTTGAGTTCGTAAACGGGTTGTTTGTTTGACGGATGGCCAAATAGGCGCATGCAAATTTAAATAGCACTAGTCTAGTTGGCAAGTAGTTACGTTCTCTTTGCAGGAGTACGCATAGTGCAAACAATACATATATGCCCATGATAAATTGTAGCGCACACCCTTCTTATGTAATAAAGGCAATTTTATGTTATATATATATATATATATATATACAATTCTGCTAATTGTAGGTTAGTCGACGGTCTTAAATGGCCGACGTCTCTGCTATAGGAGTTGTCCGTTTCGATCCCGTTACACACATACCCCTTCAATGCGATCTTTCCTAAGATTTGCAGTTTAAGGCTACAATTATGGTATATATATATATATATATATATATATATATATATATATATATGGATAGATCACGAATTAACGTACGCTATGACGTATGAGCTACATGCCAAAGCAATGCTTCTTGGTTAGCAACGAAGCAACTGTTTCACAACTAGTTTGACCGTTGGAGCTAAGCTGTCGGAAAGAGATTTGCTTGCCGATATAGATTTAGCGTTGTCCACCAGCGCTATAAACACAAGCTTACAAAATTAGAGCACACTCTGGGTTTTGTCTACGAAGGGACAATTTTCTGCTCGGAATCATGCGACTAGTCCTAGCTGCCTAATACCCGTATAGGCTGGCTCTGCTATAAGGACACGTTTGTTCAAAGGCGACAAAAAAATGAATAGAGAATACGTTTATTGTGAATTTGCACTCTCTGCTATAGAATCGTACCCTTAATTATTTACATAGGTCCCGTGTAAGCGTAATATTAATACGGTAACTAAGCTAGTTCACAACGGATGTTTCCGTCTGCTTGTACAAAGTAAGATGGTTTGATGCGTTAGTACTATACATGCACAATTTGCATGTGCGGGTATATTAAGGGTCCCCATAGCAAAGGTTTGCAAATTAGTTCGTCATTGTTCTCTTTCGAATATAAGTGAACTACAATATGAGTGAAATGTGATAACACGTATTGCAAATACTGCACTTTGGTCTTATCAAGACCTACCAAAGCTCGAGTGTTTAGTTTCTCAGGTAGCGGGAACTCCATACGTCATGTGGCCTTGGACATGAGTAGGGCTAATGGCCGTCGACACTGACAGTGTCTGCAGTCTTTCAGCCACCCCCAGAATTTCAATTCCCACCTTCTATAAGGCGTCTAGGAATGGACGTTCGTCAAATTTAGGCGAATTTGTGCAAAGAAACCATCGAAACAAGGGGCATTCTGTTCGCATTATAAAAAGGCACAACGCGCAAGCTTGCCAGTCTAAACTCGAGGCTCGATGATTCTTTTCATTTAGGCCAAATAATTCAAGGTTAGTCAACCCTTGCTGTAAATGGTAGATGGTAAATGGTAAAATGTAAATGGTTAAGCCCATAATAAACTATTAGGCTAACAGCAAGCTGTCTAGAGGCAAGGACGTCTGACGCGGTCGTGTATAAACTGCATGTACAAAGTCTTTGGGTGCTTTAAATTGTTAAAACGGTTTTCCAATATACAGAAGTAGTATAGAGTTAATCAATAAAAATACAGTTCTTGTAATGATGGGGTCTCGGGTTGGTAAGCAAATAGCAACTCAAAATCCTTAGCTGGTAGATAGGCGATATCCAGTGGCATGACTGTCAGGGAATTGATCAGAGTCGACATTACGCTTGAGGGCCAGAGAGGCTCAAACAAAGGTACGGTATGGTGCACGCGCATTTAACTTCAGTGTCATGAAGTTAGTAAGCGCGATGTAGCCTCTCCGATACCGCAACGACAGAGAATAGCGTGTGCTATAGAAGTACCTATACGATTATGCTGAAAGCTCAGCCACTTGATGCACACTTTGCATGTTGATAAAACTCAAAGTAATGCGGATTGGTTACGTTGTTTAAATACAAAAATTAACGATTGGCAATACATCGGTGCCAATGTCAACTGAACATTTGGTACACAGGCGTCTCCAGAATATTCACTCAATCATATATATAAATATATATACGTAGAGTAACATACAAGCATAACGATGAAAACGGGTTTACTTAATTCGAGTATGGCTGCTGCACACACTGGCCATGAACGTGGCTGCCACCGAAATGAATGAGTAACTGGGTTCATTAGCGAATTAATTACGCGGCCCGGTTATGAAACAACCAGAGTATGTAACAGCTGTTGCATCTGTATCTAACCAAGAACACCTGTTACTGCAATATGCAATGTTTCTTTCTGATTTACCTGTACTTGTTCTCCCAGTGCATATATATATATTGTTTTTATATAAAAGTTACTAAAGCTACACGACCCTTTCATGCATGGTCCGCTTATCCATGAAAACCCTACGTAGATATTGGGCAGTTGCAAGTTAAAAAGATTATTAACTTTCAGGTTTCCAATTGCTTGTACATATATGCCGTGTTTGACGTGCCTACATTTTTAAAAGTGATTTGCTTGATCGATTGATTCCCAGGCGTCTCACCCAGGCCATCTGTTCCCAGCGAACCGTTTCTAAACGCTGACATGGAATTGCTAGCGGTTCGCGGATGTCTTCCAGTAGAATACGTTTCAATGCAATTAAATTATATTTTGGTGATGCTATTGGTACAAGTATATATCATGTACACTAAACTATATGTGACCATTATAACAACACATATATTTATCGTAAATTGTGACGATATATGAAGCATGCTATTAAAGCCCGTTTTAATGTAGTTACACGACTCTTCCACGTATGGCACATTCATTCGCAACATCGGTACAGGGTGTTCGTACACCCTGTACAGATACACCCTGCAGCTGCGAGTTAACAAGATTATAAACTTTTAAGTTTCCACTTGGCTGCTTGGATTTTATAAAAAGCATAATCTAAGGTCTTCCGCTAATTTGACGTAATGCAACCGCAGGCTCCTATATATATATATATATATATATATATATATATATAATTTTTGTTTTATTATTTTTTAATAACACCCAAACTGGGTAAATGTTTTGAGATACCAACAATCTAGCGTTTTGCTAGCTTAGTTACTTGACAACTACGTAACGCAGCACCATCACTTTGATACGAAAATGGTGGGCATTAAATTTGCTATTGCGTGAGACTAGTCTTGTGGACATACTTTTTGGCTGTAATGGAAAAAAATACGATTTTTCACGAAAAAGCGTTAACGTAAAACATAACAACATATCGGCTTTTTATGACTTCCCTCAATCGGGTTATTCGCTTTTCGCTACGCAAGCTAGTGAAGTGTCTTTCAAACACGTCTGTATAATCGGTTCTTTCATGCGTTAACTGGTTCTCCCGCAAACGTAGATTTCGTACAACTATGTAGGCGAAATAAGGCAGAATAATTACTTCTTTACTTTGTCTCCTAAACAAGACGTTTCCGCGTTTTCCTTCCATTGGGAAAAATTATTTTCTTGCCGAGTTCTACCGAACCTCAAAATATGTACATAACAATATGAATAACCCTGTACATATATATTGTACGATGCAATATGCTATACAACTGATTTCACTAAAAGCGAAACGCAGGGCGTTCTATGTAGACTGCATTTTTAATCTGAGATACAAAACACCCAATTTAACATTAACGTTATTACGCCCAGGCTGCTTCGCAGCCCAGACGTTCTCAGACTTTCAATACTTTAAACCTTGGCTGTCCTCACTCCATCTTCAAACGCATTCCAATGTAGCTGGTCTGACTTTGCCGCCACACTAGAAAGCGGGACAAAAGTGTTATTTCTTCTGGTTTGTTAAACATGCCCATAATAAAAAATGGTGTCAATCTCGCGAAGAACGCCTAAGTAACATACTAAAGTGAACAGCTTTAAAAACTTAACTATAGTTAGGTCAATTAGTAGTGCAGGTGGTAGTACCCTCCGAAAGATGGACCAGCAAGTAACCATATTAATGTCTAGACGGGCAGCACACACATAACAGCTTGGTGAACGGTCGTTGAATGTTGGAACGGTCGCCCTAATTTTGAAATGAGAGTCACACTGTGCTAAGAGGTTTATCTTGAGGTTTATTTTTCGCCCACTAAGTGTCAAAAAAGGAAATAATTCGTAGCAATAGAGGAAAGCAGCAGCTCCAAATATGAAAGGCAGCTAAAGGCTAAGGCGAAATCATTGTTGTCACTATACGTATATGAGGACGCCACTATCATAACATATATATGTATATATATATATATATATATATATATATATATATATATATATATATATATTCTAAATTGTGTATTACATTGCTTGGTAATATTGTCATAAGGAAACTGTAATTTTTAG
Source organism: Dermanyssus gallinae (assembly GCA_003439945.1). Taxonomy (NCBI): domain Eukaryota; kingdom Metazoa; phylum Arthropoda; class Arachnida; order Mesostigmata; family Dermanyssidae; genus Dermanyssus; species Dermanyssus gallinae. Next base: position 398,863 of record QVRM01002473.1, on the reverse strand, counting down.
GTGCATACATATATACGTCTAGATATGTTAGACAATCAACGCCTCTTTTCTATCCTAATCTGAAAATTGTAGAAATTAAATATGATGATTGTTTAAAGCACGAAAATGAACATGATATTTAGTGTGCGTCTCGGTATGTCCGCTGTATTACACTAAATTCTGTAGCGTTACTTGTTGTGCAATAATAATTTTGAGATATATATATTTATATATATATATATATATATATATATATATATATATATATATATATATATATATATATATATATATATATATATATGTAAGCCTATACTTGTGTGTATACATGTACAAAGTAGCATAATGCTTTGTCATGTTTGTCTAGAACGGTGGCGGGGGTAGCCTTCTTCCTTGTGTGCCGCTACATTAGGAAGATGCCCTTATCGCCAGCATCGTTACGGAGCGGGCGGGAGTCCGAACGAGAGTCGGCAAACAAATCCTGAGATCACCCGTTTGGCCTACGCTAGACTGCTTCGTTTGCATCGACCGGTGGCCTAAACTAGGACAACGATGATGACGACGACGACGAAGAAGAAGACAACGTTAACGATCATAGGCAACATCTGCAGCAGCAGCAGCAACATAAACATAGTCATCGGCTACGCTCACTGACTCTCGTGCGTTTATGCACATCATTGCATAATCATGGACGCGTAATATCAATATAATCATTGTGTATCTTGCTGCTAGTACTTATTATTAGTATTCTTCGTCGTCGTCGTAGTAGTAGTATAATAATAATGGTAATCATGGTGATGATATGCATTCCAGTGGTGCTATAGCCGTTGAGGTTGTAGGCAGGCTAAGATCGCATCGTTATTGTTCTTGTTGTTGATGCTGTTGTTGTTGTTGCCATTGCTGGCCATGTTGATAATAGAACGACCGAGGCGCACCGTAACGTAACAACAAACCTCTTCTTGTGCCAGGACCACCTGTTGTTCCAATATTAAGCCGCTGTTACTTCGTTGTTGTTGTTGCTGCTGCTGCTGATGTTGTTGTTGTTGTTGTTTTTGTTGTTGTTGCTGCTGATGTTGTTGTTGTTGTTGTTGTTTTTGTCACGGTTCTTCTTGCCGTTGTTGTTGTTGTTGCTGCTGATGTTGTTGTTGTTGTCGTTGTTGTCACGGTTCTTCTTGCCGCTGTTGTTATTGTTGTTGTTGCTGATGTTGTTCTTGTTGTTATTGCTGCTGTTGTTGTTGTTGTTTCTCCTCCTTTCCATCAGGTGCTTCCGCTGTCTCAGCGTAATTAGCAACGACGTCATCATTGACGCGCGATAGTACGTCGGGGGCGTCGAGGGCGGCTGGAAGATGACGCTCGGCAGAGAGCAGCAGCACGCAGACAGCCAATAAGAGAGCAGCCGAGATGAAGAGGTGAAGGGACGACGGACGAAACACACGTAGCAGAAAATGAAGACGCAGAACAGGCAAGCTGGCTGGCCGCTGCCGAAGGAGAACGGGGGGACGGGATGGGGGGGGGCGGGGGTAACAACGCGAAGATAGATATTGTCGAGGCGCTCGACAACGACAAAGCGCTCGCACAGAAGAACACAGCGTGTACAACGTATATTGACCAATGACAGATGGAGAGAAGCAATGGAGAGGGGAGCTGGCGGCAACGGTGACGCCTGTGCGGGGACAGCTGCTGTTGCCCCTGGCTACCTCTGTTGGGGTAGTCGGGCGGGCGGGGGGGGGTGCGGGGCGGAGGCGCCGTCGCCGCCAAGGTGTCGCTAAAACTAACTGACTAGGCTGGTTAGCTGGCACGTGATGGTCAAGATGGTGGTGATGATGTTGGCGTAGGTGGTGGGGGTGAACGGTAGCGGGGCGGGCGGGGGGCTTACGCCGGTCAGTGCCGCTGGGGCAACTGCTGCTCCCCCGCCTCTCGCAACAACACGGAGAGACGTGAGACGTAACGAAACTGGTCAGGACAACAGCCACCGGCGTCGTGGCCCGTTAAGCCCTAAATAACCTTAGTCACATAGCCATCGTAGTTGTAGGAGTGGGAGTGGAAGTGGAAATAGAAGTAACGGCAAGTGTGCATTCATTGCAGTGGTAGTTGTATCAGAAATAGTAGTAGTAGTAGCAGTAATAGTAGTAATAGCAGTAGTGGTAATATGCGTACTACGCAGGCAGCAAAAAAAGAGCTTTCCAAGAGCACTCACAGCAGCAACGAGATCAGCAGCAGCAGCAGCAATCGCAAGCCAGAAGCAATACACCAATAGAGGCAATTAACGCCGGACTCCGGCCGTAGCATCTCTGTGCGGCGACAAGAGTGGATTGGTACGTATTCACGGATCGCTTCGATGCTACGCTCAAGTGGCGGATCAGCAGCCGCATCCGATACTGACAACAAGCAAATTGCACCGGCAGATGTAATTGTCCTTTTTAATCACAGTAGTTGTACTACTATAATAGTAGTAGCAGTAGCAGCGGTAACAGGAGTAGCAGGGCGTTAGTGTAGTGAGAAAGATATAGAGAATAACACGTGCATATAGTATGCAAGCGACAAGGCTGCAGTGATTGTAGAAGGAATCGGAAAAAAAAACATATATATAAATATATATATACACATATATATATATATATATATATATATATATATATATATATATATATATATATATATATTATATATATATATATATATATATATATATATATATATATATATATATATATATATATTCGTAATAATACAGACATACAAATAAAAAAGTTACTTACATTCTAAATGCAATGTGTCGCCTTCTACTCGTGTAAGAGCAGCAGTTTCCTATGCAAGTATTCCTCCAAATTAAGCAAGTGGTGAACTCTGATGTCGATTAACCAGCGCCATCACTGCTATAATACAGGGATACCAGGAAGTAAGGTTAATCCTCGTTGAATTTACTAGATAAAACCTAGAGCTGAGCACTCAATCGTAACCTTAACCCGTCTAATTACGATTTGCCAAATTTAATTCCAGGTGCCAGTACCGATTTACGTGGATTCGTATGCTATCAGCATCTAACATATACTTGTGCTAGCATTCGGCTAAATTTGTAACGTACGCCTCGGGATAAAGTCAGCAGCAAACAGCCTGAAAACGCATCAAAGGATGTTTGCAAGAATACTTCCTAAGATGACGTCTCTACTTATTATGTCAAGCTCTGACTGTGTGTCTTGTTTCACTTAATAAAATGTTCTTTTATGTCAAATGTTTTTCTGTGTCGGTGCCATTGCCGATCCTAGCTATTCTGCTGTGGTAATGTCAGTAAGGACGTGCGGGTTCGTAGAGCCCTGTCTCGGTCTCTCAGCCACTTTGCAGCCGTCGACGCGATAATTAATGAACGCACCGTAATGTAAGGCCTCCAGGGCCCTATCTGGTCACCACTAAACACCTCTGACAAGCGATTCCCCTTGCACCTTGCTACAGGGCCGTCTTCACCCACGAGGCTTTTACGGGGTGTAAAGAACGTCCTAACTACACGCGAAGTGAACGACCAGTCCACAAAGCCCCAAAATAACAGATAATCTGTTGCCTCCATTATCCTTCCACGGGATAGCGAACCAGACCCGTATATAACACAAAAATTGCCATCCTAGCATGTAGCTTCGACATTTTCTCCAAAATCACTAAGCATCAGGGAACTGACTGCCTAAGCAACAACATCATTTTAGAAGCCACAGGTCAACAATGACAGCATGCGCTGTATCCCTAACTGCCTTACAACGAACACTCCAAGTCGAGGAGATTTACTGTTTCACCATGCACGTAGACTTGGAAGCGACGTTTAATCCAGCCAAGCAAATTACTACACTTGACGAACTAGCGTTTTGAGAAATTATTTTGCGAAAAATATCGGCACTCGTCCACATTCTTATGCACGCCGACGCCTCGGTATTATATCTGTAGCCTGTTTCTTGTCTGCAATCGGTTTTACTTACAGCCGCCGCTTGAAATTTTACAACACTATTTCGACTACAAGTTGAAGTTTGAGATGACTGTTAGTAAAACCTCATTCCCCTGCCTAGAATTGCATGCGAGCCGAAAGCCAAGTTGTTCACTAGCGACGTCCCACGTTGCACACAAGAAGGAAATGCAACTTAATTGATGGCTCCTCCATCGTAACGACGGTCTAAGGCAGTACAGTGCGCCCCAACTACCCGCAAACTTCCAAAACACATTTTTAACATAATGGCCTTATTAACCGATGGTTGGTTTACAATATTGTGCGTAAAGAGAAAGCAGTTTTTGTAAAAAACACATGTATGCATATATAAAGAGATATATAGCAATTTATCAATAAAATTAAGAGAATTGTCTTGCATTGTATTCACGACGAGTAAAACAACGCAACCATTTAATTTTGATGTGGACATTTATGATTCCACATTGACTGGAAATAACAGACCCCATCTTGAACAATTAAAATCGTTCCACCCTTTATGTACCCGAAAATCATGTCCCTGTTCCAATATACGAATTTCCCTCTCCTGTGAGAAATGCCTTCATAGTTTTTTTTAGAACAATCTTTTTTTTAGTATTTGAGGCCTCCATAAACTTTTAATGGAGCGTAATGTCAGTGTCCTTGATAAAGATCACACCTCCGCTTCTTATGGTAGTAACCAAGTGATACAGCTTCACCACTGAAGTTGAATGCAATGGCGCTATCTTATAACAGAGCACACTCTACTGAGAACGGTAGTTCGAACGAACGCATGTTTTAATATTAACACAAAGACGTGTACACATTGTTCTAGAAAACCTAGACGACGAGGTCCAGTTTGTGAAAGCACTTCAGTTATGATACTAGGCTGTTGACCCCAACATTTGCTGTATATGGCTTCCATTACATATATATATATATATATATATATATATATATATATATATATATATATATATATATACAACAATAACTACTGCAAATGCTTTTTGAGGATGATTAAGTAGATGTAGTGTACTTGCTGTGACTGGCAAAAACTGGCTTTAAGCGTGGTACTACGCAAACCATTTGTAGATGACGAGGCAGCTAGGTTTCGAAAAAAGGCATCTTGACAATGCACTGAGCGTGTACGTGCGTTTGCAAAAAGTTTATTAGTTGAGCCTGTCGTGACAAATTGCCACGCAGACAATCTGCTTCAAGTTCTCAGCAATTTTCCAGACGCAACTTTTTTTAGCCAAGGCCAGACAAGAACAGATCAGCTTGGCCAACAAGTGGGTAACAATATAACACTTCTCATAGCTCGTGCAATAAATGCGTGCTGGGCAACTGTTCGTCTAACGCATTTTGTAACCAAACAAAGTCGTTTTTACACTAAGCAAGAACATAGCTATACATCTACACAGCGAACGGGCACAAAATAGACACACACACTACTGTTAGAGTAGGCAGCTGTGAGCAGATTTGCCTATTTCGACATTAATTTGTTGCTTTAAGATATGTGGTATCTGGCCAGCAATGCATAACCGTCTGGTGATCGCTAGGTGGGCACCCACAAGCCTGACCCACCACAGCCTATGTCTATGTTGATTGTGTGCTTTTACATTTTATATTATGTTAGATTTCTAAAAGTCGTCGTCTTTCTCTCTCTCCCCCTATATGTATATATATATATATATATATATATATATACAGGGTGTGACAGAAAAATTTGAAGCACGATATGTGGAATTGTAGAGCTCGTTAAAGCAAATGTTTTTCCAATGGAACATGGTCTCTGAGAAGTCTTGTTTTGGAGTGAGAGTGAAATTACTAGAATTTGTAACACTGGTGTTTTTGCCCAACATAGGAGCACAAAATGTGCTGTTGCGAGACAACCAGTCCTCCTAGACAGAAACTAAGCACACCTTCGTGTTGATAAAATTCTGCTCCATCTGAAGGATATGCGAGGCCGGTCAGAAGACGCGACACGGTCGCTTAGAAGAGAATTCGCCAAAAAATGAAGTTCTTTATTAACGTTCACGCCAAATACTTCAAAATCATAACCCTACAACCACCCACAGCGCTAAAAACGGACATACTCATCGATCATTTTGATACCAAATATGTGTCAATGTGAGCTGTGGTTGCGGAGTAATTACGAGTTTTCGGAGGGCATGTCGAGATTGAGTGCATGCATAAATTACCTGCACAGATAAACCACTCGTTAGAGCTCTAGTAAAAAGACACACCACTATTTATGTTTTACAGTTCCGACTCGAACGTGGGTCCGCCAGCCTCTATACACGTTTGGTAGCGCCGGTATGCAGAGATTTTGTTGGACTTTTTGGAATATGCCAGGCGTTGCTCGAACAGCACTGTGAACAGCGTGAACAGCGTTCACGCTGGCGAGTCATATGCGGGTTCTCCCTTGCTCAACAATGGGTGTTGTGCCTATTAAACACACCGCTTTGTGTAAAGTGAGCTTCATCGGTGAAAAGCACAAGCGCAGGGAACTCCGCATTACATTTCGCTTGCTCCAGAAACCAGCAACAGTACTCAACCCGTTGTTTTTTGTCTGGATTTCGCAAAGCTTGAACTTAGTAGTCGTTCGGCTCTCAGCACCCTGTGGACGGTTCTGTAACTCACACTAGCGTTTCGAGCCACTTCCCTCGTACTTGCAGAAGGACGATCGGCTACTGCTTGAAGGATGCGTTCTTCCATGGCTGGTGTTCTTGCTGTTTTCGGTCCTCCAGAAACGCACTGACGGCCATGGTATGATCCAGTTTCACGTACGTGACGATGTATGTTCGCAAACGTGAGAGTACTTGGTAAGTGTCTATCCGGGTAACGCATCTGGTATAGCCGTTGCGCCTGGCTTGCGTTATACCGCGCCTCAACATAAATGTGAGAGATGTCAACTTTCTCTTTAATTGTGTACCAGACCATCACGATACAGTAACAATAATGATTTCAACAGAGAGAACAATACATACACAGGGATACATCTTGCACGTAGCACAATCGCAAAGAAAATGGCACTGGACCAGTCTTCTCTCAATCTTTTTATTCTCTCCAGAGACTCGAATGTGCCACCGGTATTACATAAATTTGCTGATTGGTCGATTCAGGCACGCATCATGATAGCGCAGGTTGTCTCCAATGTTTATAATCCCTGTGGGACGCTTATGGCGGCCTGATGATGATGACATAGATGTGGTTAGATCGCGATATAGAAGCGGTGGCGAAGATGCATCGATGTAGGTAACATGAGACTGAGCGGGCCTATTTCGGTGTTGTTGATGATGGCGTCAATGTTGTGGCTGTGGCGCGACAGGTCGGCAGTAGTGAACGCGCTTAGATGTCGTTAGCATGTGGCTAAGCAGCCTAAACAAGTTCGACATGCCCCTATGTCAAACAACCGCACACCCTGTATATATATAGGGGATTCCGTCAAAACTAGCGCGACTTTCAATTCTATCGTCGTCATATCAATAATGTGTTCATTCGGTTGATGGGTAGCAGCCATGATTTAATGTTATTATCTGTATACCACGCCATATAGCAGCTGTCTACCAATTGAATGGTGAAGACATACGGAATAGAACGTGAAGATAATACAAATATACGTTTAGCTCTAATGAAATTGCGTGTCTGGCGCAACCCCGAAGTGCCCTGTTTGTGCTGACTGAAGCGCTCATTTGTGTTTTTTTAGCTATTTGCATGAAAAGCTATTGTCATTGCACGAGAGCGCGAATACACACTATACTTAGCGTGTGTGCGTGTGTGTCCAGAGTCACGCGTCCGGCGTAACACCAGCGAAGCTTTCTCACGTTCGCCGCTGTGCTACTCTTGATTATTTCGGTTTTTGTTGTGCCCCGCTCACTCAGTCTCATCATCCGATCTAGTGTGCGCTGCTAATTTTGTGATATTTTGACAACAGTGAGCCCAGATCGGGCTGACAACACCTCACGTGGCCACTTGAAGTAAGCCCGCGCTGGTGAGTAAAGCTGCTACTAAAGCTACCGGATAGCTAAGTAAGAAGCAATAATTAGTGAAAACTGTGAGCTGCGTGGTAATTGCGGCTGGTGCGTCTACGTTAGGCAGAAAATAGTTTGACCGACCCAAGGCCGGCGGCAACGAGTAGAACGCAAGAACATTCAGGTAGTGCAACTGCCAACAGTTGTAAGGTTCGAGACGCAACCGCTGAAGTTGGTAATTAGACTGTGAATAAAAAAAAAGATGATCTCAGAGGCGGTTGCCAGACGCACGGTGAAGTAAGATTAAAAAGCAAAAGTCCAATTTGTTGCTATTTGTGACAGGCTATGAAGATCGCAAGGAGAGTATCCCGTGGGCGCTCTTTATAGCTTTTCACGAATTCATGTATGGACAGACACGCCGGACGGCGTGAAGAAGGCAACGGCAATCCCGCGTCATGCCAAAATAACTAGTGGTATTTCGGCATGACGCGGGATTGAAGTCGCGGGGGACTAATTTCTTAAAATTTAAAGTTGAAAACACGGGGTCATGGAAGGGCATGTGCCGCAACCTGATGGTAGATCTGACTTGAATAAAATTTTAAGGTCTTTGCCTTGCCTAAGAGCCCGTTTCTTGAACATTACAAGGAATTGCACGGTACCACAATGATCGACAAATGATACGTTCTGTGCAATGCTAGAGCTTATACGGCGAGAATGTATATAGACAATACGACTTTTTGTGACGAAAATTTTGTGAAAACGTGCTAACTGCGTTTTGAACAAAACACTCTATGTAGACTCAAAGAGAACACTCGACAAATGACAAGTGAGCCTAAATATTACAGCGAAGGCGTGGTTCCACCGATCATATCAATGAATATCTCATCGTTATAATCAGTAGTGCCTTCGACACGATGCCTCCGATACTTGTCAAATAAGTATCGGAATGCTGGTGGTGATTTCGTAATAGCTATAAGATTGAAGAGAAAGATAAAGGAAAAGAGGCGAGAAACGCATGATGTGCCTCGAGTATACTGAAGAAAAATATAAAATCCGTAACTTTCTGCTTCCATTAAAGTCATAGTACAAATTTAGTTTGTATGTTGCACGTTGGGAGGAATTATCATGTTTCAATGGAATTTAAGGTCACACTACCCATACCATTTAGTGGGCATTAAGCATGTTGAGTTCTAGTCTCTGTAAAGAGATACATAAATGATCAGCAGTGGGCGAGGCACGAATAGCAAGTTCTTGTTATGCGTGCATTTTTTTGCGATGCGTCTTTGTTTAAGTGCGGAGACATCATATCACGGGCACCGTCGTTTAGAGGCAATGTGATTACAATTTCACAGTCGTAAAGGGAATACACGCAATGCAGAGACATACCTGTCTGCTTTTCATGATATGCGAAGCCTAGCTACACCCGATCCTAAAGCCACACGGAACGTGAATAGGAACAAGAGGAACGAGTACATACGACAATACCAAAGTTCGGCTTTCTGCCGAGCAGGTATGTTACGCGCCAGAAGTAACAGGCTCAGTGTATGAACGTATGATTGTGCACACTTTAACCGGGTATTGTATTGGATATATATATACACGATTGACGTAGTAATTGCTATTCTGTCTACGTGGAAACCTGTTTTAACAGTCCAAACAATTTTCAAGCAAAAATCGTACAAAAAAAATCGCTGAAAGTGATGGCAACTGGACTATCAAGCAAACCTGCCGGACTTCTCAAAAAACGCCCTTGCATAAATCCAAAAAATAGTCTGGGCTCGCGACGCATATGTGTGCTTGTGTGTACCTGATATAACCACGTACCTTCGAATTTACAAATTTCTATTGTATACGTTTAGATGATGGTAAGGCAACCGTCGTAAGTTCTGCGGACAGGTACATCTACCCAAGGCAGAGTCTCACAAAACCGGACCGGGGCGTCGTCAAGCAGCTCATAGAGTCAAAATGATCGCGTTTTGCTCGGGTGGCACGCATTAACATGAATAAGATGTAAGCGCTCGATTGATAATATTTCCCATTAGCAATTAGATGAGTAACAACAAAGTTATGCGATGAGCGTCGCTAAGCTTGCGCGCGTGTGTCCAGGCAAAAAAATAACAAAAAAAAGACCCTAACTAGTTGTATTGATCAAATAGCACGACCAGCAAAAGCTGCACTGCCGTCGGCGGGACCTTTTGAGGTGGAGACAATGCCTTAGCGATATTTCCCGTACTTTCCTGGAAGCCGCAGCTTTTTCGTTTTGTGCTCTAATAATTGCTTTGTGAGGCCGACACCTTTTCTACAAGTATCTCATGGCAGACAGAGACAATAAACTCTACGCCGTATCGCTCACCACAGCTTATTTCTCTTGCCAGAAAGTGTTCACAATTATTTCACCCCCTCTGTCCAGTGCCTACGGGAGACGGTTTTCGTTGGCTTCGGACGTTCCTACTGGAAACGGCCTTCCCGTACCGTGGTAAAGACGTAGGTTCTGGTTGGTAGCTAGGTGAAAAAGTTAAACGAAGCATCGCGAACAAATACATCGGCAGATTGCTCTGGGATAGAGCGAGCGACCTATGAGCATCGGATAAGAAGGTAATTGATGAGAAAACAGGTAAAACAGGCGTGACCTTCTGGGGGCACCTCAGAAAGCGAACACCATGAATGCCTGCAGTCCTTTTTCCACCTCGAATACTACAAGGACAACGGCGACTACTACTAGAATAGATTAGACTACTCATATTACTTCTACCTTCACCACACCTAGGCGAACAGGCAATCCCTTATCGGTAAGCAGTGCACGACGTAACTTCTCCTTTGCTGCTCTTTCTGCCTCGTTGAGGGGGCCGGGTTCGGCTTTCAAATCAAACGACCACAAAAGGCCATGAAAGAAAGCCGTCCGGAAGCACTCGTGTCAAAGAGAGCTCGCATTGGTTGGGGGTGGTCTGCTGACCGAACGACGTCGTCATACGAGGTTCAAAAGTCACCCGTGGGGGGTGGCGAACGCGGGCGGATGGACGCACATTTCGGCCCTCCAGGTTCGGTACTCGCACTCAACCTTCTTTTTGCTGACTTCATTTAAGCTGTTCGCCTCTACCTCCCCCCTCCGCGCCTCGCAAGCCCGGTGTCAACAACAAAAAAACTCTCATAAGTGGTGTCGTCGTCCCCGACGCATTATCCCATTGAAGAAAATAGACCAAAACGATCAGAGTTCACTTGCTCGCTTGCCCGTTGACCCGTCTAAGTCTCTAATCTAACTGTCTAAGTCTAAAACGAATCTCTGCCGACGCCATGTCACTACAGGCAACGTCGGCGACAGGGCGCCTGTGAGCAGACGCCAAAACTACGCGAATATTGCGGCAACACTGTTTGTACCGCTTTGATGGCGTACCCAAAGACGACATTATGGCTGCTATAAAAATGGCAGTAGTAAAATTTGCAGTATATATATATATATAAATACATGATATTTAACATGATATTTAACCCTTTACATGATATTTAACCCTAGGAATAAGAAACTGTTTTTAGGTGGTTGTTTTTAATTTTAGACTGTCGTTCGCTCCCAGTGGCCATGGAATCGCCGTCAGACGTGGTTTCAATGAACCATGCAATAGAACTCATGGCAGCATAGCCGCTGACTCTCAGCGGGATGATTCATTGTCTATTCTCATTGAGCATCGCTTAAAGAAAATTCGATCAACAACAGAAATCGAGCCGGTGACACCCCGGTAAATGACAACGCGCATTGCGCCCTCCCCTAGGACACGCCGCCACATTCAGCCTAGTTAATGCCAGAACGGGACATTACATTGTAACGTTAAAAATAGCACAAATTAAAAACAATGTTGAACGACCATTATATATATATATATATATATATAGAGAGAGAGAGAGAGAGAGACAGCCACGAGCCTAGCTTTAAAATATGTTTTCCGTAAACTCTATATATTATATAATAAATATATTATATGAAACCTGGACGATTGAATTGTGTATTCCAAATGTAATAGAATACATCTAGAAATATATTTTTATTTAACCGACTAAATTAACTAAAAAATAAATAATTTATCCGATGTACTACCTCCAAGTGTTCTAATAACGACCGCTATGCGAACTGGCATTGATCTAAGTAACTTACATATTAATTGTTGTGGGATATTATTCCACTCTCCGCGCACAGCAATACTGTGCTGCGAAGGCGTTGCTGGAGCTGGTATTCTGGGGTTAACTCGTCGTTTTACCTCATCCTTAAACAACACATGTCGATGGGATTCAGTTTAAGCAAATATGCTGGCCACACCGAGCAAGATGGCTTTGTGGCAAAGCCTTTGCCTTGCATTCGGGAGGACTGGGTTCGAAAACCAGACCGGCCACTCTTAAATTGATTTGCATGGTTTCCAATTTAGACAAGGTAAATTCCGGATTGGATTAAAAAATAGCCATGACCTGCAAAAACCCTACACAGGCGTTAGCCTTACGGAAAACCTAAGAACAAAAAAAATGTCGCCACATGTCATTAAGCTAACTCCACTGTGCTCTCAGGCGTGTACGAAGTTTCATGCATCTATCTGCCTGGCCCTTGCGAAGAGATCACTGCACTGCCTCTCTAGTAACATGCCGCGAGCAGCTGAGTGTATAATTGTATAATAGGTATAATTGTTCATGTTATATGCATACTCAATATGAGTGAAATAAATACGATGATTAAGCTAACTCCAGCTTTTGCGAGGCACCCCTGAACAAGTACAGCTGTGTACGGCCTAGCATTGCGTGCGCGCAAGAATACTAAGTTATCCCCAAGAGCCCTTGTGTAACACGTGGGATGTCAGAATTACATCAGCGTAGCATTGGGAAGTTGAACGTCATTTTCGTTAGGGTCTCTGGATACTTAAGGGACCTCCACAAGTGTGTCTAAGGAGACTGCACCGCAAACCGCGCTACTTGTCAGCGGGGCGAGTACACTTTTTCCCGCATATGAGTACTAAATAAAGACATTCTAGTCTCATCTGAGGCCTACCACTGACCAATACTAGTTTATACTCAGTTTACGAGTTACAAAACCTCGAGTCTAACCAAGTCCAAGCAAGGCAACAACGTAGCGGCTCTCTCCGGCGCGGTATCACGCCCTTGTTGTTGGCTCGATTGCTAAGCAATATCAGTGGCAGACTGAGAAAAAACATTTACTGAAGACTTAGTCATGCGAGGTTTGATATGAGACACCTGCGAATGACACGGAGATTGCTCAGCCGAGATCGTATATCCGAGCACTCTTCACTTCATTGCTTCATTGAGTTGGGAGGAAGTCGCATCGCTTGAACAGCTTGGTCGCGTTTAAAATATAGTTTAAGTTGTAAAGCACGTAGACGCAATACGCACAATGTAACGCAATTTATTTTACAGTTCAAATAAACAATGCATTTATAAGTTTGCTTTAGATTATAAGATTACTTGTCTTAGGTATTCCTTATGAAATGCCTATCGACGCAATTATTTGGACACAATTAACCCGTAGAAAACCGCGAGTTCATACGCAACATTCGGTTCGCGTTTACAAACTAATTGATTTTCAAATGGAGTATTCATTTTTGTATGGTGCTACGATTGAGAGCATAAAGTATGCCTAAAGTCAATGTTGTCAGGCTTTGCGATTTTTGTCCGGGGTATCCGGGACTAGGTGGAGCAAAAATTCGTATCATCTACGTATGTAACCTGTCTACAATTTTAAAACGTCCCGTCGACTCTCTCATGTCTTATGTCATCTCATGTGTCTCATGACTTATGCGCCGGAGAGAGACGTTCTTCGGAAGTAATAAAAATAATTGGTTTCGAATTGCGTTTGTAGTAGTAGGCAGCTCAACTGTAACATGTGTTCAGAACAGACCCTTCAGTGACAATGGAGAAGAACTAATGCACCGACGTACAGTATTATTACCAAATGTATTGATTCATTTGGTAATAATACTGTACGTTCGAGGCAGTGCCAGCACCGGAAATGCGTCACGTTCCGGACAGACAAAAACAGCTTTGAATTAAAAAAAAATGCCTTAAACTCTTAATGACAGACCGCTGACTGAAGGTCTACGCAAGAGCGGAAGAAATAAACATTAGCTATTGTGAAGTACATTAAATCTCGGAACAGCTTTTATGCATCAAAAATGCACGCAAAGTAGCTCCCGCACAAGCAGACAATTGAGCATAATCTATCACACGTGTCAAATTTTGTAGAGTAATTTGGAACACCTAATACGAAATTTGCAAAATCTCTTTACCTAAGAAGGAGGAGAAACGGTTAATGTAAAAGTACAAATACTGAGTACTCGGCTATACGAGTTCTAAATTTCCAACGCTACTGTAGCTAATCGAAACATATCCACTATTCTTCGAGTCAATTCAGGCCATGAACGGACCAACTGAGAATTCGTAGAAGAAGCTAAAATTTACTAATCGACCATTGTTAGAGCGCATTTAGAATACCTTCTCAGCTCTGTGGATTGGTTCCTCTTATATTGAAGTATGCCATTGAAGCGAATGCGTTCGCACTTCTCTCGTCAATCGCCACCGCCAATTTTCGTTTTTGAATCGTTTGGAAACCCGCGATGAAAATTGGGTCTTCTGCGAGAAGGTGAGCAGTCAAATATGACCAGAAACAATCACCCAAGCGGGTCCGCAACTGGGTGATATTAAAGAGGTTTTATTTCACCAACCCAACTCGCGACCTCATGTATGTAACACCAGCATTTTAAAAAAAATATACGACTTGAACTCGGATGTCATTGCGTAACTACTTTAGACTCCGGGCCTTGTATCTTCAGAGTATCACTTATTCCCGTCTCTCCAAATAAAATTTGATTATAAAAAATCTTATGAGGACGTCTAAAATAAGGTACAACACTTATTCGTTTCCGGAAAAGAAAAATGTTACCAAAAAATAAATCAAGGGCTGGCTTAATCAGTAGTAAAATGTCACAAAACTAGGGAGATACTATATTCGTGAGTAAGTTAACCTGCAGTTTCCTGCAAAATTGTGGTTTCGCTTTAGGCAAACAGCGGCAAGAGCTTTTGCATCCATCAAATATAAGTATATACATAAACACAATACCTCTAATAGTTTCGGAAAAATTGCTTCTGCCTAATTTCAACGAAATATCAGGTCTAAAAAAGCATAAATGTTCATTTCAGACTTATTAGAGTGGCACCTCTATACAGTAATTTTTACTTGCACTCTTTTCGCAGCTGCATTGTATAGGAAGGCTCTCCTACTGGAAAATATTTGATGAACCAGCTTGATGATTATTGGGTACAGTGTTTATGTACGTCTCTGGATTTTTAAAATATAACATATCTAACTCAAAATATACTAACTAAAGCTAAGTATGCCTTCATAAATTTAATAGGAAAAAAATAATTTCAGGCTTGGCCTTTACTTTAACTTACTTCTTACATTGGGGAGGGGGAACAACAAAGTTAACTTTGTATGCGTAGTTTGTGTGCGGTGTTTCAGGGCAACTGATTATCTGGTAACCTCACCAACAATATTAGGAATATTTAGTGTTTACGAAGACACGCTTCGACAGTACCCACAGGCTTAATCCTGATCGCATGATTTGACTTAAGGACGCGCTTTGAAATGCGTCAGTATAGTTTATTCCGGTGCATCGTAGCAAACCTGTTCCGAATAAAAGTTTTAAAATGTTTGAATTACGAATAGCAATGTGTGTGCGTACCTAATGTAGCATGGTTTATAAAAGAGGTCTTTTTGATTATGCTTAACGTATTCACAAAACAGTTAGTTCCGTAGTACGCGTAGAAATGCATATCTAACATATCATATAAGCCGAAAACCACATTTCGTCGTGTCCCCTTACTACTATAGTAAAAACGTAATATGATCGAGCATGCGTTTGATATTATTTTTCCGTTCTGAAAATTAATTCAGTTTTAACTACGCAATAACGCATACACAACAAATTATGGCCATTCGACCCTTTTAGGTCTGGCCCGGGTAACTCCGTGGGATCTGATTTCCGGGGAACGCGGCAGAGGAACCCCTTCAAACAGTGCCGGCCTATCAACAGTAAGGGAGGCAACGCTGTCAGCTTGAAGCATGAAGAGTAGGACGTGACAAAGCAAACGCAAAAGTCGGGACGCCTGGGGAATTGCGGTATCATAATGTATCGTACCAAGCAGGTCGTCACTGGACATGGGCAGCAGTTCCTGGCGTAAATAGTAAAGATCGGCAAGACAAAGGAGGATATGTGCGTCCTCTATCAAATAAGGAAGGCCGACATAAGACGTCGACCACACAGTCGCGCAATGCACGGCGATGGCAGCGGATATCGCTGCAGCCAAACTCAGGGGCAAAACTGCACCTGACGTGGTTGGAGCACACTCTCACTTGCCACCGCGGATGGAGCAACGGGACAGCCTACCTCAACTCTATCATGGAGCTGCAGACAAAACTCGAGAAATACCAGAGGAGCCGTTTCGGAGGACGCCAATCTCAAGACATTCCCCAGGTCGGAGACGTATTGGCAGAGCGCATCGAACATGTAGGGGCTGAGAGGAAAATCGGTTTTATGGGTTAGAGTTACCCTCTAGGAGTTGTGCTGCAGGCACCGCTAGTGCATGATGCATTCACATGTTTCTTTTCAATTGTAAACGCCTTCTACGGCCATTGACACGTGCCATTTGATCTGTTTCATCGGCCTGGAGCGAATTTTGTGGTCAAGGTAGCAAACGTCGTTTTGATATGAATTAGTAGGCAATGGGCGGGACTTAAAAGCTTTCGAAAATAATCGTGAAGTTAGCCTTGATAAATCAGCAGCCGAGATTGATGCGTGTCTTCACTAAAACGACACACTGTTTTGTAACATGAAGAAAAGCTGAGCATGCCTACACTCGAGTCGGGCACCCTAGCATATGTACAAAGTACGTACACATAAGTAACATTAATTTGCAGGTTTATGTAGATGCACCATGTTCTGCGTGCCACGTCACCATGCCAGTAACATTTAACATGTGCAGGTTATACTTTATATATTCACACACCCTTTAGCAGGGGGACAACTTATAGCTAATGCATAGTTGCTATACAGCTCGATCTATGTTGTTTACTCCGGACGTTGAATTGATAGTTAGAACTTATGCTCAACTCACAAAGAATAAGCCAGCCAATAACAACATACTTGCGCAGCCCCTGGGGCGAGTTTCTTGTTGTCCACTCTATTCCGCGTTCCCTTGTTGCTTTACCAGCTGCCCCCTATGCCCCTTGCGGGGGAGATGTGGCTAAAACAGCGCAAACTTTGTCTACTGAATCATACATATAACGCGGCCTTAAGTCACAGAGTTGATTTGCCGTTTTATCCAATTCCTTGGTGTAGAGTGCACCAACAGGAATGAAGATTGACTTCCTTTTGACATGATCGCTGCCTTTGCACAGGCGGCGGACATCGGATGTGGATGATCACTGCCGTAGGCCGCTGTACCGCTTCAAGCAATCATTGGACTTCCAACCGCAGAGAGGGTGGTTGGCTTTAAACACACTCGGAAACATCGTTAAGTCAGACAACAAAGGGGTCGACTGCATCATACTACCCCCCCCCCCCCCCCATTCCCCCTGGCTCTGATGGCTGATGTCCACTCCTAGCTAGATGATAAGGCAGTATTCATTGCAGGATTGGATTTAATCGGTCTCCCGCGGGACACAACTTCAGACTGACAATGTGCCACATAGGATCGTCCGCGGTGGTTCATATCAACGTTTGCCTATGATAATCTCCAGGGATCGACTTTGCAGATAGAAGCTTTTACAGAGGCTAACTGCTCTCTTTCAGTCCAGTGAATGAAAAAGGCCACAAAGGTTGTTGTCCGATCACATCCTATCCTACGTTTCTAGAGAACCATTGTTTAGAGTAAATTTGGAACTGTCGAAAACACGCTTCTCTTTTATGTTGCCTTAATGTTAGCCCTGCCACGATTACGCAAGAAAAGCTGAGCATTCTTTGCAAAACAATGATAAACAAATATGCTCCCTAAAAGTTTTCCTCTGTCGCTCTCTGTAAGACAGGATCATGAATTAGTTCCTTTTCGCGCCGCAATACCGAAAGTAGGCACGTGACACGGATAGGATAAACATCTGTTAACAAGTGCACTAAGCGCCAGTCATGGTGATTCTATTTGCATGCTTACTATGCACTACAAACTGTTCTTAGAAGAAAGAAGAGTCTAAAAGCGTAGTTAGCTCAGTAGTTATACATAGAGTGCAGCCCCTCGTCCTGTCTAGGCACCTTAAGGCTCGTAATGTGGTTAGACCTTTCGCAAGATTGTGCTAGCAGCCAGCCGAGCAATGTTAACAATAAAAATATGTTACATTCGACGTTTATGCTACAACGGTAGTTTATATCATGGTATGTCAAGCACATTCGCAAATCCATTTATCCTTCTGGGAAAATCGAATGTGCATATACAAATATTATGTTCCAAAAATCAAAAGGCATGTGCTAAGAAAAAATATTAGACACTTCTTTTCTTCTCTTTCATTTTCCTCCGTCCTTTGTAACATTTAGCATTACAAGGTGCATTGCAAGCTATGATAGCGCCGCTCTGTTGGTATTTAAATGTGGCTAAGATAGGCCCGCAAACTATTCTGAGAGAAAATTCAACCCCTCTGCTTTGAGCACCTTTGCTATACAATTTGGACGATGCCGTTATGCGTTGCTTGTGTAACCCAGTAAAAAGCAGCTATAAATATATTCAAAAAAGTGTTTGCCAGTGCGAGGCGAACCTTGATCCGCCCGTCAATATAAGCCGCCCAGGCTACATGGGCCTCCCTTAAAGGGCGGATGTACGTGATGCTTACTAGATTTGCATTTATTTTGTTTCTTTAGGCGTGGGCTTTGGTCCTGACGGGGTTACCGTTCAGACAAATCACTGTTGACGTCGCTTATAACACAGTGCCCCAATAGAAACGGAGGCTACATAGTACGTTTGACTATTAGTATGGCTGTTTTTAACCTAAGGGGGCAAATAGTTATTTAATCCTGAGGATGAACAGAAGAAGAAGAAGAAGAAAATAATAAGAAGAGTGGCCTAATTTTGCGAGCGATACAAGGTTGCCGAGAACCTGTAACTTTTTCGACGGCCTAGTTAATCAAGCTGGCCACGCTAACATATCTATTAGCCTGCAAAGATGTAAAGTGTGTACCTTATCTAAGCCTATGACAATTCGTAGCTCTCACTTTGTATGAGCTGGCATATCTGTGCAAGCGGGCGTAACCGATCAGCCAGCCGCGACATGTTTACTGAATCGCTGCATTCTTTTCCGTCTTAAAATTTGTCCAGTAATAATGTGGCGAAATTATGTGCCCAACACGGTACCATTGTTAATTGTCAGTGCGGCCTATTGTAGAGACGGATAGATATGCTGCAGCGTGATGCGCCCCTGATACAAAAGTGTGATATGTGCATGACACGCACTTATCAAGCATCAAACAAATCAATTAATCGATCATGCTTTCTGCGTCTCGCACGCGGTGTGGCGATGGCCGGAAAATCAGAAACGGTCACGGGCACACATTACGCATTGTACAGGTAGTTCCATAAGTTCTTAGAATGAGCTTTCCACCGCGCTTCCACCGCTATTAGGAACTGCAACTTTTCGACTGCTAGCACTCAAAATATTATGGTGATTGGCCGTTGCGATTTCGTTTGATAGCTTTTCCCGTGCAACGTATCGGCGTGATTTTTAAAAATGAAGAAAAAATAGTTTCGAGTGGTTATCAAGCATTTTTATTTCAAAGATTGGAATGCGACCCAAGTAAAAATTGGGTTGGACGAGACGTACGGTGACTCTGCGCCATGTTTTGCCACTGTTTCCAACTGGATTAATGTGTTAAAAAGAGGTCGCAGGAGCACCGATAATGAACTACGTCCAGCAGGCCAAAAAACGGCAACTGATGAGGAAAACATAGAGTAAGTGCGAAACATCGTTGGCACAGATAAGCGAATGAACATTAAGGAGATAGCGGAGGCATTAGGAATTAGTTTAGGTAGTGTGCATTTTATCCTATACGAAAACTTGAAGATGAAAGAGCTCAGAGAAAAATGGCTGCCGCATTTGCTCAACCAAGGCCAAAAAAAACGCGGCTGTTTTCGCTTCACAGCGAAATTTGGCCAAGATGTCGAAAAATCCGTCGGATTTTTGGCGCAAATTCGTGACCGTCGATGAAAGCTGAGTCCATCACTACACTCCCGAGACACAAAAAGCATCTCGCCAATGGTGTGCACCTGATGAAGGACCTCCGAAGAGGGTGCGGACAACGGCATTGACCGGAAAGGTGATGGCTACAGTTTTTTAAGACCAACGTAGAATAATGCTGGTCGACTACCTTGAAAGCGGTAAAACGATCACAGGAGAATATTATGCAAGACTGTTGGACTGCCTTTAGCAAGAACTCATCGTGAAACGGCCCGCTTTGCAGAAGAAGGTTGTCCTGTTTCACCAGGACAATGCTCCTGCACACAAGTCCCGGCAAGCATCGGCAAAACTGGCCCAACTGAGGTTCGAACTTATTGAACAACCTTCCTATTCTCCAGACCTGGCCCCCTCTGATTATTTCCTCATCGAACATTTGAAGAATAGTCTCGGTGGAAAGCGTTTTTCCAGCAATGAAGAGGTTAAGGCTGCTGTCAATGCCTATTTTCAGTCTAAAGACGCGGAATTCTACTTAAGAGGTATAAAAGCTCTGAAATCTTGGTGGGAAAAGTGTATTGAGCATCTCGGGGAGTATAGCGAATAAGATAAATTTAAAAACATGATTTGGAAAATTCTTGGTTTTCATTCTAAGAACTTATGGAACTACCTGTATGTACGATGAGCCAAGGTACCCCTGGGTAGTTGGCCGAGCTGTATCGATCTGTCGAAAAAGCTATAAAACGGCTGTACTCTGTTGCAGTCAACCAAATGGATTACTACAGATTTGTCACACATGCTTGTACATGATGGAAAACAGACTCGATTAGCTCAATTGGAGGGAAGAGGGGGGGGGAGGGGCAACGGAAGAATGACCAGGATGCGTTGGCAGCGGCCACGACTGCTGGGGTGGCGGCGAGGCCTGAGCTTCGTGTGAGGTGCTTCTCCTGCTACTGCAATGTTTCTGTCTTGTCGAAAATTTGGCCTATTCCAACATCTACAGCAAAAGGCCTCCTTGATGGCGTCAATATCATCAGCATCAACATCATCATCGTCATCATCATCATCATAAGCATCATCAGCACCATAATCGTTGTAGTCTGTCATGGCGGAGCGCAGTCTCTTCGGCCCGACTCGAAAGAGTGTCCGTATGGGTTATGACTTTCGTGCGCTCCGCTTCCGCTTGCAGTCCAGTCAGAGAAACGAGCTCCTCACACATGCACGTCCGCCATACACGCATCCCTTCCTGTACATACACTGTACATACATATCGGCTGCTAGCTGCTGCTGCTGTACCAGCCGCGCATCGGTGCCGCAGTGCCTTTAGCCTGCCGGCCGTTACAGTGAAGGCGATCGAAACGCTGCCACTCTGAGCGTATCTGCAGCGGTAATACTAACGCCAGCCGTAGTCGCAGCGGTAAAGCGGCTTGTAGAAGTTGTAGTGGTAGTAGTGGTAGTGCCAACAGTCGTACTAGAAGCAGTTGGTCGGGTCGAACAACAACAGGACGTCTAAATGCGCTGTCGTCAAACCAACTGTGTCTGCTCTGTAGGACGAAAAAAAACTGCGTGTGCCGGTGGTCTTTTGGTGGTATCCGGCTTCAGTCCACCATCTCCACCAGGGGTCATATGGGCGATAGAGGTAAGCCGAGCGAGCAAAGTGGGGTGAAAGCTATCCGCCAATTCAAAGATGGTCGGTATTTCCGTGTCTACATCTCAGTTTATATATATATATATATATATATATATATATATATATATATATATATATATATATATATATATACTGCATTATGTCTCACAAAAAATCGGCACGCATTAAATTGCACGCATCCTGCTCAGTGTCTAGTACTCGGCTTTCGTGGTGAGCCACGTGAGTATGAGATTTCGACGATCTTCGAGCGTCATCCGTTGCCCCTGCTATATTCGCCGCTGCTGCTGCTGCTGCTGCTGATCCTACTGAGAGTCGAATGAATACCAGAGAGACTAGAGGCTAGCTCAGTTTCCTTTATTGCAAATACGAGGTTGTGCCTTCAGCAGCCGCCTCCGCTGCCGCCGCACTATAGAGTGCCTTTCCTCTGCCACCGCCTAGGAAACCTAAGCGACAAGCGTTGTCTGCTCTGCGCGGCGAGTCCAGAGAAAGAGTTCGGCTCACTGCGTATACGTTGGCAAACGATCCCCGGGGTCGACAGACGAAGAAGAGCAATGCGGAGCTGAATCGAAAGATGCATGTCACGGGGGTCGCGGCTTGAAGTCAACATGGACTTCATTTTGCCTGTGGCCGAGACGAGACGGCGGCTTGCTGTGTGCAGGATAAAGTCTGGCAAGTCCCCCAGAGAAGGAAGTTCAACTTGAGCTTTATTTGACTCGCCTTAGCGATACAGGCAGGTACGGAGCGATATCGATAGGTACCAACATAGACTCCTCTGCGTTGAAATTTAGTCCAGCAAATCTCGTCGTTTGAGTGCAGATTTTACTAGCAGCGAGTTTCTACTCATAATTATGGACAACAAAGGTTCAATAGTTTCGGCAGACTAGAACCGTGTGCAGTCGCCACACTGAGTTCGGGTGGAAGTCTTTAATTAGCATATTCATCAGTATGTTTGTCGGTAACTGATTAGTTAATAGGACACACGTCTTTCGATACGGTTATTCAGATCTTAAAAGCGCTGTAACTTACCGCCTCCGTTAGTTGAATATAATGCGCTTGCATCGTAAGATGAGGTCTGTCACGTAAGGACAAGTGATGTTGTCTATTCCCAAAATAGTGATTTTTGTCGTATTTGATTAACTACGACAATACTTTTTGTCCAGTTTTGCAAGTTTGACCTCTACAAGGATAAGCAGAGACAGTGGTGTATTGTATCCTCCACATAGGACGTGGAGACAAGAGCATAAAAATAAATTGATTTAAACGTCATTAACTTCTTAGCGGCCTTCAAACGTAATATCCGAGCGCACTTTGCCATTATGTGATTATAAACGACCACGACCATTATCCCGAGGAAGTGCTGTTTCTTTCCCGACATGTGAAAATGTTCAGAACATCATTTTTGCGTTTATCGAGCCGGAAAACGCTCTTTGGTAGTAAACTTGTCAAGCGGTTAGTTTGTTGTCATGACAAACTTTCAAAGTTTGCGACAAGCAATTCTTATATGTTACAAGGGGCTAATACAAATACGTAGTTTTCAGTGATTATATATATAGGCATTTTTATTGCTTACTCGACTTGATAAAGTTTATAAAGCTTGATATATATATATATATATATATATATATATATATATATATATATATATATATATATATATATATATATTATTGCTACTTTAAATTTGTGACAAAAATACATACGAAGTATACATTCCTTTTAAACTCTGTGTTTGTGATGGCAATTTTTTTAATGGTTATTGACAGAAAGCTATAAAATGAGACATCACAGAATTTTGAGCTTTGCGATTTATTGCCGATGTAACTTTCCCTTCCGCTAACAAAGGTTTGATTCGTAATAGATGAACATATTTTTATTTGGAATACATTGGCATAATTGACTATAGTATTAGATAATTCATTCTCTCGCAATCGCATATCTTGAAAAACAATGTTTAATCGGTAAAACACATTGTATATATATATATATATATGCGTGGTTCATTCGGTTAGTATGGCAGAAAATAATAACATATTGTCCTCGGGATTATTGCGCACTTAATTCAGTTTGTTCAATGTTGTATATTTGATAAAGTAGCAAGTCTCAAATTCAAAACTAGTAACTTACTTGCATAATATACATATATATATATATATATATATATATATATATATTTTTTTTTTTTATATGCTGAAACCTCTCAGCATTAATATGGGGGATTACGGGAATCGTGATGTACATGCGCCACCACAGCTAGTGACTAGTGTGGGACTCACAAACCCACTAACACCCGCCTCCCCCCACCTATATATATATATATATATATATATAAATATATATATATATATAAATATATATATATAAATATATATATATATGCATCGGTTGGAGGGGTAATTTTTGTTAGTAGAGCTATAACCTTAAGTTCGAATGTACGCGCGCTTGGCGGTTCGGCTGGTGACACGGCTATTCAAATTTAGCTGCAGGCAATCTGCTTTAATCAGAGGCGACCGTCACTCGGAGAGTAGCGGTGACAGGCGTGACACGCGGATTCTGGCTGAATGGCGTCATCGCTTTGAGTCACGCAAGCCCCGCCAAAGACAAAACCGGTACAATACCTAATAGAGCGACACCTCAATCGGATCGTCAAACTTCGGTCGTACTCGGACATGCTGCTGAAGACAATCGGCCGTCAGCACGACGCTTCAGCCACAGACACCACGTAACTGTGTTTCCGTCGTTGTCGTCATGTGTATTGGTGTTGTTGTTGTACCTGTTGCTGTTGTTGTTCTGGTTGTCATGGTTGTTGTTGTGGTTGTGGTTGTCATGGTTGTTGTTGTTGTGGTTGTTGTTGTGGTTGTTATTGCTGCTGCTGTTGTTGTCATTGTCGTTGTTGCAGTTGTTCCTGTTGTTGTCGTCGTCGTCATCTACTATTGTCTATTTGCTTCCCGCTCAACGGTGACGAGAAGCTACACATGAGTTGACACAGACACCGCAAACAATTACAGCCACACCACGTGCCTGACACGGGCTACTCTGAAACCAAAACTGAAATGGGCACGTGAAGTTGTACGCGGGCATTTAAAAGTATGCACAAGCCAAAACTATGCACACGTCTAATTTCGGTAAATAAGATGTCCTCTTTCTGCTGCTGCTGCCGCTGCCCCTGCTGTAAGCAGTGTATATTAGTCATTGCCGCACAACAACGCTCTTCCTTTTCACTCCCTTAGGTTGTTGCGATACGTGTCGATACGTGCCGGGCCCTCCGTGATCAGGAAGCCGGATACCCCAGGTGGAAGCGTTACTGTTGCACTTGAGCCGGGCTGAAACCTGCCATCTCCCAAACCGGGAAATATGGTGTATGCAGTTGTCGGTATTATTGGGCCTTAGCATATAGACTCTTGGACAGTCAGTCATATGTGCCGCTAACGATTCTGAGCGTGTTACACGGCAACTCGTGCAAACTACTCGACAATAGACAACATTATTCGATCAAGTGAAAGTCTCTGTGACTGTGGAAGAAGTTTAGTGCGCGAAAATGCTCTAGTCATGTTACTCACGAAGACTACGAAAAAATTACTTAACCCCAATAGCCAAAAAAACTCGGTCTACATCAAATGTCCCTTAATAAAAAGGCCCTGAAAAAAGAAAAAATATATATATACATATATATATATATACATATATATATATATATATATGCAGCAGCCATATCGGTCTACATCAAATGTCCCTTAATAAAAAGGCCTTAAAAAAAACCAAAAACAAAACAAACAAAAAAGATATATATATATATATATATATATATATATGTATAACAGCAGTCATATAGGTCCCTTAATAAAAAGGCCTTAAAAAAACAAAACAACAACAACAACAAAAAAATATATATATATATATATATGCAGCAGTTATATAGCTCCTTTCCAGACAAATTCCCTGGGACGTAAGAGTTGAAGAACTTGCTTCATGAAACCCTGTAATAACGGCCGGATGAAGGAAATACTAATCAGCAGAACAGACACCCTAAGTAAATGAAGCCAACAATGGGAAGCAATCCAGCCGGGCCATCCTGGATACTGAACAAAATCAACTCTTCCTGACCTCACAAAATGGTACAGCCTCAAACGCGGCTCGCCTATTTACTCCCTCGCGCAACTGCTCCACGTCCACGGTGGCTACTTTCAGCAGTACCTACACCGCATCGGTAAAACTAACTTCCCCGTATGCCGCATGTGCAACTCAGGAGAGGCTGACGATGCAAGACACTGGGCCGTTTTTCGACACTAAGCAGACGCTACTGTCCCGGAACCTACAACTGGGAAACCCTCCGACATGCCAAGACCTTGTAGAGGCGTTCCTCAAGTATCATGAATCCTAGATAATGGAGAGAAAAACCGCAAAATTTGTCACCGAGGTGAAAATAACCTCTATACAAAGTTGAGCAGCTTAAATGGCAATAAGAGCGGCCAGGTAACTAATAACCTCGAGAAGACAGTACTGCGGCCACCCCCTGACAAGAGGCAAAAAGGATGACCGGTTAGCCTTTGCTAAAAATGATATATATAATATATATATATATATATATATATATATATATATATATATATATATATACGTACTGGTGACCTAGGACAGTTTGAGGATCGATAATAAAAATTGTAGAGCTCGTCAAAGCAACTATTTTTTTCAATGGAACATGGTCTCTGAGGAGTCTTGTTTCGGAGTGAGAGTAAAATTACTGCAAGTTGTGACACTGGTGTTGTCGCCCAAAATAGGAGCATAAAATGTACCATTGCAAGACAGCCAGTCCTTCTATACAGAAACCAAGCACACCGTCGTGTTTCTGAGAAGATGTTGCTTTCTCTTACGACTATATATAACGTCGGCCAGAAAATGCGACATGTTCGTTTAGAAGAAAATTCGCCAACATTGAAATTGTTTTATTAGCTCTCATGCCCAATACCTCAAAATTATAACCCTAGACTTTTTTTGGTGGGCATGTCGAGATTGGGTGAGGGAGACATGCACAAATGACCGTATGGCAACGCTGTGGCTGTGTAGCGACAGGTCGGCGTTAAGGAACGCTTTAACGAGCTTTACAATTCTTATAATAGATCTTCAAACTGTCCAGGAACACACTTTATATATATACAGGGTGTTGCAGAAATTTTTTATTATAGAATTTTACCCAACCTGGGTGTTAATAAACCATCATAATAATAGAAATACGGAATTGTAGAGCTCGTTAAAGCAAATATTTTTTCCAATGGAAGATGGTCTCTGAGAAGTCTTGTTTCGGAGTGAGAGCGAAATTACTACAATTTGTGACACTAGTGTTTTTGCCCGACATAGGAGCATAAAATGTGCTGTTGGGAGACAACCAGTCCCCCTAGACAGAAACTAAACACTTTTCCTCGTGTTCCTGACAAAATTCTGCTTCTTCTGAAGGGCACATAAGGCCAGTCAGAAGATGCGACACGGTCGTTTAAAAGAGAATTCGTCAAAAATGAACTTCTTTATAAGCTTTTACGCCAAATACTTTAGAATCATAACCCTACGACCACCCACGTGTTCAAAGCTATTCCATATATATACATATATACATATTCTGCAATGCACATTTCATGACGATCATTTTGGTACCAAACTTATCGCAATGCGAGCTGTAGTTGCGGAGTAAATACGATTTTTCGGAGGGCATCTCCAGATTGAGTTCATGTAAAATGACTGTGGCGACGTTCAGTACCGCCGACGTGTCGCGCAACAGCCGCAGCGCGTCATTATAATTTTTCATGCACTTAATCTGGACATGCCCTCCGAAAAATCGTAATTACTCCGCAGCCACAGCTCGCATTGCCATACGTTTGGTACCAAAATGATCGTCACCGTCATCAAATGAATGCGCATTTGCAGAATATGTTAGCTTTGAACACGTGGGTGGTCGTAGGGTAATGATTCTGAAGTATTTGGCGTAAAAGCTAATAAATAACTTCATTTTTGACGAATTCTCTTTTAAACGGCCGTGTCGCATTTTCTGACCGGCCTTATATGCCCTTCGGAAGAAGCAGAATTTTCTCAGGAACACGATAGTTTAGTTTCTGTCTTGGGGGACTGGTTCTCTCGCAACAGCACATTTTATGCTCCTATGTCGGGCAAAAACACTAGTGTCACAAGTTGTAGTAATTTCAATCTCACTCTGAAGCAAGACTTCTCAGAGACCATGTTCCATTGGAAAAAATATTTGCTTTAACGAGCTCTACAATTTGTATATTATATTATAAAAAAATTCTGCAACACCCTGTATATATATATATATATATAACGAGCTCCACGTGTAGCTAAGGACTCCAAGAGTATATCAATGGCTAAACCACTTCTCGGAATGTCAAGTTCCGCGTGTACTCACTCCGATATTTGATGTATCCGTAACTAGCCCACTTAACAATGCACAGCGTATTCTAAAAATGCGCTGTGATCGTAGGTTTCATTTTCGTTTTAAGGAACTGATACGCTTGACTGGCTCAAACGCGATCCCAAAAAAATTTGCGGACGCCTGAATTGGTTACAAGGTGAATTAGACACATTTTTATTCGCAGATTATATTGCTATCGTTACGAGAAGTGAGCGCGAATATAGAGTATTGTAAGAAGATCACACAAATGTGCTCTAACAGTACGTCTCTCAGCAAATTATCTTAACAGTATTTGCCCTGGAAACCTCATGTGGAGCATAACAATAGTGCTTAAATATTCATTTATGCAGCGTTACCGCGATTGAGCTTCCCTAGAAACCCTTGGCTGGCGACGGCTATACTTGAGCCGTACTTAAGCAAAGTACGAATCAGTGATGTAAAACGAAAGTGTACCGCTGGAAATGATTATATCAATAAAACCCTAATATTAAAAAAAAGCAAAGTACGGTCTCAATTAACAATAACAAGGTTAACGGGATTTTTTGTCGCGCTTCACATTTGTTGGAGTGGGCTCTAACTGTGCGTTGGCTTTTGGCGATATTTATTGATTGGCATTTGGCAATATTCATTGATTGGTTTTTGGCGATATTTATTGATTGGCATTTTTGCAATATTTACTGGTTGGCTTTTAGCTGGGAGTAAATCTGTCTATCTTAGGCGTAGACACTGGCTATGTAACCCCAGTTTACAACTTTTATCCGTCTAGTAAAATAACTTAACAACTATAACCCATTTTTACTTGAGAGGTATGTTTACCTTCTAAGGTTATGAAATATGCATTTTAGATGTTTTGTGCATGCGTACATACCTTTGATCTGGGAAGAGGAAGCACACTTTGCATGAACTAAGTTTCGTCGAAAGGCTGCCTCTTTGCGTCAATGAATAAATCCTTCAGCGGCGTGTTTGCGTTACCCTGCCAATCAACGGTACACTCGCTATCTGGTGGACTTAAGAAAATGCTTCACGAGAGCGTCTTCTATTAGCCCCCGCCCGCCCCGCCTCCCACCAGGATAGACAGATTACTCCCGACGAGGATATGAATATTTTTACAATTCTGAAACGTAAAAACAAGTTAATTACTTCTGCACGCAGCACATCTCCTTGGCCTGCCTGTCGGCAGCGACCTGTGTGGTAAGGCGACCAGCGTTAACAGTTAGTGGAAAAACGAAACCCTCACGTAGAAAAAGAAGCAGTCGTAAGCTTAGACTCATCTCTGTTTTCATCCGTGTACCTATAAGTGGATGAATCCATTCTCCAGTGGCCGGAAAAAGGCGGGAACGCTAATTCGACAGTGGGTGACCAGTACGCATCATTCTCCAAGAGGAACGTAATCATGAAGGAACAGAAAGCGAAAAACAGATTAACGATTTTTTCTTCTGCCGGCCAAGCTGGCCCGAATTCGCCCTGCTGCACTCTAAATCCTCCCATCTACGCAACAACGTAGCGAGGGATAGAGTTTGCGCTTCTACTTAATTAGCACCGCGCTCCACTGGGCTCCGCCTCGTATTACAACTATACATATTCGGTTGCTGCTGCTGCTACTGCTTAAGGACACCATTTCGCTACAAGAGCAGGTAGCTATTTTGTAGGATATGTAAAACGAAAATCTTTTCCCAAAAGCTCCTCTTTTTTCATGAGCCATGGCGTAAATAATTTTGTCATACAAACACCTCTAATGTGACCAAGCTCATGTTCAGTCTGCGACATAACTCTGATATTATATATATATATATATATATATATATAAATATATGTGTTACAGAAATTATCATTTAGGCCATTCTCCATCGCCTACGGGCTTGAAACTATGACTCGCATGCAGTTCTCCCTGCATGATATAACATGGTGGTCTTGCACGATACAGAACTAGCTTTTGTCACCACTGCTACATACCATGCTGTCATGGGTGACGATCCTTTGTTTTCCGTACGTGTGACGTTTCGACCCCGTACGGCAAGTCTCCTTGCGTTCTCTTCTACCAGTGCGAATTGCGACTTGGTATCGATGTGCCCTAATGCTCGTACCTGCCTTTGTAAGGTCCAGCAGACGTCAGTAGGCGTCTTTGGTTGCTGTTGTTTGGCACTGTGGGACTGGATTTCGTATCGACACCGCCTTACCGATTCGAGCTCAACGCCACATTTCAATGCGCAATGTGAATGGACGTCCAGATCGATATGTCTTCTCCATTCCATTGTCTGGTAGGCCGTATGCAAACTTCAGCCACCACCAACCAGCAGTGGGCTTTCACGATTATTGCTAGAATAGATAGAAGCGCGAGCAGCTTTCCTGCACGATGGTCTCTTGGTTGTATTGCACAATGCAGAGCTGGCTTTTCCCGCCGATGCTACCGTGCTGTCACGAGTGATAATCTTTGGTGTTTCGCAGGTCTAATGTTTCGACTCCGTCTCCTTTCGTGGTCTTGGACTGATGCGACTTGCACTTCAGGTAATCAGGCTGCAGTACAACTAAAACTATAATGCTCTGCATGAGTTTCGTAACATTTGCTAACAATTTATTTAATAACGCAACTACCGATACAGATCGGCATGGAAGGCAATCTTCACGTGCGTAACGTCCGTGTTGCAATAACCAAGCTACAGTATAAACTAGTTATCGAATAAGCAGATAAGTACATTGATATCCCTCATAACGTGCGATTGCAGTCAAAAGTGGCATGGCAGCAAACGAGCTTAGATTTCATGGTCTACGTCATGCAGTTTTGATCGCTGCAAGCAATCTGAATGGTATGTATTTCTCATCACAGCGTGTAGCAAGGTAAACATGCTCATCGTCTTATCTTTCCATTACTTGTCGTGGCAATTCGAAGACGCTTGTATGACTATTGTTCGTCTACTTCAATTTAATTTTCTAAAAGAAAAGTTGTTCTCCTTTAAAAAAATGTTGTTTGTCTCCCAAAAAACCTTAATTCTCTTTAAAGCACGTATTTGTCTTTTAAAAGGTGTTTTTTACATACGTGTATGTACACATATGTATTTCACCAAGTGAAAACTTATTTCCACACGAAGCTCCCTAACTAATATTGTTCTTAGTCTCGATTGTCTTGCCGCTTGGACTGTGTGCTGGTCCGCCCGACAATTCGAACAGACAGCGCAACAGTATACCTAGCTGCAGTCATATGGCTCACTCACCATACATACCCTTGACTGAAGCGTGTGTTTCCCTTAGTCAGAGTCTAGCGGTAAGGGGCCAGCACCCAGGGAAGGACCGTACCACTGAGGCGGCTTCCAGAGCTTCTTGCCACTTCGCCACAGTAAGGCAAGTTAATCCTCAATTGTGTCGGAGTGTACGCGCATTTCTGCGTCGGCGCGCGATAAACTTCACCAATGGATGAATAAATCGCAACGAGTCGTTAACGTTATAACTGGCCGCACAAATTTATAAATGACTAGGCTGCACAAAAGAGACAATTTAAGAGCAGTGCAAAAAATATATGTATATATATATATATATATATATATATATATATATATATATATATATAAAACGCAAGAGAAAACAACACAACGACAAGCTTAACTCATTGTTCCGTGTTCCGGGTCGTCCTCGAGGCGCGTGTTCAAAGATGCAGCACGTGTTCTGCTGCATCGTTAAGCAAGGTAATACAATTTGATCCCCCCCCCGGATAACTTAGACGTCGAGGCTAAGCACGCGCAAAGCTTCGCCAAATTTGGCTGGCTTTAGAAGCGCTTTTCTGTCCGACACGCAATTTGGGACACCCGTTCTCAAACTCAACAGCTGAAACCACTGTTATAACTTGCTCCAACTTGACGCAGTGTCAGCGCAGATTGTGCTATGCAGAGCGGTGCCACCATGGCATCGTTGTCTGGCTATTTTTTTTTATCATACTATATAGTTTATTATAATTTAAACCGCCGCGTTTAATTGCCCGGCCTTCTAGGAAGAATGTGCAACATACTGTACCACTTGCTAACGAGTGTAGTCGCTAGTGCGCCGACATGTCTTGGAGAGTGACGAGATGAACCTTTCATCCACTTCTCGATTTCTGTTTTCTTTCTCTTTGTTGACGAACAAAAGAGGTCGCCGGCAAACAAAGGCGCAATGCTTAATGATCTATTCCTAATGCGATCCCTTGGGAATAACATTACACTTTTAACGGTATATCATTACACGGAGGATGCAAATGAAAACGGTAGCCTATCCCGTTTGCTGTTCCCTTTATATTTTCCAGTTGCGGATATGTACTTACGTGATAAAGGAATATGCAGAAGAAGTATATATATATATATATATATATTGCAAAACACTGTCCCCTAACGTCATTACCGTCATTTTTAGAGTACGTACTGCCCGCCTAAGTCATTAGAAGGCAATAATTATGCGCATACTTAGCTAACACAAAAGAATCTGCATTTGTTGATATTATTCATTTCATAATAGTAAACACATTATACTAAGTTGCGCAGCGAAGACACCTAGACTTCAAATTTGATTTTGCTATGTAAGCTCAGAAAGGGAGAAGGTCCTTGTAATATTTATGCAAACATGTAACTCAAATTGTTCAAGGTAAATAGCTACATTGTGCGCCATTGCTAGAGAGTATTTTTAAAATCGATAACTAGAAAATGTAACCCCAAAAGTAACCTAGATATACACAGATGCTGGTAGGTGCGAACAAGTTCCGCATTGTATGTAACCAGAAAACACACTGCAACAGCAAAAAGTACTAAACTAGAATGTAAAAGAATACACTTAGTTTGATTTTTAGAAAACAGTCTTCTTAAAGATCATTTACAGGCGATGCTATATAATATAATTAAAAAAAAAAATATATATATATATATATATATACGTTAAGATTTTTTTAATATTTAAAATTTAACTCAAATTTGCAAGCCTTAAATGTATCGCTTTAAAAGCGTATGCGTAGCGTCAGAACTGAACCCGCAATTTCCTGTGCTAAGGTGCCAGTCATCTTCACCGCCCCGTCTAGTCGACCACAATCAGTACGATATAGCTAGTGGGCCTAGCAAACCTATAAAAAAGCATTCGTGCTTTTTGAGGATATGATTTGCATATCGTTAACTAGCATGCTCGTTGATGTCAGTTATAGTAGCAGGGTGCAGATCTGTCCTGCGCTGTACTGTTCGAGCCGCAACGCCAAATCGGTAGCACTTGCCGACGAAGGTATGCCACAGGCATTATCGGCAGGCTTTGTGACCGATTCAGTTGCCTCGGAGGTAAAAGATGTAGATAAAACGCAACGTGGCCACTCGTCGAGCGTGCGGCGCAAGTTGGCTATTGGAGTTTAAGCTCCCGGGTCTGGAGATGCCGCACTCGATTCGGTTCCTCAGCAGAAGACTACGTAGGGAGTGCGTTCATCGATCAAACTTTATTCATTTCACTTTCTGGCTTCACGGCACTCCGTCTCAGAAACGGAGAGATGCTACATACCGCCCGATGACCAACAGAGCCGGCAGAAGGAGCCCAGCAGGTCCACGGATACCCCCAAAGCCTACAATGCGGGGCTGGTACGCGGAGATTGGGAGTAGGACAAAAAAGGGCCTTTTGCAAGGGGCATCCAAGAGCAACCAGTGACCATCCAAGTCGGTTACTGTAACATCGACTATGGCACCAAAGCGACATCTCGGCTTAGCCTGACTCGAGAACTGCGTAGGTAGAAAGAGGGATAATATATATATATATATATATAGACACGGGGGGAGAGAAAGAGAGCGAGAAAATAGGGCAAGATAGAGAAACCACGGTGGAGAAAAAATAGAAGGTAGAAAAGGCGCCGCGTTTGATGAATTGCCCGGTGTGATGGTCAGTCAGGTTGCTGCTTTTTCCTCCCTGCGTCTGAGTCATACGAACACAAAAAAGTGGAGACCTAGACAAGCAAGTTTTTGCCAAAACCAGAGTACAGCATCTTGCGACTCGAACTGCCCTCGGAGCACCCTTCTATAGCCACATTGGTCCTCAGCCCATCACGAAGGCTGACCGGTTAAACGCCAAAGTACGCCTCGCAAATCCAATGATGTCCCAGCCATTCATCCATCACTCTCGGAGACAAGCCAGACTTGTCCACATCGTCGGGTGGCGATCAACAGCGACGGCAGTGGCGGTGGGAAGGCCGGCTGACCATCCTGCTCTCACGTGGAGGAGGATTTGAGAACCGGCGATTGTTTGGGTTAGGATCCAAGCCAAACTAGAGTTGGTACAGACCAAACGTTTTTATATTTGTCAAATTGTATATACACGTCGTCATAAGGCTGCACAGATGAGTACACCTACACAGGATCGTATATGCACATCGAAACGTAAGAATGTATATACATATTCTCAACTTAGAGCTAATCATATATATCTTAATACGTAAAATGAACAAGCGCTGGTTATGAACGCTTCTTGTACGATCTTGTTTGACCACCACATAAACAGGGTGTCTCAGCTAAATCCGTTAACCGACTAAACCGTTTCGCAAATTATATCTAAATGAAAATAGATATTCCGGTAATAGTTTTTACTTGCCATTAGGGACACTCCTGAGGAACATTTTTATTCAATGTAGCTACCATCAACAGCAATTACATTGCTGCTAACCACAAGCCTTTTTCAAAGTTAGCGGATTAAGATTCTTGTGCGATTTGACAATGGCTCTTGGTTGCGCTTCTCTGTTTGTCGAGACTTGTTAGACTCGCTCAATAACACCCCACACATAAAAGTCCAAGGAATTCAAGTCTGCTAGGGGGCCACATCGTCTTGTCCCAGAATGCTGCCATGTTGTCCCGCAGCCAATCCTGGGCGAGGTCGCTGGTGTGGGCGGGAGTGCCGTCTCTCGCCCACGTGCCGTGAAAGACATATTGTATTTCATTGGACACTCTATTAATCCATGGTTTTACCAGCTTTCGCAGAACACGTAAGTACACTTCCTTTGTTACGGTTTTGTGTTTGTCAAAAAAGTGTGGGGCCATTGCGTCTTCTTTATTCGACACAACACTTAGGACTGCACATTGGTAGGATGTTTGGTTCTATGCACTATTGGTATATCCTCAGGGTCCTTTGGGAGCCACCGGTCATTTTTCAGGTTATGTTTTTGGTCAATGGTGAAGATTATTTCGTCGGAGCAGAATCGAAGATGTTCCGCCGTTTCGTGTCTCAAAGACGTGAGGATGAGATGGTCGTCGCTAAACGGTAGACTTGGATCCGTAAAAACGAAGTTTCACACCATTTCGATCACTTTTATCGTCCTCACTTCTCGTCGGCGGTCGTGAATCTTCCTTCCAGGTTTTGCACCACTTAGCCCTGTCTCTTCTGCATCTTTGTAGGGTCGGGAAATATCGTAGCCCGTTGCTCTTTTAAGTCCAGTGCTGTTGATGATTTCGGCTGGTCGATGTCCGGCACGAAGCAATTGGATAGCGGTTGCTCTTCGATCATATTCTGGACCCATGTTGCGCCGGCCGTCCATGATGACGATGTGGGTTTGTTCTATTGTGAGTGGGCTGTCTGCTCACGCAAACCGAAATGAATTAGCGCACTCCGCCTGTGCAGAGTATCCCGCCAAAATGTGTACGGACTTAGTTGAGCGACACCCTGTAATAACGTTAATATATACTGCTGAGGTAAACAACGCTGAGAATTGCACTGCTAGATTGCGACAAGCCCCTTTAGCCAAGTAAATCAATATATACGTGTCCTCGTAGCTTTTTTGCCACTTCAGCCGATAAAATAATATTTCCCTATATATATTTACTCGCTTAGATACGCAAGTAAAATTAAAATTCAAAAAGTTTCTAAAAATAAGATACCTCCTTAAATCGAAGCAGGCCAGAGGATATCTGCATCGATTGAAGACCCACTCACGTATCTAATGCTGAAAGCCGATTGAGCTGTAAGTAATCGCTTTGAGACGTGAGTTGCGAATAAAGGTACTCGTTCAAATGCAAGACCCATTGCTTCTAAGCGTTGCGGCCAGCTCTGTGCCAGTGGTATAATCTCGCAGGGAAGAGGCATTGAGCACTGAAACGGCCAAAGATATGCGACAGTGTTACAAGTGATACAGCGTCCTTCTTAAAGCCGTGTTTTAGTCAATCTCAACGGACATAAACAATCCTGGAAAACTTTTCCTAGGGAAATGGCTTAGGTTAACCTCTTTGCGTACAGAGAATTAGCATCCCTATGTGTGGGCCAGACGCAATATTTTTCGACAGCGAATTATCCAAGAGAGCAAAATAAAAAGCTTGACCTCGAAAGGTTGGCACCTTGAAACTCCGCACTCGAAATGCCAATCTCACTAAATGCATAGTATATCAGATAAACTTGCACGTTCGACAAGACCTTAGAGACTGTAGAGAATTTTTTGAGGCGCTATGTAAAGATACGCGAAAACAATACGCTCTCCGTGTGCCAAATGGATGTGCCCAAAGCTGCAGCGCAATATTTAATATGCGAGTCTCAAAAACGTCAACATTTTCAACGAGTAACGCTGATGACTAGCCGCGACAAACTTGGATGCACTAGAACTGACTGCATTTTTTAACGCTCTTACAACCACATTTTAGACGCTCGTAATGGGCTAAGTTGCCTGTGGCACGATATCGTCTAAATGCATCTATCGTCATCGCGTTCTCGTACTGGAATTATATAGGCTTTCTCCAGCAAAGGTATATAGCAGCAAAGCAATGACAACCACGTCCAACAAATTTAACCAGCACGGTCAGGGCTCGAACTAGCGATGTTTTGCTAACCGTGGTTGCCATGGCAACGCCCCGTTTAGAACGGTGCGTTAGCCGCCTAAGCCACCGCCACTATCAACTCGTCCCGTAAAGCGACCTAAGCATGCTTACAGTGTTGGATGGTCTTTTTACAAAGCTACTTTGCCCCGCTGCAGCAGCTAATGCGTATTTACCGTGAAAATCACTAGAGTCGTTGTTCTGATCAATAATTAACGGGTCGTCATTTATTGTCTGATTGACCCTCGCATGTTTCGAACATTGCTTTCCCCTCACAGGCGTTGATACATTGATACTAAATGCCACCGTCCTACACCACTTACAAATCTATTCGTCGTCGATTATTATCGATCAAAAAGAATCCCTTCGATATATTTACGTTTTTGAAGCAGCGTACGTGTCTGTCACTAGTTCCTAAAGACACTCGCGAAGGAAACAAACAAATTTGCCAAGGTTGTCTTGCCAAAAACTAAATCGTTTAATTAGCGGCTGATACACTCTGAAAATCCCTAAACCCAAACGCAAACCATTTGAAAAGTTCTTAAAAAATTAAAAACACCAAACAACGAAAAAATGGCCATTTGTCGGTTTTACACACTAATGAACAAGCGCGTATATGTGTGCCAAATATTGGTGCAGCGCCCATATGCCTAATATCTGCCATAGTCGTAGCGGATTCAACTACTAATGCAAATAATTACTCTAACCCGTTGATGTAATTGCTTACGTGCGTTTACAGTAACGTATAATGTCCACAATGCGAGGACGCTTGTCCACAATAAATTACTGTTAGCTGTCCGGTGTTTGTGGTACACACTTGCTTGTTTGTATGCTATTTTGCCTATCTTGCCAAATATGTAAATGACCTAATCAGTGTAATTGAACATTTAGTACCAGCGAGACGCTAAATGCGACTACGTATGTAACACCTTGATTGTTATGCACGACAAACTTTGATACAAAATTTACTTACATCTGCCGTCTGATTTGAGCGCTCTACACTGAAAGCCTTTAGAACTGTATAGCCGACTATGCGCACGTATATAAACGGCCGTTGTGACCCGGCTGGGCGACAAGACCAAACATCAAGCTTTGAATAAAACGACGATACCATCATGGACAATCAGCTGACGGCAACCCTAGGCTTGGAAGAAAGCCGTGCCAGCTAGTTCGACGACGCAAAAACACTCTTGGAATCCTTGAAAAAAAGTAAAAAATATATAAACATATACATATACCTATATATATATATATATATTGTGAAGCTGATGTTTAGGCTAAGGCAAATTGCGCTAGACGCGCTGTTGTTGCGCAGCCGACAGACTGGAGACAGATATTGTAGAGATTGTATAGACAGATTTGTTTTTGTTTATTTTTTACATGGGAGAGTTCGGGAATGCTTGGACTCACGACTTGGCTGTAGGTCAACCAACCAGTACGTCGGAAGCTGCAAGTTGTCGGATATTTCCAGCAGTTTGACCAAAAGGGCAATTGCCCTGTTGTAGGCAACCCTCGAGAGGCACCGCCGTCAACACTTGACAGCCCTGGGCGACTTCACATAGCGAGCGTGGTTTATCTAAGTAAAGAACATGCATCTGCTGCATCTTTATGTGTCTGCCTGTGACTATAAAAACTGCCCTCTGCGTAAAGACGGAAGCTCGGAATGGCTCTTTTGATGTCTTCACATCGCGAATATCTAGACGACAGTAATGATAAACAAGGCTATACATTAGCAGTGGTTGCAACAAGTATGCAAATAATACAATACTGTATTAATATGTGCATACATATTATACGGCACTTCTATATATATACATGTATATATATATATATATATATATATATATATACATGTATACAATGAGGGACAGAATAATAAAGATGCCATAGTTACTGATGAGTCCATTTTGCTTTTATAATTTCTGTATAATTCACTCGGAGAGGAGCTATATCCCTAATGGGACTATTCGTCGAGCCGCCATGCAATGCTTGTCGGATACGATCTATATGATGTGGTAACATGTTTGCACGAAAAGACGCCCCGGCCTCCAGGGAGACATAAAGGCCGCGTTAATTGAGCATGTTAATGCTCACACCCACCTCGGCCCCGTTCCGGCCCAGCGCTACTTGGGCGGATCCAAACTATTTGCGGAGCTGTTAACATTTACGGTACCACCTGCTGCTAAAGACCGGCATTCTAATCACCACCCTCTGCTTCTTCCATAAGCTGTCGCAATGGTTATTACAAAAACACATATATATATATATATATATATATATATATATATATATATATATATATATATATATAGTGGTCAAGCAATCTAACGTCTATATATCGTATAGCATGACGACCATGTCTGGAACGTGCCACGGATATTTGGCCGCGCACCCTGTCCCGTTGGATACCTGGGTTTTTAGACTATGGAAGCCTTGTGGTTGTCATTGCTGTTGTGGCTGTAACTGTGGCCGTTGTTGTTCCTGATATATGACATTATTTGTGTTGTTGTGTTGCTGCTACAGAGTTTAGCATATTGGTCGTTATTAGAAATACTGTGGCTCTCGCTGTATTGGTCATAATTGTTTTGAGAACCACTAGTCGTGTTGCTTTTGCTTTCCGGTATATTGTCGTCATATCAGCTCTATAGGTACTGTGATTACTGTAAAACTCCCCTAGAGCCACGTTCCCTTATATTACACTTGTAAATAAGCCGCATTCGCTGTAGAATGTTGCTGTTTCTTTCATTTTTCATTTTTACGCACACTTTCAATTCAGTCAAATACCAGAGCTGTTCACTCACGCAGATATTAAAAAAGATATGTTTTTATGATACTGAACAAGCCATCACTCCTGTTTACCGTTTTTAAATGTAAATATGTATAATATTTAAAGCGAATAAGTAGTTAAAGAAAAAGTAGTACATCAATGGCAATTTATCGCAATTTATTAGTTGTATGCCTAAGAGCAATGTCGCGGGAACATGCTAATATACTATATCCAGTCTAGACGCTCGTCCGTTTATTCATTTCGTCGTCATTATCGATTGTTATTTCTATTGCTGCTGCTGACGCCGCCGCTATAGTTATTTGTTATCGTTACCGTTCCAACGCTGTTCTGTCGTCGGTGATGCAATTTCCTTAAATGTTACAACCATTAACCACCAAGCACCATTCTATCCCCTCTCTCCTCCTGCTCATTGTTCGCAGCGCGCTCGAGCTCCGTAGCACTCCAGCACAGCGTATTCTCTTCCGTCCTGCCGATAAAAACAAGAAGAAGAATGTGGTGCTGGAGAGTACCACAGAGTGCAAGAGAGAGAGAGAGATATCGCGAGAGGCCGCCAACGCTAGCGAAGGCCTGTATCCCAGTGGTGCAGCGCGGCCACCCCAACAAGTCCAAGAAGGGCAGGAAGCAGACAGCCCATGTTGCCTGGAAGCCGCAGGGAAGAGCGCCAGAGACAACATTTGTCGCCTTTAAAGAGCCGACGAGTACATCTCCACCACACACAGGCATACACAGATGTCTAATGTCCGGCGTGTGGCCCGTTTGGTCGGGGCCTTGGCCCGCAGACCAGATGCCGCAGCAGCAGCAATTCCTGTTGGGTCGGTCCTAGTAGCGAACGGAACAGTCCGTCCAGCCCGACCTGGCAGGGACCAGGAAATCGAGGGAATCGACCATTCATCCGACCGAAGTGATTACTCAGCCTCTGACAGGCGAAGCTACCCACCCCAACCGCTGTTATACCGCCGCTGTCAACTAGCTCGCAGATCCCAGAAACAGCAGCAGCATCAGCAGTGGCAGTAGGACCAGCGGCGGAAGCGGAGAAAAAGAGCCCAAACAGCAGCCTATCGACAGTTCGTCGTGGTAGCTGTTCGCAAGCTGTGACCCACGCAGGCACAAGGTCCTCCTGGGTTGTTGTTGTTGCTGTTGTTGTTGTTGTTGTTGTTTGGTGCTTGGCAGAAGCAGCAGCAATAGCAGCTGCAGCTGCAACAG
Source organism: Dermanyssus gallinae (assembly GCA_003439945.1). Taxonomy (NCBI): domain Eukaryota; kingdom Metazoa; phylum Arthropoda; class Arachnida; order Mesostigmata; family Dermanyssidae; genus Dermanyssus; species Dermanyssus gallinae. The sequence goes on along the minus strand of QVRM01002473.1, from coordinate 357,943 downwards.
CAGCAACATCAAAAAGACTACGGCAATGGGAGGAATTACATAGAATCAGCTAGGAAAGGAGGTGACGCTAGGGTAGGCGATGGGAGCTGTATTGCTATAGGGCGGAGCAAGGCGTCGGTAGCGGGCGACAGCAATCGACATCAAACTTTGGTTGACAGAAAGCGGCCGCTCGCTACACGAGCACATTCGACTTCCTGGATATGCCATTGTAGAAGTGGTAGAGCTTTCGCTATGTCTCAGCGTACCTTGATTGACTTCCCTTAAGCAAGCTGCCACTCCTGCGTGTGGCACTGGAATAGGCTAGGCGGCATCATATAGGGTAGAATTAACGAAAGAAAAAATCTTTTATCCTACGGTATACAATATACGATTACGGTTGTGCCTAGAATTCAGATCGTCAGCGTTCTGACAAAGGAGCCAACCATAGTCCAATTACTGGCCGTTGAAAGTGGACAATGTGATCAAACGTCAACATTTCATCGTACGTTGCAAACAACGTACGATGAAATGTTAATAAGGAGAAAGCAATTCAGCAGAAAATAAAATATCGATGTGCAAAGGTGTTGTTCAAAATCTGTACTGAAAACTGTTTAAATTGTATTCAAAATGCGGGAAAGCACGTGAAAAAGCAAGTATTCAAAAATAACTGACGTAGATTTCCTTGCAGGCAACCGTGCACGCATTTGCAAATGATATCACCTTGCAGGCGAGGGCATTACTTATGAACTTGTCAGTGTTTGTCATAATACTCTTGTTCCGCATTAAGTCCATCCTGATACTCTTCTTTACACGTAACAAATGTCTGTTATAATTCATCATCGCCCGAACAGTTGGACTTTACCGCCCGGCAGTGATGTCCTCTGAAGTAGAGATCTGCAGTTTACTCACAAAGCTTAGTCTGAAACAACACCCATATTGGGAACGTTGTACCAGACATGTTTATATATATATATATATATATATATATTTATATAGACATCTCTACTACATCGTTTTCAATCTGTTGGCTAGACTCTGAAGATGTAATCTAGTGTTGTCTTCTACGATGTGGTAGGACTCGTAAAACACCGCGTTCAGGCCTACTGTGGCACACTCCAAACACTCGTAGTGTAAAAATGTTAAAATAGCTATATGTATGTTGTGCATACATAGATGGGAGTACTTCATTATCTCCGATGTGCAAATAACCGCCATACGGAGTCAAGCAGCCGTAATGGCAAGATAAAGAGACAAATAAAAGTGGCCAGGTAATGTAATCTCGAGAAGTGAGTACTGCGACAAGGGGCAAAGAGGACATCTGGATTTTAGTGGGTTTGTGGCTTTAACAACGACGTCTGATGTGCATCACGCATTTTACCAATTAATATCCATATAAAAAAAATGGGGGTACACTTAATTAAAAGTCCGAATTTTATTGTTTTTAATGTAAGCGTCTTGTATGCGTTTCCCAAAACTCATAGAATATATTTAGAGACTCAACAGACAATTAGCTTTCGCATTGATCACTATCCTGATAAACATCTAAGAAATACGATTTTGCAGGCTTAAAAGGCATACACGTTAACGTACAAAGCTATAATAGTTCTTTGTTCTCTATTACAAATTTGCCAACGAAAGTACATAGGTATAATAACGTTCTAGAAAAACCCCAATTTTGATAGATATCAGTAACGAGCAGAGAAACAAACTGTTACTTACAATTACAATACGTGTATTTAACATATAAATAGAATGATAGTTTATTAACATGTAGCTGACTTAAGAGAACCTCTCATCTTCAGACCTAGAAGAACTCACAGCATCCTATTCAAAAAAGTTTTAGGGATGCATTATTAAGTCGTAAAGGTTGGCCTACTCCGAGAAGAGCCCACTAATTTCAGATGATCTAAAGTGGGGCGGCAGAGTCTACACGAGCAACTGAGCCGGGTCCCCCAGAGCGCCCTGGCCCAAGCGTAATACCCGAGCCCGGCTCTGCGAGAGTACCAAATTTACAGGGGACCAACAGGGTTACTTGTAATTTTTGTCGCCAGACCTTTACCAGGCGAGGTCTCCGTAGACACGTCACCGTCAAACATGGGGGCGCGGACACCACACATATCCGTGACGAAGCCATGGACGAGTCCAACCCAGACCTCACGGAGCTCATTCAATCCTTCATGAAAAGCGGGAAGCTGGTACGAATCCTACCGAAAGCAGTAAGGAAATCGGTGGCTGACGCCTTATCGGAGGTGTGCTCAAAAGCAGCCCTGGACAACGACGACGCTGCCTGGCTTGGGCTGTTCTCGTTCGCCCCAGTCGTGTTGAGGTTACCTGTAGGCCGCAGGGATACACGCTCCCTGACAGTTATCATCAGAAAGAACCTGGTGGAATTTCAACGTGGAGTCCGGCTGACTCACTTGGGTTCCTCGTCTGGTACAGACGAGTCAGGCCCTAGTGTTGAGCGGATTCGTCCAAACGCGCGAGCCGTGCTGGCCAAACTATCCGACGGGGACGCTGCAGGGGCAGCCCGCCTCCTTCTATCGGATGACGTTATGGTTGATGAGCCAGATGCTATCGCATCGTTACGGGCGAAGCACCCCGTCGGACAGTCGGACCCGGTTTGGCCGTCCCCCCCCTCTCAACAGCTCATGCCTTCTTCCACCTCGGCTGAGGATGTGCGCTACGCGATGGGTTCATTTTCAAAGAGCTCGAGTGCCGGCCTAGATTTCATCCGGCCCCGTCTGCTGCAAGACCTTCTTTCACCGAGTCTCGGCAGCTCGTCCGAGAGACTTGGCAAAGCGCTGGCAAAGCTTATTGACGTATTGCGTTGGGGAGCCCCACATCCTGGGTGGCGTCCTCTCATCTTTGGGGCAAGGCTGTTCGCACTGAAGAAGAACGACGGCTCATATAGACCCATCGCCTGTTCATCGGTGATACGCAGAGTTGCGGCAAAACTGGCAGTGAGGGACTCCAGAGATGTCATCCGCCGGGTTATAGGGCGTCACCAGTTGGGTTTCTCTACCAAGCGGGGTGCAGAAATAATGGTGCACGCTACCAGGGCATTCATCGACTCTCGGCAGGAGTCCTCCGTACTAGTCAAACTGGATTTTAAAAATGCGTTCAACACCGTGAAGAGAGATCACTTGCTAAAAACAGTTGCAGAAGAAGCTCCCGCCATCTACCATCAAGTCAAACTGGCCTACGGTGATCCATCACACCTGATCTTACCCTCGGCATTGCTTACCTCGGCAGTGGGTGTCCAGCAGGGAGATCCCCTCGCTCCCCCTTTGTTCTGCCTTGCCGTGAAAGATCTGGTCAACTCTCTCGAAAGTCCACTTAACCTGTGGTATTTGGACGATGGTATCATAGGAGGTAGCGCCAGTACAGTATGTGAGGACATAAAGAAAATACTAAGCTTCGCTACATGCAGCGGCCTTGAACTAAACCCGACCAAGTGTGAAGTCCATATAAAAGGAATGGGCGCAAATGACACCCCTGTCATCCTGGATTTACTTCCGGGGTGCCGTGTAGTTGGCGACGACCTAGACCTTCTTGGGGTGCCTTTATCCCCCGACAACCTCACCTCGACGATCGAGCGATGGAGAGAAAAACTCCAGGTCGGTCTCAACCGCCTCCCTCAGCTTGGCGCTCATAGGGGATTGTACCTTCTACGTTCGTGTTTCTCCGCTTCGAATCTGAACTACCTGTTCAGAGGTGTCAACTGTATAGCCTTTTCATCTCACTTGGAAGAACTAAATGTGAAGCAAGGCGACGCGTTGGAATCTCTACTTAATCTGCGGCTACGGGGCGACCCCTTAATCCAAGCATCACTACCGGTCGCAAGAGGCGGGTTGGGACTCCCCGAGGCAGTTTCCCTCTCAGTTGCGGCGCATATTGCCTCCCTGCATTCAGCGATCGGCGACATCGAGGCTATCCTAGACCCCCACGCTGTGGTGCATTTCCGATCTACGTTGGAAAAGACCCAAAATGAAGCCATCGCATTCTGCGGGGCTCTCCCGGAGACTCCTTCTCTTCAGTCTGCGTGGTCAGATTTGACACACGATCGTCGATGGAGCGACCTGTGGAGCCGAGCAACTTCCGACGCGGACAAAGCGAGGTTACAAGCCGTCTCCTCGCCGGGTGCAAGCGTATGGCTACACGCCCTCCCGAGTCCTCAACTGGGTACCCTTTTAGACGATGAATCTACACGAATATTAGTCGGTTTGAGAGTGGGAGCAGAACTGGTTTCCCCCCATCGCTGTGGTTGTGGTGACGAAGTCGACTCCCTAGGCCACCACGGTCTTTCTTGCGCCCAGAGTTCAGGCAGGATCGCACGCCACTCGGCCCTGAACGAGACGTTCTGCAGAGGATTACGGTTGGCAGGCTACCCATGTGTGCTGGAGCCCCCCGGCTTAGTCAGAGATGACGGAAAAAGGCCTGACGGAATGACTCTGACCCCATTCGATCGGGGCCAGATGCTGGTGTGGGACGCGACAGTTACCGACTCTTTAGCCCCTTCAATGGTCGGTACTGGCGCAGCCCGCCCTGGGCATGCGGTTGCCTTAGCGGAAACAGCCAAGTGCAGGAAGTACTCAAGCCTGGACTATCCCCACTTGTTCTCACCTCTAGCTTTTGAGACGTTAGGGGGACCAGGGTTGCTTACCAAAAAATTACTCAGAGACGTCGGGAGAAGATTGGTTGTTGCTACAGGAGACAAAAGAGCGGGGGAGTACTTACTGCAGCGCTTGTCGTTAGACGTTCAGAGGGGGAACGCCGCGTCGGTGAGAGGAACTTTGGCCAGGTGGACCAGCCCCATCCTGGACCTAGAGCATTGAGTCGTTAGTTTTCAGTGCGTTATGTGACACATTGTGATAACAGACAACATGGACAAATAAATTTGCCGGCGGGCTATGTCGGTCCATATATATATATATATATATATATATATATATATATATACTGGATGTATATAGCGTTTATCTAAAGTGGGGTATTTCAAAGGCACCCATTCCTGTAGAGATCACCTGCGAAATTAAAAACGTAACACGCTTTAAATGGAAAGCGATATCTATAACCTTACAAATATATGGGAGGCGGCCGGAATTATGAGGCTGACGACGGTTATTGGCGTCGCACTGTGAAAAACTTGCTTTATCGTTATGTGTTACCCTCTACACTGTAGCTCGACTCTAGGAAGAAAACCCTCGTTGTAGTAATAGTATTAATACTAACCACGCCAGCAGAAGCATGCTGGAAGAGTGTCCCAATCAGCATTAGCTGGATAAACACATAAGCAGAAAATCGGCCAAACAAGTCCTTCGAAATCCTTGAATTCCCAGGAGACCACGGCGTGTTTTTAGAAGCACAGGATTCCTTTAGCGGAGGCCCAGCTCAAAGCCCTGTCCAGGTCCTCTCGTTCTGCTAGACATACTGCCAGACCTGCAAGTGACATCTAGAAGAAGTAAAAGTTAAAAGACGTAAATAACGCCCTCTGCAGAAAAGGGCGTTGTTTACGAACATGATATATGCATGAGCATCTATTGATTGACCGCCCTGGGTTGGGTTCGTCAATCTTTCATCTGATACTTTTTGTGCTTATTTTGTTTTATACTTCGTTTAATTATTGGCTTATGCCCTGTCTATTTCTTCACCAATGTATACCAGAATATTTCACTAGCTTCATAGCATGTAAACCCGCATGCCACCACACCGCCCCAGTAGCAAAAACCGTCGAAGAAGGCGAGAAACGTCCGCAATGCCACAATGTCGTGGTCAACTCCAGGTGTTGCTGCAACCGGGGCCAGCAATCGTGCTGGTTGTATAGAGCGTCCTCTTTTTGGCTCTGACAGAGACACCTGGTAGTGGGGAAGGATTTGTTTTATTACAAGACAATCAAGTGGCAAATAGTCGTGGTACTCGAAGTGTTGACAAATATCAAAAGACTGAATTGAGATCGGTACGTCTGATAAGCCGGCAAACCGTGGTCAACTTTAGGTGATGCTACAACCGGCACCAGGAGAGTGCTGGCTGTAGCGCGGCCTCTGGGCATGCGACTGGCGTAACGGCGCTACGCTCGACGTTTGCGAAACTGGCGGCGAGAGTGCCGCGAACATTTTGAGGCCGACAGATAAGCCTGGTAGTGGGGAAAAATCTGTTTTATTAGAAGATACCTAAGTGGTAGGGAATGGTGGTACAGGGGGTATGGCAGGGAACGGCGAATGTCAGGAGGCTGGATTGAGGTCGGTACGGGTGGTAAGCCGGCACTTAAAGTGACTGGTCCTAAAGTTGTGACCGAAGAACGAGCTGAGGCAAATTCTCTTCTCAACCGACAAGCATCTTGAGCATCTTAAATGTTTTAAAAAAAAATTAAAATATGCATTGATTTAGCCCGGCCCATCAAAGGGGAATTGATGAGCTCTGCTTTACTCTCAGTGGTGAACTCGTTATAGTCGCTGCTGATATTGTAGATACGGTTACCTTACTGGGCCTCGCATCGCTCGCGGGTATCCCAGTTCAGTCACGAACGAACGAGCTAAAGTTCCGCTGCTAAGGGTAAAATCAGTGATGTATATCCGTCACTCAGTGATGGCTTAATTGTCAGTGAACTGCAGAACTAAATAGCAGTCCTTGGGTGTGACTAGGCTATTTGGTGCGGTCGAAAAACGCCTACAAAATGTGTCATTCTCACCTTTGCGGGTATCAATTTTCCTGCCAGAGTTCGTCTTGAAAATCTACGGCGTGGTGTTCTATAGGGAGCCTTATCATAGTTACAAGCGCTTTAGCTTTGACCACATCAGGCAAAAATGCCCGTCGTAGGTCCCACGTTGCCTTCGTTGCGTCACCAAGAATAGCCACCGTAAAACTGCACTAAACCTCCAAAGTGCTGTCTTTGTAAGGGGTCTCACGAGCCTGCATAGTGGTCGTGCCCTAGTCACCTCTACCGACTTGAAAAACTTAGGAGATCAGCCTTACTACAAGTATTTAACAAAACGCCTTCGCTCCCGCGGTGAAAATCTACTCACCTGCGAACGACATCTAGCCATCGGCCTTTTTTCTAAACGATTCTTTTTCTGCTTCTGTTGTCCGAAACGGAGTTAAGGTCCTTTCACGACAACTTTTTTTTTGTGAAGAGGAGTAACTGGAAAATGCGGTCTGCACACGCGGACACCACTGTAGAAAACGCGTCTGCAAGTGTGGGCCGGTAGTGCGGGGCTCCAACCCATTAAAAACCAGTCATTTCCCCATCCTCCCAACCGACCAGGATTTGCATGTGCAAGTACATCAAACAATCGGGAGAGGTCAAGTCTACTCGTGGTCAGCTTCTTCCCCGGACGCCTGTGGGGTGCGTGTCGTGCGGCGGTTATTTGCTGTAATTTTTGTCATGAGTATGTTTTTAAAAAGTTTTGGATCTTCTAGCCACTGAGGCAGAGACTCTTGCATTAGCATGCAGATGCTAGGATCTGGAACTGTTAGGGAATATGCTCCAGGTTGAATCCGGGTCCGTCAGTAAGGTCCCTACACCTTACTGACGGCCTGAGCGGTCAGCGTAAAGATGCTCTGCAATCTGTTGTAATAAAGCCCAAATTTGGCTAATCTGCGTCTGTCCGAAACGGATCACGCGACACCAGCGATTTCCTCTGCCATTTCAAGCGACATTGCACTAAAGACTACTTCGGCATCGCAATGATGTCACAACAAGACATCCGCAAATAGATGTTTCGTTCTGCCAGCATTCTCGGAAGCAAGGATTCAAGCCCTCATACGAGGGATGGGCTCTATGAAAGCTCTGCTGCAAGAACACAGCCACATGTCTCGCTGCATGACTTTATTTTTATGACGCCTAAAATCAAGATCTTCTACTATGGTTCCTGGACGACGGCCCCTCGCCGGAGACGCCCGGGCGGTTCAGAGAGGTACTGCCATGGTAAAGGTGTTCGAGGCTATCTCAAGACTTGAGTTGAATGCTGCCAAGTGCGAGGTTTTCTTTCTCTTTCCAAAGAACCTCCATCGCAACTCCGTCATGTGCAATATTCTGCCAGCTCTGAATTCAATCGTTTAGAGGTGCCGCCAATTCATGACAACTTCATCAATACACTTTGAACCAAAAACAGGTTTGGACCTTGTTTGCTGGTGTTCCCGACTGCGGCTCTTGGACGCTTGCCCAGCCTTCTACCAGACGAAACTGATCGACGAAACCTGGCGATGTACTGCTTTGGGTATCCTAAACGTTCAGCTTGGGTCTTGGCTCCACCGGATGCGCACCAAAGCTTCATCGCTCAGATGGAACCAGCTTGCCGCCACTATGAAGACAAAGTGTGGTCAATATGCATGAAAGCATATCAAGGTCGGCTTTCATTTTGCGTGTAGTTAAGACAGTTAATGAGCCAGCCGAGTAACATTACGAAGCAAGTGCGACCGAGAGCTGCAATCGATCCGATGAAGGACAGATGGTTTCAGGCCAGTCCCTCATCGCAGCTGTGGAGGATGCTAGACTACTCTGCGCTGTTTCCGGTGGTTTGCGTTTGGGAGAATCCGTTTAATTTGCACCTAACTGTGCAGATGTTCCACCGGCGAGTATGTTCTTGCTTGTAGGAGAAGCGCCGGTAGGTTTTCTCGGCTCTGAGCGATGTAATGCACCCAGCAATGCAGTCAGCCCACATCTATATAAACAAAAAGCCGGTTGGACTGTTCAGCAAACAACTGCGACTGGATGGCCTGACTCTAGTTTCATGCGGTGAAAGCCGATGTCTCGATTGCGAACTGAAGCAAAATCTTGTCGTTCAACCAATCGCCTTCGAGAAATTGGGGCTAATGGGAACAATCACAAGAGGTTCTCTGGCGGAGCTAGGAACCGGAGTCGCTGTGGCAACCGGCAATAGGAGAGCATAGTAGTGTTTTAGCTAAAGAGTATTATAAGTAAAGAGTATATCGGTTGAAACTCAACGCGAAAACGCTGTTTCGATCATTGGTTCATTCTCCATGGGCAAGGGGCCCTGCCGTGGCCGAGTCGGGTCGGCGCTAGAAATTAATGTGTAAATAGTTCAGTAATCTTTTCGGCCGGGAGTGGCGATAAATAAATGACGAAGGAAATAAACTGCAAAAGTTATTTGACCTAAGTACTAAAAAATATTTATATGTATACACATACGTGTTCCTATTTAGCAATAGCCTCAGTTGAATCATTGGCTGCCGTAGTTTCTAGAAAATTACAACAAAATTTATGTTAGCAGCAAATACAGTAGAACCGTAAAATAATCATAGATAACAATCATAGTTTTAGCGTTGTGTTGACGTTCGTATAAAGCACACTGATTTACATGGTACTCGCTCGTAAAATATATCTCACTGTCGTACGTGTAGATGTGAATATTCGATTAACGTAGAAACCTCTCACTCTCAATATATATATCGAAATATGCGAACGTATGTGTGAACGATTGTGTGCTTATTTTGAGGTTTGTTAAAACTCCTCAAGAAAAAACTTTTTTCCTAATGGAAGGAGGCTGATTTTTTCCCATTTCCTATCGTCGTCTGCTCCCTCTTTGGCAGTCTGGCTTATGCCGTTTTGGCACCTCGAAGAGCGCGAACTTCAAATCAGAGCTAACGAGCTTAAAAGCTGTTCAGGGTAAAGCTATTGGCAAAAAAGTCAGGTGTGTTTCTGGACGAGCGCGAGTATTTGCTGAAGAAGGTCAAAATGCTAGCAAGTATGCATGCCGTTTACATTTTACGGTCCTGAACGTGAAAGTTTTAACGTAAAACATAACAACATATCGACTTTTTGTGACTTTTCTTAATCCGGCTATGTGCCTTTCGCTAGAATTTTCCGCCGAATATGCCGGCATGATCAGCTTCATCATGCGTTGAGTGGATTTTACACAACTGTGTAAGAGAAAAATAGACCAAATAACTACTTTTATAAATTTCATCCTTACTCTTAAGTAAGACGTTTCCGCCTCCTCCTCCTTTGGTTTGGTGAAATAATTGTTTTGGTAAGTTTTATCAAACCTCAAAATAGGTACATAACATTCTGATAACCCAGTACATGTATATATATATATATATATATATACACACGTTTTGTAAATGATTAATAAATCATCACAATATTTTCTATATATATACATATATACATATATGTTTACATTGAAGTATCTATCTACAACGTTTGAATATGTTAAACAGACTCTAAACATGCAATCTTATGTTGAATCTTCTACAATGCGACAGGACTCGTACCACACCGCGTTGCGTGTAGAGTGTAATTTAGTTACATCTTCATTCAAAAACGAGATCAACATGGCCGCAGCTTTAAACGGAGAGGCGAATGGCCTTCGAATTCGAATTGACATACACACAGGCAGATCGTAACCGTGTGCTTCGGAAAACTTTCAGAAGAAGGTGTATACCATCCATAGCTGAACCAAGAAGCATGGCAGTTACCGACGAAACAAGGCCTAGAATTGAATAGCTATCCCGTTATGGGCAATTGGGAAATGCTTTGCGTGGAACGTGATGGTCTCATGCATTGCAGGCGTATCCTACTTGCATCAGAGCTCAGTCGAGTCAGGGTGGGTAGCAAAACATGCGGAAATCGTAAAAAAGTTAATGTTCTGAGCCGGCTAGGAGATACTTTTCGTACTTATTGCAACTAAGACCCTGGTACCCATCAGCAATGAAACGCATATGTTTCTCAAATATTTGTCTAAGGGCATTCGCGAGATTACATAATATCGATACGGGACATCGTCATTTGAGTCGGACGCACTTTTTGTCTGACTGAAGGAGAGATGCGGTTCCTATTGTGAGTATCACGGGCTGAGCCAGCCAGAAGGACAGAAAACACGCTGTGATTGAAAAGTGCGACGGTGCTTTCTAGAAGTCACCCATGCCTCACGGCTGTATAAAGTGGGAAATAAACAAATTAATAATAAAGATTAACGGTTTGAAAAATCTTTGGCCAGTGCAAGTTCTTTTCCTTTGGACGTGACCTAGATTCTATTGGTCGTAGATGAATGGTTTCTAACCAACCGTAGCTCACATTAAAGCGAGAAATATATCAATATACAGCGATTCGCAATTTTACTATGGCCAGCCATTAGCGGATCCCATGTGCTCGCCCGTCAGATATACTCCTACGGAGTACTTTTTTTTTATTTAATCAACATAGTATTAGGAACATCTCTATTCCTACGGGATCTCAGGGAACCCTTCGGCGGAGGGAAGGGACCCCTCGACTGACGCCGCGTTTCCCCGCTGAAGCTCGATCGATACTCGCTGCAGTAGGAACTCTCCAGAACGAGGATCCCTTGTGACTGCGTTCAGTCTTTTTCCAAGCTCCTTGAAACATTTTGACGTTTCTTCACCCATGGGTCCATAAGTTTCTATGGCAATTGGCTGGACGATAAACTGCGGATTGGGTTCTCTGTATTTCGCTAACTTGCGGTCCTCCGCAAGACAAGCAGAAGCACCAGCTTTCTGGCTTGTTCGAGCGATGTAGCTCCTGGCCAATGTACACGACACGGTAATGTCCCATACAAGTAGACGACCTCTTTCCCAAGGGGTTAGAGTTTTGCCGTCCGGTCGTAACCCGTTATTGGCGCTGAGGCTTAGTGGCTCTTTCAGAGCCGGCACCTGTGCACTATGCAGTGCACGACAGACGACGTCGTTTATTGCATAGTGTCGTGGGTGGCGGCCGGCGCTGTATCGGCACGATAGAGCGTGTACCCCTGTTGTTGTTACGGGGAACCGACACTGGTTGCAAAGATGAGCGGCACAGACCGACTCCCCCAGCCGCAGACCAGACACGATGCGGAGTGTGTTATTGTCCAGCATCGTACCTAGTTGCGGCGAGGGGAGGGCCTGAAGCCATTTGCCGCTCATCGGATCGAAGCAAGCTCGTAGTCTAGCCTTGTCAGCCGTGGTTTGCGCCTGAGACAGGAGATAGGTCTGTTTTCGTTCTACGACAATGCGGTCGAGAGACTCTTGCGTTGGGGAAACCGGTAGAGTCTCCCACCGCGATTCAAATTCGTCCAGGCTCGTACGCGAAGCCCGTTCAACCACTTCCGATGTACCTTCCGGGCCAATGGAAACAATTAGATGTTTAAAATCTGTAATCGAGTCCACGTAGCACGATAAGGCCAGATCTTTAGTTGTACGGACTCCGAGGCCACCCGCGCTGATTGGCAGCGTAGCTTGGGCCCATGCGTTCTCTCCTAGGCGCACATTGAGTAAGCATTTCGTAAGTTCGTCGAGAACGTGGAGCAGGTCATCTCTCTTGTACGAGGGAGAACATCGTAAAAGATAAATTAAACGAGGCGTGGAAAGGCTTTGCCGTAGAAGATACAGGGCTGGGTGTGCGTCTAGATGTTTTATTCTACTGCACCACCGTTTCGCATCTGTGAGCCTCTTTTGGAGGGCATCCACAACTGCTGCGTCAGTTAACGGTGCACCCAAGTCTCCTACTTGTTTTAAGGTTGGATAGATGTTCTAGCCATTCGTCATCTTTGCTTCGACGTTAAATGAATGAGGAATGTTCGTTCAAATTTTTTTTTACGTGGTGACCTAAACATATAGAAAACTTCACAGCGTTTTTGCTTTAACTGCAGAAAATAATCATACGTATTTATAAATGAAAATGCGATTGTAGGATCTTTTTCGCGGACTTGCTGGTTAGTCATCTCTCATTCGTGCGCTCTATCGGGTGGGTCCGGCCCCCCTAGCAAGATTTCGTACTATTCAATTGGGCGGAATAAAAAAGATAGATGATAACAACAACAACATTGATGATGATGATCAAACAATTTCAGACGCTGTCACATATTATCAATTTATATCGGTTTAATTTTGTGATGATGACGATGATGACATGTGACAGGGCAAAAGACCATGATCGCAGTAACGCTTGGTAGAGGATTTAGTACTGCAGTTGACTGCGGCGGACTGGGGGGGGGGGTCTCCTTCACAACCTCTGGCCGGGTGAGATACGTGCAAGAAAGTCGCGAGAGAAGCGCCGGCGACAAACACTACAGCGTTATGGCGATCAGAATGACACCGTTACGAGGTGCCTGCCGACGAAGACGAAGGCATCTGACGAAGTGCAGAGGAGGGGGAGACCGATAGCGTGATGAGAGGCGACGAAGAAATACAGCACTAGGAGCAAGCAGCCTTACCAGCAGGAGCAGAAATAGCCATACCATCAAAAAAGGGATGAAAAAGGCAACAGCCACATAACAACGGCAGTAAAAAGAAGAAGATTACAAAGAAAAATAACAGAGAGCGCAGCGGGAGAAAATAAGGGCGAAAAGAGGAAGAAGGTGGAACAACGAACGGAGCAAAGTAGGATCTGCAGCTGAAGAAGCTGGGCCGCGCTAGTCGACGCAAACGCGATGACTACAGGAAAACCCGGTGGAATCGGTGGGCGGCAAGCAAGCGAGGACAGCGAGGCGGAGACGTACGACGAAAAAGTGTTTGATCAGCAGCCACCGAGGCCGAGCCGACGACGGCATCGGCGGAAACAGCAGCAGCAGCAAAGACAGCCTTTTTTTCGCTACTGCTAAAATGCTGCTGCTGCTGGCTGGTGGTGGTGCTTCTCTAGCGTAAGGTAATAGTAGTAGTAGTAGTCGTAGTAGAAGCCTTAAGCCGCCCTCTCGGCCGCCCGAGTCGCGGGGGCGGCTGGCGTGAACATTCACTCAGCAAGTCGGGCGGCATACGTGGCGGGCGGGGTACAAGTAGCAGAACAAGTACTCCTCGTAGGTAGTGGTTGCAGTAGCAGTAGTTGTCGCCATCGTCGTCGTCGCTGTCGGCGTTGAAGTCGAAGAAGTGTGCGCCTACACTGCGCCCACACTGCTTGTAGAACAGAAACGCACTGCTCGGACGGGGCGCGCTGTGTGTGGTGGCCCCGTCCGAGTAGTGATGATGGTAGTAGGATGACGTCATGATAGAGATACTGGTAGGATGGAATCCGCCCTTTCTACTCCGGCCACGCCTTCGCGGCCCAGTGACGATGACGACGAGGACAACAACAACGACAACGACGACAACAACGACGCGGCTGTCGCGCGGGCCCTGGACCCCGTAGCCGCTGATCTTTGCCTTCTCCTTCTCTCTCTCTCTCTCTCGATTTATCCGTGCCCCCCCTCTCTCTCTGTTGCTCTCATTATCGTTCGATCTCTCGCCGTCACTTCATCCTCAAATTCGCCGTTGCCGGATCCTCGGCCGCAGGTCACTGAAGGTGAAACAACACCACGACAACACCAACATCAGCAGCAGCAGCAACAGCAGCAGCAGCCGCGACCACAGCATCATCATCATCATCATTATCAGCACGAGCAACCGCCATCCGTCTACTTGCCCGGTTGGCTGCTACCGCCGTTGTTGCTACATCTCCTACGACAACTACATTGCCTGCCTCCGGACGCGGGCCGTCCGTCCAACAATCATGAACACTGTTGTCTTTGCTGTTCTTGTTGTTGTTGTTTCTTGTTGTTGTTGTGGTTGTTGTTTCTTGCTTCTTGTTGTTGTTGCTGTTGAGAGCAGGTTACAGTACTAGTATCACATAGTCGTGCTGGTAGTGATAGTAGTGGAAATTGTCGAGCCCGGTGGCGTGGTTTTTAATTCTAGACTATCCTCTGTCCCCTACGGGCTTGGCACGTAACCTGAGGTATATCTTCAATGCACCAAGAGCCGGACATGTTAAGATATCGAGGGTTTCCCCAACAGTCCTTGTGGCAGCATGGCCGCTGACTCTCAGCGGTGTGGTTTATCATCTATTCTCAATGAGCATCGCTCAAAGAAAATTCGACCAACAACAGAGATCGAACCCGCGACACCCCGGTCCGGTGGCGTGGTGCATTCGTCTGCGCCTCGCAACCGGAGAAGACACATAGGTGCGCGGGGTCACGCCCCACCGTTGCACTTTTATTTTTATGGGGGCCCGTCTATGAAGCTACGCGAAAAGCAGTCCCGTGGATGTTAAATCTTGGCTGAGGGTCAGCCCGAAGACATTACTTTTAGTGGTAGTAGTAGTAGACATTGTAGTAATTACGCGTGATGTAATAAAACTTTTTGCAAGAGTAATAAAGCAGCCCTGTACTATGCTCCTCTGGCTAAAACGTTATATTATATCACGTATTATACGCAGTTAGTAGTCCAACTTTATGCCTTCAAGACCGGTGATTGCTACCAGCCGTTCAAGTGCAGGTAGGCCGTCTAGAGAGAAATCAAGGATCAATGTGCAAAAACCTCGCGCGGCAAGACTTCTGAAAATAGCTAAATAGACGACAGACGAAAACTCGAGAGTTGTTTTGTGAGAAAACAATTATCACAATAATAATCATTTCCGTATATTGTAGCATATATGTACAGGCTATACGATCACCAATATATTAATTATATAATATTTACAATATTGTTTGCATAATTATCATTCATACTGCCTGAGTGTTGGCGTTGCCCCTGTATATCCAACGATACTCTCTATCAAAGGGACGCCCATGACGTAGCCTCTCTATAGATCCAACGACATTTTCTGTCGGAAGAACGGCTTTGTCTTGGTTGTGCCGTAGTCTCAAATCGTTTCTTCTCAGGCTCTTTTTAATAATAATAATAATAATAATAATAATAATAATAATACGACTTAGTTACCATGCAGGTCCGTTGTTCAGTCGTGTACAGCACGGCCGACGGTGCCCAGCCTCAGTACGGATCGCAGAAGAGCGCCTACCAACCACTCGTAATTATTGAGTTTCTGCTGGAATAGACAATGTGATACATCTTAATACGAGCTTGCAAAATAGAGAGTCAGGCCCGTTGGTCGAAGATGAGATCGGAGAGACCAGAGAAGCAGCCAAGCAGCAACGAAAGCGCAGAGAGAAGACCGCCACCGGTCGGGACCGGCCATAACCTGCAAATCACTGTCCTGCTATCGTTGACTCGTAATTAGTAGAAGAGTCGACGATCAGCTTCACGTATCTGCCTATCTCAGGTCGCCGTGTCATGACTGCAGGATCTGGGCAAACCCGCTACGTACGGAGAGAGGTCAAATTTCTAGTCTCGCCCGCGAGTGTTCCACGGGTGCAACGAAGTAAACCTACACCTATCGTCAGATCAATCTAGAAGAGCCATGTAAGTAAGCCGGCTTATAGCTTGCGTTATCGCTATCACATCGAAGGCAGAAAAAAAAATTATACTCATAAAGGTCCACACCGTTGTTGGGCCGCTTGTGCGTGTGTATGTTTGTCCGGCTTGGTTGCCTTACGAAGTGTCATCATCATAGACAACTATGGGGTATGTTCAGGTTATGAGGCGTGTCGCCCTTACGTGTAGCACAGCTACTCTCTCTCTCTCCTTTCATGTACTGCTCAATGTTAACCCCCCTTTGCTTTTTGGCTATGGAGTGACGTTTATGCCCCAGAGCCGTCGCATAAAAATGCGAGCCTTAAAAAGCATATGGCCTACACGATACTAGTAGTAGTAGTAGTTGCCATACGGCCAACGATGCAGGTAGATAGTAGTATCCATACGGGCCAACTTTGCATATGGCCAACCTAGTATGAAAGGTTGGCCGTATCGTGGTCAAGCCACGTGGTCACCCAACAACCAAAAATGTGCACCCCGGATAGGACTGGATAGTGTTTTATATGATATTGACATAAACTACCTGAGTTCGTTTGCCTGAGGCTTGGCTAAATATATATATATATATATAAATTAAGGCGAGCACTGCCGAGTGTGCAAACGTATTGTAAATGATTAATAAATCATCACAATATATATATATATATATATATATATATATATATATTTATATTTCTAAGGGTGTCAGTCTTTTAAAATA
Source organism: Dermanyssus gallinae (assembly GCA_003439945.1). Classification (NCBI taxonomy): domain Eukaryota; kingdom Metazoa; phylum Arthropoda; class Arachnida; order Mesostigmata; family Dermanyssidae; genus Dermanyssus; species Dermanyssus gallinae. The sequence goes on along the minus strand of QVRM01002473.1, from coordinate 341,130 downwards.
ACAAGATTTAGAATTTATCAGCACATGACCATGAAGTACCACAAAGATATCACGTCGAACTGGATTTTCGTTAGTGGCCGCAGTTTAACACACACGGAGGCTTGTAAAATTTAGAAATACAATATATAGTTAATAGTTATACAGATGTAGTTTTCATCAACAGATAGACCACGGCTATCTTTTAGTTTTGCTTGCTTTTTCATTTTGGCCGGAGGAAACATGGTTTAGACCGAGGCCAGCTTAAAGCATATCGAGTGTGCACTACGCATTAAGCAGCGCCGAGGCGTAATACAATATCTTGAACTGACGAATTTGGAGCCCCAATAGTTCTTACTAATGCAATGTCACTAGCGAAATATGATCATTTCATGCACGGAGCCAAAAAGGAACCCATTGAATACAAGCTATACTATAAATGTCTCCTATTGTGTGTATAATATTTACACCTTCGTTGAGAAGCTTCTACTAAATATGATTTTTGAAAAATGCGATATTATGCTTCTAGCTGAAACGTTTGTTGTACTTCTCCATCAGCAATTTTCTTACCTTCCCACAAAACCTACTGCGACAAGCAGCTAAATGTGCTACCCAACTGAAAAGTGATAATCTCAGTACCCACACCCAAATAATTTGAATTGGTAAAATAAATGTTTAGATTTGTAATTGTGGAACTATAAACATATTTCATTGTCCGGCAATATAGACATGCTTAGCGAGTTATGTCGCAGACATCCTACAAGGCATAAAAACGTGCCTTCTGACCTGAGTAAATAAATCAAGGCAAACTAAGACCTGACAAAGACCAGCAACCGAACTCAGGCATACCGTGAAGTCACAGGACTACATATATTTTTAAAAAAAACGCATAGGCAAAACATATCTATCCAGGCTTAAGCCCAGTAGACAATGTTCTAAGTATGGCTGATCAACCTAGTAAATACGTCAACACGTTCAAGCAGCACTTCAGAGTATCGTTAACATCTGACAGTGCAATCGATTCCTAATGGGAGACAGGTATTTAAAATATCACCCAAAAAATCCGCAGTATCTGCGACAACCCATATTTTAAATACTTACAAGTTGAGACAAGCCTTGCAACCTATACCACCAATAAAAGACAAATTATTCTAAAAGGGCATTAAGCTGGACTGTGCTTATCAGTATCTTATATTATGCAAAAAGAGCAAGCATCCTTGTGAATGGCCGCAGTCTAATCGAGCAAGTAAAAATGCACACGTTAAAGTCAACTGGTTCGACATACTTCTTTATCACCATGTTACTATTGCCAATTATCAGCGATCGTCGTTAACACGGTATTTTCCAACCATTTCCCATAGGGAGCAAGCTGAAGGATAATAAGGCACCTTTACCATCCTTGACAACGAAACCAAGCCAGAACGTTCTCGACGACGAAACTACCAGTCTCTACAGAAGGTTTGATAGAGACAGCAAGCGAATGTTTTGAGACGGAGTCACCTGAGTAGATTGGTTATTTGTCCTTGACTCAACGGATCCCAACAAGGCTTTCGAGGCATACGATAATAGGCTTCGCTTGTTGTATGTTAATTGCTTCCCGTTGCGACAGCGAAGGGCTTCGAAAAAAGTAAACCGCTCACCATGGTTCACTAATAATTTGGTTTATTTGAGGCACACTGTCGATTGCGCGCTCGCTATCACTTAATTAGCACACGATCAGTGACAAAAAGGCACTTCAGAGATAGCAAGTGGTGTACAAAGTGCAAAAAATTTGGCCGAGCAAGATGGTTTAGTGGCAAAGCTTTTGCCTTGCATTCGGGAAAACTGGGTTCGAGACCCAGACCGGCCACTCTTAAATTGGTTTGCATGGTTTCCAATTTAGACAAGGTAAATGCCGGAGTGGATTAAAAATTAGCCATGAAATGAAAAAAAAACGTAGACGGGCATACGCCTTACGGGAAATCTTAAAAAAAAAAAAAGCACAAGTAGACGCTAGGAACACCTACTACACATAATAGTTTACTGCTGCAGGTGACCCCCCTGCCAAGCTCTGGGCTTTCCCCAACAGAGTGTACGACCGTGGCAAGGAGTTCAAAGCCGTGCCCAGTTAACTAATAGTCAAAGATAGGGAGCTGGAAGAAGCCTAGGAAATAGTGGAAGCACTGAATGATTTATTCGCATAGATCAGTGCCTAACTACATCCATACTTCTTTTTAAGAGCATTTTGATAGATTCCTCTCAAACCTAGAAAGCTCCGAGCGTAATGCATTCTCATCTAGTAATATGACAGCTCAGGAACTGAGAACCGCTGCTAAACGCGTAAAGTAAGATTCACTCGATAGTGGTGGAAATGTGCCCGGAAATCTCTACTCTAAATTTATTGACATTTTAGCGGCCCCTCTGGCTGCCTTATTCAATACATCAGTTCATTCAATACCACTAGAGTGACTCCGAGACATAAAGGTAGGGCGGAAAGGTCTAGCCTGGTAACTATCACCCCGTATCACTGGTGTCGTTCGTCTCCAAAAAGTAATTTAAATGATTTGAACGTTTCTGCAAACGAAATAATTCGGCTTTAGGGAGGCACGTTCAACGAAGCCGGTTAGAGAAATTTGTAGTTTTCGACCCAATGCAGACGGCACTATTATTTTGTTTCGTGTCTCAACTTCCTAATTATATAAGAATGCGCATGATATTTAGCACACTGCAACCGGTATGGAGAAGCTCTCTCGCGTCGTGTGTTTTTCTTAACCAACACACATGATTGTTTATTGTATCATCTTCTTTACATAAGATGTCTCGACGGTCACACGACGGCCTTAAACGGCCTGAAAGACATGAAACGTGTCGTGATTGTATGAAAAGCGTCTGCATCCGTCCTCTACAACGTACAGTGGTACCGTATGCCGGCCTGCACTCGACTGTCTCGAACCAGCCGACGACAGAGAGCTCTGGCTACGGGTTTTGATTACGCACAAACGTTCGCTCGAATACATCAGTTGTAGGTTCGTGTCATGATTTCCCCCTGGGAGGGATAAATTCCTATTGTTAGCTCCGACAGCTGCAGGTTGGCGTGGCACGGCGTTGAGCGCTGAGTCTCCTGCTCGTTCGGCTCGACGCCGCACCCCCGTATGCGGGTTACTACGTTACATTACGTTTCGTAGTCGCCTAGCATCGCCCATTCGTCGCCCTGTGTCTAGCGGCGACGTTTTCTGTTACGATTGGTCCACGCGCACCGCCAATCTTTCGTACAAATTCGTGCGTGGACATATTCTCTCTCTCCCTCTCCCTATCCCTCGCCCTCTCTCTCTCCCCCTCTCACCGTCTGTAACGATCTCTTGGCCGGCCGAAAGTGCAGACTTCTCCTCACACAACTGAGGCCGAGCCAACGATGCCAAGACACACTATACACAGCACTAGGTTTGCACCCTATGGAGCCCCTTCTCCTTAAAATTATTATATTACCGCTATGTTTTTAGTGCAGCCTGGGACACCAAATGGTCAGTAAGGTAGTGTCGATTATTGTATTGGTAAAGCTGCTTATATATATATATATATATATATATATATATATATATATATATATATATATAAGGCGAGCACTGCCGAGTGTGCAAACCTATTGTAAATGATTAATAAATCATCACAATATTTTCTATATATATATATACATAAATTAGGCATGGAGGATCATTATAAATTAGCTCACAAAATAAAAAACTGAGTTGTGCAGTCACATACGCGAAACAACGAGGATTCACTAGACGGGCGCATATTGCAGGGAACCTGCCTTACCTTCTGAAATACGAGTTATCGTAATAGTAATAGATGGCGCCTGGAGCTTTAAGTCTGCGCTGAGTTACGTTCTACCCTGAAACACTCTCATCACATTTCGCACGGAGTTAGAACTCCTGAACACCTTACCTTGTGCCGACCCGCAGGTGGGAATATCGTATGTCATCCGCGCATTTAAGCATGTAAGCAATAAAAGTGTGCTCCGATAAATGTGGCGAAAAAGCTAGTTTTGTTCAGGCCCGATGCGTTCTTCTTGTGGGTGGAGAGGGGACTCTGTACCGTACCTTTGCGGCTCGTTTATTTTATTAAATCATTAGTAGTAAGAATATGTTGGAGTTATTTAAGTTTTGTCACACAAAACTTTACGATAACTTCCAATATTGTAATGTACACAAAAGCGGCATACACAAATGGATACACTAAAATATTGTGGCTTCACATATATGTGGTGATGTCAACCGTGCTAGGTGGCTTTAGTTGTTCGAGTTTGGCACTTCTGATAGGCTTCTACTTTTCTGTGTGGAAGGCGAGACTTTCAATTTCAATCACTTAATTTCATTCTTTGTGACAAACTGTGAGTCTCTCTTTCATTGTACTTTCCTAAACATAAAATGACCTACAACTAAAACGTATGAATGGCCACGGCTCTCCCTGGTGCTCATTTATCTATTGAAACAGTCGGTCTTGAATCTAAGCTATCTACGGTTAAAACCGGATGGATAGCGAGCCGTTAGTGCTTTCTGTTCTTTTTGTTCTACTACTTAGGTGCAATACACTAGTATTTACTCTGTCCGGAAACGATCCGCAATCCAGACTCTTAGACAGCAAACGAGACACTTAAGTTGAAATTTGAATGTTTTGCTCGTCTGTGGCGTAATCAAAACGAGTGAAAAAGGGCAACCATTTGCATGTCGTCAATGTGGTATGCAAGGTGGCAGATCTGGTCACTTAATGAATGTGACTTTAAAAAAACACAATTTATGTTTATTGTGCAAAATAAACACCGTGCATTCGTCTGCGCCCCGCGACCCGAGGAAACACATAGCAGGTGCGCGGATTCGAGCTCCACCGTTGCACACTTGTATTTATGGGGGTCCCTCTATAAAGCAATGCGAAAAACAGTCCCATGGACGTTAAACCTTGCTGAGACTCAGCACAGCAAGTACTTTTTTTTAGACCAAGCAAAACAATATGCGGTGTGAATCAGGGTGGGGGGGAGGTTTAGTTAATTATAAGGCTCTACGCTTATACGGCTCACCCATATGGCATCTACATTTGTGCAAATACATAGGTATTATTAACGTGCAAGGGAGAAAAAAGACTCCTTTTCTCTTCTTAAAAAGACTCCACACAAAATGTGACCTCAAACCGAATGACATTGTTTTGCCGTCCTTAATAGACACGCCCAGGATTCATGACAAACGGGTTTTAGTACAATTTGTGGGTGCGAGCCTTATTGATAACTTTTTTGAAATGCGGCAGAACAATTGCTGAAGCCAAATAATATATGTGCCCCGGATGCGTTGCATGAACAGAGCGCATCAATAATATGTACGTCTGGCGAGTGGCCAGGTATATATTCACATCAGGAAGAGTACGCAGATCCCTTCTGCGACCAGTCTGTCCTCACCCTTGACTACGTGAGTAAAGGAGTTTCAGAAAAGTTTAACAAAAACGTGTATATATATGGAAATATATATATATATATATATATATATATATATATATATATATATATATATATATATATATATATATATATATATATATATATATAAGTGTGGGACCTTTAAGTCTACTAAGACCGATGTCTTCCTTATTCTCCACGACTCGGGATTGCTCGTTGGCAGGGTGGCACTGACAGACGGGGAAACGGCAAAACGGCAAGTACTTTTGCAATAACCCAATATACTTATAGATTTATTATTCGCGTGGCATGGTTACTTACATATACATAGCACCCGTTTATATGAGAAGCTCCTGTCGAGCCCGGTGGCGTGGTGGCATGCGTCTGCGCCTCGCGATCGGAGGAGACACATAGCAGGTGTGCGGGTTCAAGCCCCACCGTTGCACATTTGTATTTATCCGCCTATGAAGCAATGCGAAAAGCAGTCCCATGTGGAATATTTTTCTTTTATTAAAGTTTATTTTTTTTATTTAAAATTAAACTATACTCCAAAATTAATACCATACTCGTGGTTCGTCATGTACACAATGCTCTTTAAATTTCAAGCCATTCAAACAAATCAAGCCGAAATTATCACCAAAAAACATGAGTTGCAAATTTTTTGCAACGCACTTTATATATATATATATACTGTTACAACCTCCGCCGCACCATATATATATATATATATATATATATATATATATATATATATATATATATATATATATGGCGATATCATGTGCGACCGAGGTTGCAACAGTGTGATGGAAAGTGCAAGTAGATGTGCTCTTCGCGCTCTCTTGGGTCAATAGCTAGCTTCCTTCGAGTTCCCGAGTTGCCGTTACTCAGATGATTGCTCTTTTTCTCGAAGGTCCCTCTGGGGGCTGCTGACTTGATGACAATTTGTCGATTATCAGTCTGGCAGCAGAAAGAGGGAGTTGGTCAGCTCTTCAATAATTAATCAATGGATTGTTCGAAAAGCGTCGGCTTGGTGTGCTAGTCAACGTCACCATTCGGAAGCTGCCGCCTGCTGCCATCTGGTTAATCATCAGCCTCTTAGCGTAGATCTGGCAACGTTTGATGCGCCATTGGTCAGGCTCCGGCACGAAGCAGCCACTCCCAGCATGCGAAGGGCTTGCGTCACACTGGGACTGTTACATGACCATCAGCCAGTTCTCTCAAGCAGGCGTACTAAAAACATTGTAAAAAAATTATGTCAATCTATATATATATATATATATATATATATATATATATATATATATATATATATATATTTAATGTTTCCTTTTTTATTTCGTTGTGGTTTGAGAACCCATTGTGACCTTTTTTAAATATATATATATATATATATATATATATCTACATGCATTACACTTTGTGTGACCCTAGAAACCTGTCGAGACACATTATTGTGAAGTAGAATCACTCCCTCCGTAAGCAGCCCAGGACGTTTGCTCATGATGAAATTGCGTAGGCTACGGAATGTCGGAGATCTATCAGCTCGAGGCGCAGGTCCGCCCGTCTGAAGAATCTTAGGCGCCTCTGAGGAAAGACAGCGGCACCGAGGAGTTCCAAACTGCGGTCGTAAGATATTTAAACGTCTAGAAGCGTGTCATCGGTTGTCCTCCCTTGGTGAAACAATTTGCACTTCCTGGCATTTATCTACAGTTCTGTCAAGTAGCTGATTCCTGTATGGTTCCGCTGGAGATCAATGGAGATCCACGACTACTACGCCCGGGTCCGGGTCGGCAAATGTGAGGTCGTCTGTGTGTGAGGTATGATACGACAAAAGCTACTTTTTAGCCAGAAAAAGATCGACTTTGAGGACAGCTAAATCGCAGACGACTTAGAAACGTGTATTGGACGCCTTCCACTAATTACCTGTACCTGGTCAGATTGGACACCCAGATTGGAAAGCAATATGCAAGTTTAGGAAAAACAAAATATTTATAAAAGAAAATATACATATAAGGAGTTGCTAGGATTAAGCAGTGGAAGGTGGTATTAGCAAGGCGCAATGACGCCTTCATAGCCTTGGTAATGTGGATGTTAAAATTAGGCGTAATATATATATATATATATATATATATATATATATATATATATATATATATATGCCTGGATCCCGTGTATTTGAAAAAATCGGAAAAATGCCACCGTTCATTTTGTAGTCGAAGTAAAGTACTTAATGTTTGAGTACTGTGCATTTGGAGGGTGAGAGAATCACTATTTTTAGGACATTATTGACATTGACGTTATGCGGCGGTTCCAAGCCCGTAGGGAACGGAGGATAATTACCTCCTAAAAAATGTTAGGACATTATTGAGCAATGCAGTCGACAGCCAGGTCCAGAACAACATGAGAGTCACTTGAGCAAACATGATAATAAGGTTTTAAATCGTTTGCTGAGTCAAGATATTTTACGTCATGTGGCAGATACTTATTTATGTCTAAAAAAAATCGTGTACAGAAAACATCTCCGTTAAGGCACACCAGATAATGCATCCAGACCGACTTGGTTAGTACTAAGCTTATCACCAACTTTTACTCGATAGCGGTGGTCGCTCATTTATGAACATAGCCCGGTCCTAGGCCATCTCTAAATGCTATGTACATGTTCTAAATGCTATAGACCGATGGGAGGCAAAGCCCTGCTGGGCAGGGTCAAGTAAGCGTTTTAAAGTAATGAAATTAAATAAGTGGTTAACTAAACCTTGCTCAAAGATGCAGCATAGCAAAAGCATTGCGAAACCGGACGAGAGTCCCCAGCATTCGTTTTCGAGCCTTTCGTGCGGACGGGAGAGATAAGACTGAGTTTAAAATGATCGGGCGCAGCGTCGTCGTTATAAGATTAGTCCCAGTGACTTGGATAAAAATAACACATAATGAAGGCCACCTACACGAGGTTGCATGTCAATCAGTTCAAGCGTTATGACCCTTACTATAGCAGAGCCCTATGACCCAACGACTCAATCTCCAATCATTAAATATTCCTTACCTCGTTCACAAATACGCTTTGCATTCAACTGTATTACACATACTCTCAACACAATGTGCTTAGAGTCACTAAGGCATATCATGCTCAGGTTTAGAACAATAGCGAAATGCCAGAACGTATGATCAGCGTTTTTGTGGACGCCAGCGTTCTTTGCGAGTACGTGGGTATACTCCTATCACTGGAATGCCAAAGCTTAGGCTAGACATTCCGATGTATATGTATGTATATATATATATAAGGTTGTTCCATCTCCGTTCGGATTTTTCACCTATCTTTGAAGACACATGTCGTTATAAAATCTATTTTTAAATGTTGTGTTGCCCACTTTGTTCAACTACCTTACCCCAACGTGTAGGCAAGCTCATAATTCCATCCCTACGGAAGGTGGCGTCCTGGTTTCCAAAGTAATGGTCAGTATACGTTTAACATTTTTCAAAGAATTTAATTATTTGCCATAAACGGAACTTTGAAGGAACAAAACAGATGGTAATTGGATGGAGCAAGGTCAGGAGCATACGCAGTATGTGGCAAAATATCCTATCCAAATTTCATTGACTTCTTGGTGGTGAGCAAAGATGTGTGCGGTATTGCGTTGTCGTGATGTAAAGTCACTCCTCGTCGGTTCGCCAATTCCAGCCGCTTCTGGTCAATTGCCCTGTTCAAATTGTCCAGTTGTTGACAGTTTTTTTTATCGTATTGGTCGTTTCGTTTAGTTGTAACAGCTAATAAAATATCGCCCCTACGCATCTCGCCAAACACTTAACATTACTTTCCTTAGGTAGGTAAATTAAGTTATATAGCCATATAAAATACTGCTAAGGCAAAAGCTCAACTTGAAAGTCTTACATCTCACATATATTGTATTTACTAGAAAATGGCATTATGACTATATACACATAAATATATATATATATATATATATATGCAATTTCTCAATCAACTTTGTTTTCGTGTTAGTTTAGAGACCTAAAGTGACTATTGAACACCCTGTATGCACATACATGCTCATATATATAAACACAGTTACTCCAGCCGATGTCTAACATTGTATCGATACTGTCCGGTCTCATGACAGCGGTCTGATTTGACCTAGTCCTTCCTAACGCTCGCTTCACTAGCTCTGCACGAGAGAAGCACGCTCTGGAGGAGCACGTTGAACACGCCCGCTCAACAACAGTGACTGTGACGGCCACGGTCCTTATGTTTCGCACCATCCCCCCTGGCTCCTTTGTTCGAGTGAGAGAGACTCAGCCAGATAGAGCGTACAGCGTACGGACGTAACGGTGCTAGAAATCATCGTAGTAAAGGTAGTGGCAGGCCACAGACGCAATGCAGCAAAAAATGACCTCCCAACTTGCAATAAACTAAACTTCTGCTGTACACACAATAGTCTCATTGCACGTATCGCTTGTTCGTGCGAACAACGGGCCAACTGCCGACCTTCATCATTCGCCTGCAAACAATGCAGGTAGATCAGCAAGAGAACGGAACTTCTCCATTCTCTAAAATATCCCTCGCCTCCCTCTTCCTCTCTCTCTGTCTTTCGCCTATGCTTTCTCAATAGAAAACAGATCTATTTTTGTCTAGCCACCTTCTATATCTTGAACCGTCGTCGAAAGTGCAAGAAACAACAATCGAAACGCACACTGACTTTTACCGGAATAGGTGGAGGGCCAAATCTATGCGGCCAAGCTCCGGGTCACAATGCCTATTGATGGTAGCGCCATTCACCCATCCTGTATGCTGCGACATCATCATTGCTGCAGCGTGACGACCATTGTTATTAAGCCTGCCACGTATCGAACCGATGCCGATCCTCATCATCCCTCTCTCTCTCTCTTCCTCTCGTCTTCGTCTCTCTCTCTCTCTCTACTTAGCTTTCATTCAGAGCTGTTACGGCCTCTGAGCATCGTTTTCAAGATAAGATTACCAAGCTCACACCTACAGGCGAGCTAAACGATAGCTTTGTCTTGACGCGAGTTGCGCCCAGGGGCAATTCGTACGCGTACGCCGAGAAATACAAGAACAACAACAACAGCAACAACAACAACAGCAGCAACAACAGCAACAACAACAGCGACAACAACAACAACAACAACAACAACAACAGCGACAACAACAACTTTAGTAGCATCCGAACAACAATAGCAATAACAGCAACAACGGTAACAACGGCAACGGAATTCTGTCGGTCAATTCTCTCACCTCCACTTTCTTTCTTTTGCTGCACGGCTATCGGCCGCCATGACGCCTACAAACGACGGCCATGCTGCAAGCAAAAGAGAGTACAGGTTAACCATACCCGCCACTAGACATGGACATTACATAGGCTACCAAATGCCGACTGGCGAGCCGAACAATGGAGAAAACGAACGCAGAAAAGAAAACAACAGCAAAGGCATGAACTAATATTATATCGCAAGCCTTAGCGAACTACGCAGTGGACTCGCGCGTGTGACTAGACGTGAAGAAATAACCTTTTACAAAAGAAGCTCGAGAATCTAGACACATCTATATTCCACAAACATTAACTAGCACTACAGCGAATTACAGATAGCTGTCGGAAGATTATATCAGTACTACAACAACAACGCCCTGAATTAGAGGCGATAGAACTGGCTGATCGCTGTAATTAGAACTTGTAATAATACTTGGCTTTATTAACCAGTGGTTAGTTTACATTTTGCGCGTAAAGGGTGAAAACACACGTTCGCACATGTGTATATTCGTCGTGGCTCCATTAGTCGGATCAAGAAAGCCATGTTCAGCAAATCGGGTAATCAGTTGTCCATACTCATAATGGCAGCGCTTGCACTAATTAGACGTCATTGCCTGGGTTTCACAAAGCCACAGGTGAATGTCTGCCATCGTATTCTCCCATTCAGACGTGCATTCGTTAAAATCTACACACTGACTTCCAGTCAGGAGTTGTGTGTGGCAAATTGTATTGTTTTTTAAATCAAAGCAAAGTTTGTTGCTTCCAGCAGCGGTAAAATGGTATTATTTCTGTCTTATTTATAATGATCTCCAACGTTTTCCAATCGATGTAATGCTGCAAGTAAAACCAGCTGCGGACGTATAGCACCTCATCAGCACATATAAAGACGTCCACCTACGAGTGTTAACCTTGTATTTTTTCCCGGAAAATTGCTCATCAGACGGAAAACAGCAGGGAGGCTTAGATTATTACTCTGAGCACTCCCAGTGGCCTGTTATGCACCCGAATATTCAGCAGCTTCATTATCTATGATAACTTGCCCTTCCTGCAATATGCATTTAAGACATTCCAGTGTAGTAAATTAAACCTCACAAAATGCAAGTTTGTCAAGTATAATCATTCATGCGGCCGTGTCGAAGGCCGCTTTGAAGTCCACGAATACACAAAAGTAAGGCCCTTGATTTAATGTATCTATTGTATCGCATTTAGAAGTCGCGGGTTAGACATTGTCAATATTTCCATAAATGCTTGGAAAAAAGATTTTGTTGGACTACTGCTTTTTATACAAGTAGATTATTTAAAAACCATTATTTCTCTCTCTCTTTATATATACGCTTTTCTTGGTCTGCAAACTCATACAATCATACCTACATCGATTAATAAGATAGCCATTATTAGTGTAGAATTAGTTTAAAGAAGCGTGTCATATTAACATGTCTTTCTGGCGCAAACTATTTTTAGCTTGCTAACAATATATATATATATATATGTATATATATATATATATATATATATATGTACACCCTACAAGCGAAGGTTTGTATGTGTGTTTAAGTATGTTGAGAGAGCGGGAGGCAAAGTAATTTATTGAAAAAAGAAAAACGTGACTTTACGTCGTTTCAGCCAAGCAATGATCGTCAATGGTCTGCAGGCGTGGTTACAGAGTAATTTGCTTCAAGCTAGGTGGACCAATGAATAGAACACACTTTGTTTCCAACAGCCTTTGCCCCGCCCTTCCCCTCCAAGTATTGCCCCTCATTGTACTGAAAATCAATAAATCTGCTCTCCACATCCCTCGGTTCTGGAAAATGTGCACTAACTCGTGTTCATACCGTGGTCTGTCTCATAGACATTGGCAGCCAAAAGAAGAACTCCTTAAAGCAATATTTGTATACCTATACAAAGGAAAGAAAAATGGTCTTGAATCGGCGTAATAGCTTATTAGAGATCAAATAATCCGTGCATGTTTTTGTGCCTCCTGCGAGAACAAAACCTAATCGCCTTATTAGCAATAAGAATGACGCCGTTCGAAATGATCATAGACAGTTACTCTAATCGACTTCAAGTGAACTGTGCGTTTACCCAGTCTATAGATACTTGCGTGATGTGTACAAGTACTATCGTATGAATTATATGTTACGCGACCTAAACTCGTTTTACTCACCCTAAAAAAGCCCCGCTTCGAACCTGCACCCGAATAATTTATTAGAATAATTGAACTCGTAGCAATCACAACGTCTGTCATAGTACATCAACGGTACGTCACTAAATGTCGTATTGAAGTGCACTTTTTTAGGAACTATTTTTTTTGCCGTGTTAACCCGATTTGAGTTGAGACTGAGTCTTTCGCCATAAAATCCGTCTGGCCGCCCGCGTAACAGTCAATCGGTGACTTTTGTGGGCACTGAACGCCATGGTAAATAGATATAGACATGCAATGTCATAAATTAATAGTAGTGGTGGTCCTAGTACTAGTGATAAAATTTCTAGAAATACAACATGGTTGCACAGATTTAAAGCTACATATCTACGCCTACGATTACTTCTACGTCTACTACGAGATAATGTGTTAGGTGTGTCATAACATGATGATGGTGCGAGCGTATACGCGAGGTGCCAGGTTTGACACCCCACTACAGTCGACACACCATCTCACCTCGGCCTCACCGTGCACAATGGCCGAGCCAGCCACCGTAAGGATGTTGAGCGTGCCACGAACGGGCAGGCGCGTACAGAGTGGCCGGAAGTTCCATCAGCAGCCACGGAACTTCCGGACCCGCAGGCCCATCGTGTGAATAAAGGATGGGCCCCTTCCCCAGCTGGGCTGGCAACCCCCAAAGGCTAAAAGACCCCAAAAGATGGTCGGTCGGATACTCGCTAGGCGTCTAGTCTACTCTCATGCCGTCTCTATCGATGCATTTTAATGAACCCTTACCAGCTTTCCATCGCACACGATGGACAACCATCGTCGCTCTGAGCGCACGTAATCTTCTTGATGTACACCCTCAGTATAAGGACACTGTTCCGCAACTAATCTGTATATATATATATATATATATATATACTTTTCAGAATGGTGGCGTCCTGCATTCGCATGGTGGGGCGGTTAGTGAAGTGTCCAAATTGTGTGTAAAGACGACAGTATTGTAATTATGAACCATCTTGAAATGCAAAATAATTGCGAAATAAACTAAATGTTTGAAAGTACAAAATGATGCGAGCAAAGCAAACTCACAATCACCGCAGAAAAACGTAAATAATGCGTTTCATTAGAGGAGGATCATATGCCTGCTAGAGATTATTTCTTAAAAATCAACGAGAGGGTACTACGATAGTCAAACACTTTACTTATCAAGGCTTTCGTCCAAGTCCAGCAGGCGGTCTAGGGTAAACAATACCCCTTACGTCCCTGCTGCGGAGGATGTGGACGGTCTTTGCCTAATCCAGGGATGATCTTAGTAGGTGATAGGCATAGGGAGAACTAAACAGGTTAAGCCTGGTCAGGCTGGCAAAGGCACTTTATTCTACCTGCAAGTTCCGTATAAGGATGAAACTGTCCCGTGTCTTTCCGTCGCGCCTGAGGAGGCCGGCTGGCTCTTAGGTGCGCGGCATTATAGCTAACCTGATGCCCCGAGCTGTAGCCTCATTCACTTTGCTGACGACTTTGCCGTTATTTGCTTCTGCTACAGGAGAGCCCGTGGGTATCGGCCTATGCTACAGGAGAGCCCAGATATGGGCCTATGCTCCGCACGGGCACCGATACTTCCCACTTAGTCCTGCCACTTGCTAGCTTCTTTCTGGGCTGGTCGGGCTTATCTGCCGTGGTTAGAAGGAAAGTAAGACTTTTTATTGGAGTATATCTTTGATACAATGTGGTCGTCGTATTTTGGATACAATGCGGTCATGTAGATGTTTGTTTGCCTGAGAGAACCTACAAGGTGCCAACATTTATTATCAGCAAGCTCTTTGAGGCACTAGAAAGCCTGTAGGGTCACGGGCGGTCTGATGTGTCGTAACAACTGCTACCAGGTCTACTGTAGAGCAAATTTCCAGACTTTTGACTTGAACTTAGATTGAGAAAGCCCCTAAAGCTGGCGCTAAACGTTTGTCCAAGTCCCGCAAGAGATCCTGGTCTACCCCAACGTCCGTGCTGTGGAGGATGTGGACGGTCTTTGCCAAACTCAGGCATGCTCTCAGTAGATGATAGGTGCAGTGGGGGCTGAGCAGATTTCGTCCGATCAGACTAGAGCGAAGGCACTTAATCCTACCTGTGAGTTTCGGACGAGTGGTAGCGGGCCCCACAGGGGACCCCAAGAGCACCAGCTACCTCGACGAGTTTACACCCGAGGTGGAGTGCGTCGAAAGCCGATAGGTTAGGCTGGCCCTTGTAGAGAAGTTCGTATCTCTGAGGATTGAGCTTCGGTCCGCTGTGCAAACCGAAATCGATAACCTTCCTAATGTCTGCCTGCATCGCTTATGCCTGCCTCGCTTCCAATAGTGCCATCGTCTAGGTGCCAGAGGAGACTAAATAGAACCAACTAGTCCCTTAATTGCTAAGCAAAATAGTTCTAGACCAAATGGGTCACCCTGCGGTTTGCTGCTATATGAAAAGGTCGCTTTATTACCAAATAAGAGTTCCGATCTGGATCTATGGGCTTCACCAACGAGAGTGGCCGCCTCTGGTTACTCGGATTATACACATTTTAGATTGTGATCTCATCAAACCTGGTTAAGAGGTTTTTTGAAATCGAGTTCGGCGACGACAAAGTTCTTTGGTACACCGGTAGTGAAAGCTCTTGTGGCTTTAGGTTTGATGCCTTTAGGTGTATTAAAGCCAAGCTGGTGCGTCACAAGCTTCTTGCAGACAAGAGTTGCTCCAGAAGAACTAAGAGCCGGCCGCTTTTGGGAAAGATGTCAACTCGCTTTTATGTATCGGCGCACTCGACCAGTTTGTCGCGGAGGTGGGTACCACCGATGTCGTCGATGAGGCTGCTGGAGCTAAAGTGATTCCGGTTAGTCGGAACACGGGTGCGTTGCTTTCAAATGCGGTTTAATTCCCCTGCTTGTGCTTCTGCTGTTAAACGGAGCGGGGTTAGACTCCCTCTACCCGGCCCGGGACTGTATAGGTGGTCCGCCTAAGAGGGGTCGCCCGAGTGGTTTCGGACCGGTCTTATTTTCAGAGGCGTCTCCGGGCATGGACTGTATGGCTTACACTGTAACAGTGTAAGCCTTGAAGCCAAAGTACACGGTAGCCCGTTGGGAGCCGCAACCTGCTCATTTGCGAGTGCGCTTGACCTCGATAACGTCGGCAGGGCTGAGTTCGTGCAGAATCTCTTTTTCTGAAAGCCTGGGCTAATGACATCGCCAAAGTTGTCGATGTTTCTTAATGCCGTTTTTAGTTGCAACCCGACTGCATTGCATATTTCTAATACTTTGTCAGCCGTTTAAGGCTGCTATAAAGGTTAATGGTAAATCTTGTGTGCCCCTGATTCGACCCTTTGCTTAAGCTTTGCCAAAACTTCTTATATATATATATATATATATATATATATATATATATATATATATATATTGCAAAAGAAGTGCGGCCCTATCTGACCGTCATGTCTGCATCATGCTTGCGCAGGATTGCTTCGAAGTTCACCTTAAGAGATAACACAGGACCGCTCACATACCGAATAGACGACCGACAATTGGGGTTCTCGGACAGGGCCGGGGTAGAAACAGCCGTCCATACCACTCGTTCTGTTCTGGCATCCAGGACGTGTCCCACGTATTTGCTCAAGTTGCATTTTTCAAATGCCTTCAATACAGTAAGGAGATACCATTTGCTAACGACAGTCAAGGACTCTACCCCATACATTTACTATTATGTCGAGTCCTCATATAGACGTTCAACTTGCCTTGTAACGTCTGACTCAATAATATCGTCCAAGACAGGTAAACAAGGAGACCCTCTCAGTCAATCTTTGTTTTGCCTGGCAGTTAACGATCTGATCAAATCGCTCAAAAGCCCGCCTAACATGTGGTACATGGACAATGGAGTTTTGGCAGGCAACGCATCTACAGTCGTTTGTGGCTAACAGAAAATTATCGATTTCGGGAAGGTAAGCGGCTTGGCCCTGAACTCTTCGAACTGCGACCTGTTCATACGGAATCCTAACGCAGATTCAACAGCCTCCGAAATCACGCACTGGTTACCGGGCTGCAAGATACTCAGCGCAAATGAAGTAAAGCTCCTATGGATGCACGAGCAGTTTGGTTGAGGTTCTCGAAACTTCACCAACTACTAGGGCTCGGCTTAGGGCAATTTCCGCAAAACATGCAAGCGATTAGCTACACACCTTACCCAGTGCATCATTAGGAACCTTAATAGATGATACCACTACAAGAATATGTGTTGGCCTCCGACTTGCTATGCCGCTCGTTCACCCTCACATATGCCAATGCGGGGAGCCGGTGGACATTCGAGCTCACCGCGCTCTATCCTGCGCCCTCAGTGAAGGTCGTCGACCACGTCACGCGGCTATTAATGACACAATAGCGAGAGCCCTGAGAACGGCAGGCTACTCAAGTACGTTGGAACCAACTGGACTATCCAGAAACGACGGCAAACGTCCCGACGGGATGACTCTCATATGGGACGCCACCGTAACCGATTCACTTTCTCCCTCAATGGTCGGTTTCAGTTCACTTAGAGCTGGTCACGCCGCGGCCCAAGCAGAAAATAACAAGATGAACAAATACGTCGAACTGACAAGAGCCTATAACTTTAGCTCAGTGGCCTTCGAGACCTTGGGACCACCGGGCCCCCTGACTGAGTACTAAATTGGGCAAACGTTTAAAGAAAACTACAAGAGAGCCGCGCAATTCTTATGCCATAGACCTTTCATTGACGACCAGCGGGGCAACGCGATCTCAATTTTGAGACCGCTTGCCTAATGGTGCAGACCAGGGCTGTTCTAGGCGTAAAGTTAACACGTTTACTTCTACAGGATTGCAATATGAATTGAATAATAAAAACAAATTAGCAGTGTGGAAGTAATAAAGCAACAACATTTAGTATAGTTAATATATATATATATATATATATATATATATATATATCAGAGAATAAGTGTGGCGGCGTGGTCTAGGTGAATAGTGCGCTAGTTGTTTTTGCCATCTCCCGTTTGATATCTGTTGAAACAAAATCGTGATGTACGGCAAGTATTGTAGTGTGGCTTCTAGTCTAGTCCCATCTTTAAGATAATACTCAAACGCATAGAGATAAGCATATAGTATATTGATAAATCTTTTAAGACCGCGTCTAACAGTGACGCGTCTTACACTACAGCAAAATATCGCCCTCAGAGCGAAGCTGCAAGTTAATAAAACCAGCTCAAACCAAAGAAAGTAAGCACATTTTCTCTAGTGTATTCCACATTGGCTCATAAGGTGTCTAGCCCATTAATGTTTTTAATTAAAAGTAACTGGTAAATTACATTGTTTTAGCGTCGCTGTTAAAGCGAGAGTAGTGCGGGACCCATGAACGTGTAGTCGCCCTGCTTGCCCCTCGCCGCATCACTGTCTCCTTGAGACTGGCCGCTTTACCATACCTTTGAAGCTACTAGACTTCTAGTATTTAGTGTTGTGGAGTAGTAATTGTTGGCGCTGAGATAATAATTCTGCCAATTTCTTAACATAAGTCGTCTTATCGTTTATCTCGTCAAAGGCTCATAGACCTAGACGAGCGTCTCTACGAGGGCTTAGCAAGTCAGGGGACATCTAAATTTAGGTTCTGAAGAAGCACTTCCCGCATATCGGTGAGAAAAGTATGACGCTTGTAACAGTGCCTCTAGCGGCGGTCTTAGCAGGTCATTAGTTGTAAATTCCAGATACAAAGGTCATTTGAGAAGCTAAACCCTTCTTATCTGGCAGACATTTCGCATGTTTTAAAAAAAACTTACAGCTAGAGCCGCAATGATTACTTTAGTACCGCTATAGCGGCTCACGATAAACCGTCGTTGTATAACTCGTGCATAAAAAGACGGGAACGTAAGAAAAACATCGCGTACATTCTGTACTTCTTATACACGTTTTTGGCCGTGAAAGCTATTGTTGAGAGGGGCTATATGCAACAAACATACTTCTGTGTAGGTATGTAGGGAAAGTCTATTATCATTAAGTGGATCACTATGTTTTTGCATTTCGTTAGAGCCTTGCAGAAGAACGTATCGACAATTTATGGCAGGTAGCTAGTAAATTAGGCGGCATACGTCCCGATGCCCACACATTCGGCCGGAAGCCGGCGAACTGTTATGACGACCCTTCCTTTGGCCATTTTGTCTCTGTGACCGTCATTTCCTATTTGGGTTCCCGTTGCTCGTTCTTGCCGTTCTTGGTCATAACTGCGGCTCGGGTGAGATACGCTTCAAAGAATCGTCAAATGAGAACAAAAGGAAATGGTAGGTAAACAGGACAAACTGACTCGGCACCAGACAACAAGTCGGTCGGTCGCGCATGGAAGGGGGGAGCGGGGTGCGGAATACATGAGCACATGAGTATTTGCACTGGAGCTCACAAAATCCAGTGTAATGCATGCATAAAACGTATGCAGAATTACTGCATTGTACATACCAGCACGTACATATCGTATGTGTTATTTAGGAAATAAAAAGTGACTAGAAAATTTGCAGTGCTTGCATACTCACACAAGGGTAGAAGTACTATACATTTTTGGCATTGACACTGGAGTATCTAAGTGTTGCATTCATGCAAAAACTAGCACAGCTGACACGCTATCTGGCACACGGGGTAAAATGTGTTAAAAAAATCTATAAAAAATAGATATTTAAAACAATCTATATAAAGATAGATATAACAACTATTCTACGAGTAAGTACTTCGGCATCTTCACCAAATTGTTCTGTAGAGGTAGAGGGGTTTGAATCTCTTTTAGAGGAGAGCTCTAATAAATAATCAGCAGGTGACATGCCAGAACTTTAAGGAGCTTCATGTGCAGTAGCCCAATCTGACGATCTACTGGCGACAGCAACTGGTAGAAATGAGATTCCGTGCGAATAGCGTCACATGAGATGTTGATAAGCTAAAAGTGCGACACGTAGTGTGTGCAGTTTATGCACAGGTTATGTACCTATACAGTTCGAGACAAAAAAAAATAGATTTATCAAGCATCACATTAGAAGTTAGGCATACTTTGGTACTCTCAATAGTAACGCCATATTACAAAAACCAAACCAGTCGAAACACAATTAACCGAACTTTTAAACACGATTAGAACGTTGCATTAAAATGTGTAATATTTATGTTGTTGAATATATTTCAGTGAACTATGTCGAACAAATTGCTATATTGCAGTGAAAACAAATTTTGTTCTTAGACAAATGTATGGTTAAATGGTTTGTTTTACTTAAAAATAATTTAAGAATAATAGTATGTGTCCGCACGCCCTAACAACGACCACTATTCATCTTTTTATTGATACAAATTACATCTAATTGCATTTCTGTGGGATACTGTTCCACTTCCCGCGCGTAGCATTCGTGAGCTCCGGAGGTGTCGGCGTCATCCCACATATATTCGATGACACTCAGGTCGGGAGAAAATGCTGGCCACTTCACTGAACGATTTGTAGCTGCTGAGAGGTAGCCCCCGAATTAGTGCAGCGGTGTGCCGTTTGGCATTGTCGTGCATAACAACTATTAGTATATTATGCATAACATGATGAATATTATTATAACTTCATAATGTAGTATGAATCACTAACGACCCTTTAAAGGTGTGTCAGAATCTCACCAATACCCCGTTGGGCAGCTAAGCCTCTTTTTCCACGAGAAAGCTGTACAGATGCTAGATTTTGACAATATAAATCGATGCAATTTTGTAAACCGCTCTCCTCGTCTCCGGTACAGTTACTCTTTCCAGTTAGTCGTTACCGTAAAGCGACATCCTGGTCTCATCCGAGAATAGAACGCCCTGCAGCGATGGTCAATGGGCCAACTTCCCTTATGGGGTCAACGATCCGCCTTTCCGGATGTCTGTGGGCTGTAATCATTCGTGGACGTACTGCGGGCCGAGCATTAATGTTATGCCCTTTCCCGCAGTTTTCGCCTCACGCCTCACTAACAACTACCCGGAAAGTGCTACGGAGCTGTTGGCTTAACTAGACAGGAGTAAGTTGGCGATTTTGCAAAATATTCATAAAAAAGGAAGCGGTGGTTCAGTTTAATTGTAGCTTAGACCCTGCCCGAACCCGCCTTCCGCTGGAGAGTGCCCGTGAGTTTATACTCGTTTAGAGCGTTGATAATGTTACGTTTCACTTCAGCATTCTGTCTGTGTTTTATGTCCAATTTCGTTGTCAATATATATATATATATATATATATATATATATAGCATATATGATATATATATATATATATATATATATATAACTAAGGAGTGTGTACCTAAATGATCTTAATGAAACTCAAGTCCTAAGTTGGGTTTGCACAGAGCTCAAGGCAGAATTTCCACAACTTCTATCTTCTAATAAACTTGTTTTGCAACATGGTGCCGCAGCTTTATTGCATTAATCTATAAACGGTTGACTAGATCTGCCGGCTCCAGCTTATCTGCAGATACGTTCTGCATACGCTTTGCGCTGTGACAAAGGCCTAAATGGATGTGGTGTCATTTACGTACACAGTGGTTGTACGGCCAAAGCAAACGCAACCTTGTTACCCATGCGAGAGTACGAGAGAACACCGCCTCTTCCGTTAGCCTGTCAGTTAGGAGTGCAGGTCAAACAACTCCATTGCAGAGTGTTACGCCTCTTGCACCCCGTGCGCGTCGTCTGGGTGGGTCCCGTTTGAGCGAGTATAGATCAAAGCTGTCATCGTCGCCTCTCCTTTCCACCACAAGGATGGATAGTCGACGCAGCAACGTACCGCCCTTGTGGTCTTGTGACTTGTGCGCTAAGCCCAGCGTCCACCGCATCCAGGACCTCGGTGTTGGGAGAGACCCGCAGCGTGCTCAATTCGCCGATTGTGTGGAAATCCAAGACGTTCCTGGCGTTGCGCTGTGGCTGGTCGCAGCGTTCTATGTATGCGTCTGTATCAGTGCCTGTGTGTCTGTGTATGTGCATGCTGTGTGACGACTGCATGCGGGGGGGGGGGGGGGGAGCATTGAAGAATGTGGACGCTGGACGCCAAGCGTGATCAATCAGGTTATTAAGACGACGCCCACTTGAGAGAACGTTAGTTGGGTCGGCGTCTCCGAACAGGGTATCCTCGAGAGAGGAGCCGCCAGGGCCGATGCGGGGTTGTCGGTTGGCACTCATACTCGCATGCGGGGCCGACATGGGGACACGTCGTCACGAAGCGAATCAATGGAAGAACCAACCACGAAGTGTCGATAGCGAGCCGAGATCGAGGGCTGATAAGGCCGAAGCGAGGGCAGTGTGTGTGTGTGAGAGAGAGGAAGGGGGAAAAGGAAAGACCCACACAATTGGTATTGGCCTTGGTCCGGTAGCAGCGCGAAGCCGTTTGCTTATTCTGGGCAGTCTGCCAAGCTTAGCGGCTCCGCTCGACTGTTAACTTCAAGTCACGGCAACCCTAGACAACCCTTGCGTTGTCGACGGTCCAAGCCGTTTTCGCTCTCTCGAGGAGAGGAATTCGTCCGCTGGCGATCGTGTTACCGTAGAGCACAACGCCGTAAAGCCTAGATCTGATCTTAGCTTTGCTGCGGGTTTTGCTGTTGAAGTGCAGTTGTGATCTGTTACACAACGTTTCGGAACTGCTCTGATATATATATTTACCGTTACGGCTAAAGCCGCTATTTACACTTACCTCAAATTATGTTTGGGCTACAAACATAACCGCTTAATCGTATTGTTATTTTCATTATTTTCATTAATTAATTGTCTACAGTTTATATTAACGTGTTATTTATATAACGTTGCTATGTTAGCGCTTTGGAGTGGACGATTGTCTCCGCGGAAAAATTCGAATGCTCTCGAGTCCCCCGTCGAAAGGTTAGGACCTCTACCCACGCGCAGAATCAGTTTCGGTGTAAGGGGGCCTGCAGCTCCGAAAGTCTCAAGCGCCAACGGACGACAAAATTCGTGCGGATAATCAACACTAGTGTATTTTTTGCATTTGTTAGCCTCTGCTAACCTAGAGGCATCACCTGCTCGGCCTGCACCTGCATCGACCGTCGATGGGGCTAATGAGTCGTTACAGTTGCGTCCCAAACAAGCATGCGGCCACGCTCAAGGGGTGTCAGAGTCAGAGGGTCTGCCATCCTACCATCATCCTTGGATAGATCTGATGGTTTCAGTACACACGGTACATGAATGTAATTATATCTTTTTTGTATTTTTCATGTTACTGAGTGGTATTGCGAGTCATTCATCCAACTGTCTTTCATACTCTACGGCAATTTTAGAATACCAAGAAAACGTTTGTTCGTCTCGAACCGTGAAGCTCTTCAATCTCCGTTTCAGTATAACCAAGTCGCAAACGAGTACACCTACTGGTCCAGAAAACTGTATTGATTATTTATCACATAAAAGTAGAAAAATAAAAACGGAGTCAGCCAGAGATCAAAGTGCCGATAAGTTGGGAGTAGCAGGGTTAGTTAGTCGTCCCTGAGTCAGCCGCTTAGTTTGAAAACAAATTGATCAAAATATGGAATTAACATAGTTTTGCCGTGAGCTTTTTCCAATTCAAACTTAGTACTTAAACTGGTATCAGGCGCACCTAAGAGCGAAATTATATATATATATATATATATATATATATATATATATATATATATATATATATATATACGGATCAAAAGTATAGTTTTAGGTTATTGTTTCTTGTTGTAGAGTAAGGAGAAGCTAATATATGGCAGATATTTATCACAACGGCACGAGGCAATGAGCATGCTCGTACAAGGTTTGTGTGACTCTTACAGTCGGGTTATTCAGAGAATGGCAACATGTTGTTTTTATGGTCATGTAGCCTATATGTTCATATCTAAGCCAACCAGCTGTTGGCATCCGCACATTCGGAGACTCAACTTCGCTTTCTATGCATATTGAAACGCCTTTGTCTGGATACGACGCCAATGCATTTTTCTTTTAAATCGCACGATCAAACTAGAAGTAGTAGCTTCAGAGACAACATTGCACGGGACCCTGCTATGCTATCGCCACTCAATGTAATTGGCAAATGGCTCAATCCTTATATATATATATATATATATATATGTTCGCCTATATACTCTATGTAGGTTAAATAACTGGTTCTATTTGTACACACCGCTTCATCGTCATTTGTTGAAAAACTATTGCACGAGGTAGGGGACAACCTATATATAAATAAGAAGCCTCTATTTGAATACTTAAATAAATAAAAAGACTGCAGCAAAAACAGATATGTCATTTTTTGAAAATACTGCAACAAAAAACGATGCCTAGACATTTTTTCACTCATGGCGTGTAATTCCATATTTAGCAACTCAATGGAAAGCCTACGTAAAATGAAATGCTTGCCATGATTGAAACAAGAATTTGATTAATACACATGTGTGGAAGGATCATCTGAGCAGTATATGCCTCGTAGTATTCTGATAAGGACCCCTGATTACTAAAGATAAGACCAGACAGACAAAAACAATCTGTGATATAAACGCGCAGACGAGTAGTCATCAATATCGTAGAAAGATAGCGAGCGAAATAAAAAAAAAAAGGTAATCTGAACGGATGAGGCAAATAAGTGCTATATCAAATAGAAGAGTATTCATAAAATAGAAGATACACTGTGGTGAGAAAAAATGTGTATTATATGTCAGGAGAATGCTGAATGCATAAACAATGCTACGCAACTTAAAGGTAGTACAATGTTATCTGTAGTCAATACGTGCACACCTGCTAATCTCGAGCGATTAACACAACAGGCACATAATAGTGTTTGCCAACGTTCAATGGACTAGCCCACTTTGGACGCTTTGGAGAAAAGTATCTCTGTATAAGCCATAGTGCAAAGTGCCACGTCTTATATATATATATATATATATATATATATATATATCTACCTAAATAATTTTACACCTCAAAGCTCTAAAAGCTCTAAAGGGTAAACATAAAATCGCCTAAGCGTTCGCGATAAGGCCGTTTGGGAATTGAAGAAATCCAAAAAAGGAAACGGGGGAGGATCAAGTATTTCCCCGGAAACAGGCCTACCAGTACGCAGCACAAAGGCATGGCCATACAAAAGTGGCTGCAAATGGAAAGAAAGGGCCGCGCTCTCGTCCTAGCGATACAGAGACTGGTCGCTTGGAAAGAGGCACAGTCCGCACTGAGTACCCGACTCGCGGTAGACTTACGATGTAAACCCTGCCAGGCGAAAGTGGAAAAAACAGATTGAGATGGTCAAGATGAAAGGAGGCCTCATAGACTTTATCAAAATGGAGCGACCATTGTCTATGAGTAAGGCTGAGTACTACAAAAGGCTCTGCAAATAACAAGGTTCTGTTTAAGAAACGATCAGGAGAAACAATTCCTAATGGTGGAAAAGGCGGCCTCCCTACGGGCAAGGGGAGTCGCAATCCTAAGAATTAGCGCCCAGCTTGAGCTAGAGAGCCCAGAGCAAACCGAACCCCAAAATAAAAAAGGTCCATCATATTTATTTACTAATTAGAGAGGTAACATCATCCTAAGAGTTAAACAACGAGGCCCTCCCACCAGCATAACCTGTGACATTTTGCGCGCTATCCGTGAATTTGAGTCTTGGCGCCAATTCGGCTGCTAAAGGACAATTTGCAAATATACGCAATATGTATATGTGCATTGAATGTGAAAAAAATCATAATGCGCTCCCGGGGATGCCAGTGTTTACTAGGGCGAACAGACGACGATAACGTCAACAAGCGCCGATATATATATATATATATATATATATATATATATATATATATATAAATTTATATATATAATTGCGAAACAACAAACATATTTAATTATTATCTCGTTAGCACATAATATGTCTCGACGCTCGCAAAGAGCCTTAAAACCTGTGCCACTGAAATATATATATATATGTATATACTACGCGTAGCTTTTTCAAATTGTCCGATAGCGTTTATTTTGTCGCAAGGCGACGCTGTGTCAGCAATTGCCAAGTTGCGTTGACCGATGGCAGGCTGGGTCCGTTCGTATTGTGTGCTTGTGTACGTGCTGGGGTGCAAGTATAATCTCCATAGGCCACAGCCGGGCTGTGTCTTTCGGGAGGAGCTTTAAGGCGGATCGGCCGACACTTGGCAGAGCACTTGTGTATTAATTGAGTAGTCGTAGTAGTAGCAGTAATAGAGGCAGTACTGCTTGCCCCCTTTTCGTCATGGTCGTCTCGGTTTATCAGTGCTGCCGGCAGGACCGGGCCTGCATTCGGCCTGTGACGGAACAAAAGATAACAACAAGGCCTGTTTAGGGCGTTATTCGGCGCAGCGCGGTATTCCCGCTCGCGAGACACCTAAGACAGTGCCAACGTGTCAGCAAGAGAAGCAGCCGTAGCAACAAGAGAGTAGCAGAAACACAGATGGGGCCATCGTCAACTTCCGTTACAGTATCTCTATGGCGCCCTGCCCTGCCCTCTATCATCGTCTCTCTTCTCCCGGGCCCCCTTTGGCTCTGGAGCTTGGCTATGACGCTGTGCTCGTAGTTGCCAGCAAGAAACAAGAAGAGAACAAGGACAAAGAAGGAACACTTCGAAGGCCTGTGATGCTGCGTTCCTGCGTCAAGGGACGGACAAGTAGTCATTTCAGATTAGATTCACAAAGGGGCGAACGAAGGAAAGATAATGCAACTAGTTGATATGAGAATATATATATATATATATATATATATATATATATATATATATATATATATATATATATATATATTTATTATGGAAAGAGTGAGAGAGAAAGTACATGGATAAATGGTCAGCAAGGGAGAGGGAGAAAACGCCAGTGATAAAAGTACACCCAGCACGTGATAAAGGTCCACCCAGCAAGGGTCGTCACTCAATGCGATCACCAATCAACGTGATCCGCCGACCGGTCGCCGGACCGAAGCGGAACACACGCTTACTTACCTGTTGTATTATCGATACTTGTGCACCCAATCATGTCTACGACGGGAGTCAGTATTAGTCAGACATTTTATATGTACGCATATAATGTGTGTATATTTCATATATAAGTTATATTATATCTACCTTTAAGTAATGGATATATATATATATATATATCTTCAATGGTAGGTACAAGGTATACATTTGTCCCAGAAATCAGCTTGTATGTTCTTGTGAGCAAATTTGAACACATATGTGATTAAGCCACTACACTTGTGAGGATCTCTATCCGTCACTTTCATCGTGCACATTATTGCTGCCGCATTGCCACCCCGAACCGCGTTTGCCAATCATCTCGAAAAGCGTCCATGCTTCGGAGTCAGAGTGTCTTGGAGACTAGAGCACGACAATAAATTCGTTGGCGTTCAGTCTTGCGCGCTGCAGAGCCGGCCGCGTATGCGCTAACGTCCTGGTTCTAGAGGGCGAGAAAGTCGGTAATCGTCGCATCCAAAACAAACAAAACATGCATAAATATAAGGCGTCCAAATACCATATTTATAAAGTTACTGCGCTCAGCTCTGCAATACCCGTGATCTGCTCTCTTCGTAAGCGTGACAAGGTAGGGTTGCCAAAATCAGGATGGAGCGCTGTTCAATGAAAGAACGCGTAGATATTGTGAAATTGAAAACTATGTACGGGTTTGCTGGCGAGCTATTCGTGCAGCTTACGGTCGACATAACCAACATTGCGAAAATACCATTCGTGAGCTGCTGAAAGTATCGCCGGTGTGGCCTACAGTGTAAAACTAAGTCCGCAAACATCAGTTCTCCAACATGCCTAACAACAGGGTCCTTCCCGCAATTCAACCTGGTAGTTTTTAAGCTC
Source organism: Dermanyssus gallinae (assembly GCA_003439945.1). Taxonomy (NCBI): domain Eukaryota; kingdom Metazoa; phylum Arthropoda; class Arachnida; order Mesostigmata; family Dermanyssidae; genus Dermanyssus; species Dermanyssus gallinae. The sequence goes on along the minus strand of QVRM01002473.1, from coordinate 313,502 downwards.
GGATCTAGCGATGTATGTGGAAGTATGAATAAACAAATCACACTTACATTTATTCAATTGGCCGAATTTGAGTGAAATCAATGCATGTGAGCCTGGTTTCAACAAGATGGTGCTACAAGACACACACCCAGCATATATATATATATATATATATATATTAAGGATACAAATGAAACGGCAAGTGTATTCCGAGAGCGTGTGCACTGAGACTATTACTCTATCTCGTATCGGGCGGGCCGGGGCCTCTTCAGCAGCAGCGTGCCCCGCACATCAGGATCGAGGCGTTGTCTCTTGTCTCCGGCTGCGAGGTTCAACTGCTTACCGACCCTGTGGAGAAATTTGCAAGTGACATTGCGGGGACCGCCCAAAGTCTCAAACGCTGGCGGCTGTTAAAGAATGATCGCAGTGAATTGCCCATTGGCTGAATATATCTGTTTTTAGCGCTGTGAGTGGTTGTAGGGTTATGATTTTAAAGTATTTGGCGTGAACGTTAATAAAGAACTTCATTTTTGGCGAATTCTCTTCTAAGCGACCGGGTCGCGTCTTCTACCCGGCCTTGCATTTTTATCGGATTTTTTGTGGAGCAGAATTTTATCACGAACACGAAGGTGTGCTTAGTTTCTGTCTAGGAGGACTGGTTGTCTCGCAACAACACATTTTGTGCTCCTATGTCGGGCAAAAACACCAGTGTCACAAATTGTAGTAATTTCACTCTCACTCCGAAACAAGACGTCTCAGAGACCATGTTCTATTGGAAAAAAATATTTGCTTTAACGAGCTCTACAATTCCATGCACACTTTAAAAACCTTTCAGTCACACCCTGTATATATACGCACTGTATCATGCACATAAAATAAATAAATTTATTTTAAATATATTCAAGCTCTAACCAAACCCTTGTGGTAAAGCTTCAATTTGCTCTGTGGAAGATACTGATCAGTCTAATAGGCAGCATTAGCAAGTACACAAGGTTACTGGCCTAGTCTCTGAATCCATATACCAGAATCTATGAACTAGACTGCAGACTTCTATAAACAGGTGCCCTCTAAACGGTGTCTTTAAGAATAAACTAAGTGGAACGAATACTTTAGGCCGACAGTAAGTAGCCTATTAACAATGCCGGCACTGATTCAATGTAGGTTTGCTGATATATTTTAACAACTTGATTTATATTTTATATCCACTCAAGACTGGCCTATTTTTTTACCTTTGTTGCTGGTCCAGTGGTTGATAAAGTAGAGGTTTATGATGAACAACATTCCAACAGTGTGTACTGTATTTTTTAGTTTCTGAGGTTTGTTTGGTCCACTTTAGTTTTAAATGTTGTTGTTATAGTCTGCCTAAAAGCTCGATGATCCTAAGTGATCCTAAGTCGAGGGATTGGAGATTTTCTATAAAGTGGCTATCGGTTAAAGCGTTTTGAAGAAAACGTGCGTAGATTACCAAATAAGTTTTCCAGGAGTTTAACCAAGTCGTTTCTCTGCTTTCCCACCAAAAACTAGGCCTGTAAGATATTGAAATGCATTGGTGTTTGAACGTGGATTGCGCACTTCCGACTTCCTCTTGGAAATGCCACAGTATGGTCCCTAATAGGTCCCTACGACGCGGAGCGCCAAAAAGAAGTCCACCCCAGTCTGAGTTCTCCATTTTTCAACACTTAACCTATTTTCGTATTAAAATCATGAGCATCCTAAAAATGGCCTATTGATTACTGTTTTGATTTTTTCTGTTCAATAGATTGATTTGAATTACTGTACAATGTTTCTATTATTTGGCCTCTGTTGTCTTACTATATGTATGTGTTTTTTTATATCTAGATTGGTAAAATGCTACTACAAAAATGCAGACATGACGTCGTTGTTACGCCACGATAATGTGAGACCCTTAGCTTACGAAAATTAAATCGGCGTCTTTTTTCTTTGTCGAGGGTGGCCGCAATACTGTCAATTACTTTACCTGGCCACTACAATTTGGCATTAAGGCTGCTCGACCTTTCGTAACGGTAATTTCCGGCGAATATGCAAATTGTTTTTCTATAAACCAGACCTCGTGCTCCTTGGCAAGCGCTTCTGCAAGAACTTGACCTATCAGGAACTATATTGAGGTTCCAAGACAGTAGCTCCCACTCAGTATTAAAAAAAAGCACAGCGCTCGTAAAACGCCTTACATTGTCAGCTTCTCTTGAGCTGCAATTACAACATAAGATGGAGTCAGCTCTGCAAATGTGTTGTAGGTATCTCTAGAAGCAGTCACCGTTACCCGTTGCGGGTGGGTAGGTAAGCGATCCGTTTTTAAAGATGTATATTTTTTTTAGATTGAGGAGAATTGAGTTTGTAAGGTATCCAGGGAAGACGAGCTTGACTGCTCCCACTGCTGGTTCCACTTGTTTAGTAATCCCTCCGTCCGGAGGGATAAGGATTGAGGGGTACCTCAAAGCTAGTTTTTTACGCTTCGATTCCAGGGAGTCTGTCTAAAGAGGGCTTGTATTGGTGCTGTGTGGACACCACGCTACTTGCCCGCGCAATGTCGGCCGCCATAGCTCTTTAAGTCTTGCTGAGAAGGCGGCGTCCTGTAGCCCTGTAGACAGTCGTGCGTCGAGATAGGCGTGAAACACATGAGCACATGGCATGATGCCATCTACCGCTAATGCTAGGAGACGGCGCCGAGAGTCGTTTGTTCTCCTCTTCCGCGAGAGGACTTTTCGCAGCTCTGCTAAGGCTTTGACAGATTTTGTTTGCTGCATAGCGCACAAGAGGTGTTCTATATGAGATCCGTATCTAGCACACAACCAAGGTACTTAACCATGGGCGTGGGTGTTCCTGAGTGCCCTTTCAGGCGTAAGTAGTAAAGACTATTGAAAATAATTGTTTTCGTTTTTGTGAGAAAAAATATAACGTATATATATATATATATATATATATATATATATATATATATTTGTTTGAATTTACAAATATGTTTTTTTATTAAATTACAAAAATAAAAACCTATTACGACTCATTGCGGTGGTAATTTACAAATAAAAAAATAAATACATTTAAATAAAACTAGAAAAAAAAAAATTATATATATATATATAATCCGTTGGACACGATCTTGACGCAGGAGACAGGTCTATTAAAGGCGTTGTCTGGCGTCCTCGCGTACGTCGTAAAATCGAGTGTTGACTTCGGCTGGCGGCGCGTATCGACACGCCGTGGACATCTGGCTCAATACTAATGATAGGCCCCACAGTGTGTCTGATAAAACACACCAACGTCGGCGGCGGTAACAGCAGAAGAACAAGCAGTAGCAGCAGCAGCCTATCCAATACATCGGAGGACATTAGCCAGCTCTTTATAGATAGAATAATCGATAGGCTGTCTGTATCGCTCCATTGCCTCTCGTTCGTTCGTTCGTTCGTGTGTGCGTGCGTTTCTATGCGCTTCTTTGTCACCGCGTCCCTGTCAGTGCGGCAGAGGGAAGGGCTCGGGGCTGCGTGGTTCAGCTCCGTCACATAATGTCACCAACGCGATGTATCGACGCAGGCGTGCGGGCGGGCAGGCAGGGAGGCAGGTTCCGGATAACGCCATTGTTACACCAGGTAGACTGCGGTAGCAGTGCCGCCTGATTAGCCTCGACGGCACAGCCAGTCCAACGCCACCGAGTTCGAACCAGATGGCTCAGATGGGAATGGTGTTGTGCCGTGTAGATGGATCATCATCGATGTTGAGTCCGTCTTCTTTTCCACCGAGCAAGATGGCTTAGAGGAAAAAGCCTTTGCCTTGCATTCGGGAGGCCTGGGTTCGAGACCCAGATCGGCTACTCCTAAATTGGTTTTCATGGTTCCCAATTTAAACAAGGTGAATGCCGGGGTGGACTGAAAATCGGCCATGATAAAAAAAAAACGGGGAGCACAGATGTCTCAATAAAAAGAGATGATGCATTACCATCCAACCTCCCCCCCCCACATTTTTTCGCTGTCTGCAGCGACGCGTGTTGTGGTTTTTTTTTTTGGGATTAATTTGCAACAACCTCTGGATAGCTTCATAGGGAGCTTCCTTCAGGTTCTAATAAGCGTGTTGTGTTAGCTTTTTTAATCAAATTGCAACAACCTCTGAATAGCTGCATAGGGAGTTTCCTTCAGGTCCTTCTAATAAGCGGCAAGATTGCGTTGTGCCGCCGATTCGGCCTGGTGGTTAGTACTAGAACTATAAAACATAACTACAAGGCCAAGCTTACGGCCTAGCTTATGTTGAACATTTATTGTATGACGTCCGAAACGTGGCGCATTTTGTATGGCAGAACGAGATCGTGCCAAAGGAGGTCTCTTACCGGGCAGAACGACGACCTCGCCTAACACGGCTTTGCTATGTCTCATCGGCGCTGCTAAACCAGCAACTGCTGAAAACTTCGCAAGGTTGCAGGAGGAAAAATAAGGAGAAATCAACACCTGCGGCCATAGGCAGACATAAAATAGGCTAACCGAGAAGCGTACCGGTGTCTCCGGCCCTGGCTAACCTGGTCAGCCCAGCCCGGCATATATATATATGGTAGTTTTGTAGACACGTATTTTTCGGCTCAGAGACGTCCTCCCCAAGGGACGTGTGCTCTTATTGAGTACAAGATTTCCCCATTCTTGCTATCTAGTCTACGGAGATATAAAAACAGGTTTGCGAAACGACCGAAACTAGAGGACAGAAGCTAAAGGTTGTATAGGAGTGAAGAGCAGGGGACTCAACGCTTCCAATACGCATGTGTCTACAACGTAGCCGAGGTGTAGGTACGTGTATGGCCGGTATCCGGCATACGCACGTCCATGGCGTACAGCTTTCTTACGTAACAGATGTTACGGCTCGAATTTAGCCGTATGTACATATACGTCGAGCTCATTGGCGGTATAAACCGTGCGTGAAAGCTCAATTAGAGAAGTATCCCACAAAAGTATCGCAAATAAGAATCGTAGAGTAAACTCTTGATACCACTATGCCAACACCATACTTTCCCACATCTGTTTTTACATCATGACCAAGCTTTGTCCTGTATTAGTAGTTCAAGTAGAAGTGCTGGAACAACTGTCTGTGACAATACGTAATCTTGTCAAATGTCAAAGTATTGCGTATACGATATAAACTTTTAACGATTTTTATTTTTAATTGCCACATGGCGTGCCTAGAAAGGCATCAAGTGTCGCCCGCCGCTACAAAAGCACTACACTTTTTTGGGCTGATTCTCAGTCAACATTTACCTTCCACGGAATCTTTTTTGCGTTGCTTCTTAAGACGGACTTCATAAAAACGAAATGTGCAAAGACGGGTATTGAACCCGTACATCTATGTGTCTCGTTCGGCGGCCGGTAGGCGCACGTAAATGCAAAAAAGCAGAACTACCATAGGTTACGTAATAAACCTCGTCTAAGATTGTTGTTATGCATACGTAATTCTAATAAAAATTCACCGTTATCTACTTTACATCCCATTAATCATAGTATATTGCCATACGAAGCACACTGAGCAGACAAGCCAAGGCTTGTCTTGCCATATGGAGCCAGTCGATGTGGTTGGTTGACACGTTTTTTCCTAGAGCTCGTTATTAAAATTAAAGAGGCTGACTTTTAATGAAGTGCTGTGAACAGAGGTGTTTTAATGGCAGAGTTACTTGCAAGTGTAAAGTTAACATAAACTTAACAATATATATATATATATATATATATATATATATATATATATATACAGGGTGTTTCAGGAATATTTGAAGAACAATACACAGTTTTGTAGAGCTCGTTAAAACGAATATTTTTTCCAATGGAACATGTGCTCTGAGAAGTCTTGTTTCGGAGTTACAGTGAAATTACTACAATTTGTGATACTGGTGTTTTTGCCCGACATAGGAGCATAAAATGTGCTGTTGCGAGACAACCAGTCTTCCTGACAGAAACTAAGCATGCCGTCGTGTTCGTGATAAAATTCTGCTCCATCTGATGAATATGCAAGGCCGGTCAGAAGACGCGACATGGTCGCTTAGAAGAAAATTCGCCAAAAATGAAGTTCTTCATTAGCGTTCACGCCAAATACTTCAGAATCATAACCCTACAACCACACACAGCGCTCAAAACGATATATTCAGCCAATGCGCAATTCATGGCGATCATTTTGGTACCAAACATGTGTCAATGCGAGCTGTGGTTGCGTAGTAATTACGATTTTTCGGACGGCATGTCCGGGTTAAGTGCATGTCCGGGTTAAGTGCTGTGGGTGGTTGTAGGGTTATGATTCTGAAGTATTTGGCGTGAACGCTAATAAAGAACTTCATTTTTGGCGAATTCTCTTCTAAGCGACCATGTCGCGTCTTCTGACTGGCCATATATACTCTTCATATGGAGCAGAATTTTATCACAAACACGAAGGTGTGCTTAGTTTCTGTATAGGAAAACTGGTTGTCTCGCAACAGCACATTTTGTGCTCCTATGTCGGGCAAAATCACTAGTGTCACAAATTGTAGTAATTTCGCTCTCACTCCGAAACAAGACTTCTCAGAGACCATGTTCCATTGGAAAAAATATTTGCTTTAACGAGCTCTACAATTCTGTATATCGCGCTTCAAATATTCCTGCAACACCCTGTATATATATATATATATATATATATATATATATATATATATATATATATATATATATATACGAATTTAATTACCCAGAAACTTCGCCTATTCCGGACTGAATTGACATTATGCTTAAATGCTGCCTTAGGAATTCCGTGTCAACTGTGCTGAACTACCGCTTCTGTCTGGTTCTTTATAGGTAAGACTACCGCTACACCTACACACTGAATCTTATGTTGCACTGTTTTGAAACTAATGCGCACTCTGCATTGGCTTGTGCCGTATTGTATTTGTGCGTGAGTATCGCTTACTCAATATTCACTATTTTGGCAGGGTATTTAGAAGGCGCAGGTTGTGTCATATCTATTAGGTTGTAATATAAGCTCGTTTTTATTAAAGAATTTCATGTGAACAAACACAATCATTGCAACGATAACTTTGTCAATAATGTATTCTCCGTTGCAGCTTACGATCTCCTCCCACCTCTCGACCAATTTGTTGGTTCTGTTTCACCAGAAATTGCTCGGTCTGGTGTCAAATGAGTTGCTGAGCCAGCGATTGGGATCCACTTGGTTGTCACAGGTAACTCCACTCATATGACTCGACATGGAGCGGAAACTGTGATAATCGGTTGGCGGAATGTGCGTAGAGTTCGGTGAATGCTGAAGAACCTCCCATTCGAGCTCTTAAAGTACGGTTTTGACGACTTGTGCAACATGGGGCCTGGCGTTTTCGTGAAGCAGTACGTAGTTTGGCCCTGTCGATTAGGACTTTCTCAAATAGCTTTACTTACGCAGTGCAATTGGGGGCTATGTAGAGCTCCTTGTTGACCATGGCGTTCTTTTTTAGAGCATTTCCTTATGCACCATACCTTCCCAGTTCCAATGAACGCAGATCATATTCTTCTTTAAGTGGAGATTCTGCTTGATTCTCGGCATCGGCGTATCTGCTGAAGCCATCTCACTCCTTAAGTTGCTTCATATTGACGTATAGACACAGTGTCTTATCCCCCGTGACGATACAGAAATTTTCTGTGTAGAAAACGTTATTTGTGTCGACATGTTGCTCGGCGGTAGGTGAGATGTTGGGCCGCAATTTCAAGTCTCTTTTCTTGATTTTCTTCGTCGAGCTTGCTCTTTTGCTGTGAGGCATATCGTCCAGATCAAAGTCGCCTTTTTTTAGACTTCGCAAACCATCACTGTGCTGTAGACTCGCCTAAGACAGCTTCCCCGTAGGCGACGCAAATGTCGCGAGTGGCTTCGGCAGCTTTTTGACATCGATGAGAAACGAAGAACAGCAGATGTCAAAAATGCCGATATTTGCCTCCCGTTTTTTCCATCTCTAAGCCTGGAGAGTAAGAAAAAAATGAATCATTCAAAAACAAATAACACAGAGCTTTTTAAAATACATGTAAGCATTATGCTAAACAACAGAATAAATCGTTGTAAAATAAAAGCAAGCGCATACCGGTAAACGATTTTTTTCAAGGGTTTCTACAGTCTATGCGACCGGTCCCGCGAGTGTGTAGTGAAGAAAGGATTGTTAAATATATCTTGAAAACTACTTTAATATATTTTATATGACATCATTAAGGGTTTAGTTTCAACGCAGTCCTGGGAATAGCTAAACCGACTCTTCACAAATGTATATATATATATATATATATAAATATATATTACTCATTGCCACTCTAAGAAAGAAAGCCTTTTAAAATCTTCGGGAGTCTTCTACACGACAGCTGCTTTGGTTCTTTGCTTTTCCGATCGGGGGTCCACGTAGAAGCAGTCCGCCTTGAGAGGCGGGCGGCTTAAATAGATACTGCGAACATGCTCGTCTATGCGGGCAAAAACGATGGTGTTCGCACTAGGTTGTTTCCGCTTGAGTGAATTACTTCGAGGGGCCGGAAGTCTTAGTGTACTAGTAGAATAATAATAATAATAATAACTATAATAATAGGTCATCATCATCACCGTCAACAGCGTCGTAGCAGAAGGACGGTAGGCGAACAGTTCCAGCAGGGGATGCAAAACGAAAGTGATATCGACGATGGATAGGCATGTCAAAGGGACGAGATGTATGCAAATGTGTGTGCGTCTATGAAGATACAGTCCTTCCTCTGGGCGCGAAGAGAGATACAAGATGGAACGCCGAACGGGCGGGAGCAGCGGGAACTTTGAACGACGATCGTCATGATGGTCGGTGGCCGGGCCGGGCCTTGCCTTGGGCCCATCAAACATAGGGGCATACGTCAGCGTTTTTGGCAACCTTGGGTTGTCTGCCTGCTCCGCCCGTTAGGCTCTGAATTTTTAAAGAAAAATGAAGGGCGAATGTAGGCAAAAGGCGTTTTTCAGCTGGAAAGCGCGTTGCTAACGAAGACGGCCCGCGCGCAAGTATCTAACGTCAGTAGTATTAGTAGTAGTAGTAGTAGTACGAAGAACTGCCTGAAAAAATAATCGCCAGCTAAACGAGCGCAACTGCGTGCCCTATTTGGAAAAGGAAAAATCGACGAGGTGGAGTGGAACATGTGGCAGCGACCCTGATACCACAAGTCTCACAGTGCTCATATTGATTGATTTTGGAGCGACGCATAGACAGTGAATTGAAGCAACCTTTCTTGGAGTTTGAAAACTTGTGTGTAAGGATGTGTGTATCGACCATATAAATACATAAATAAAAATTAAATAAACCAACGTCTATTTACGAAATAGAACAATGGCAAGTTCTTAGCAGTGAGTGGTGGCAAATTAGAGTAATTATGCCAAGAAGTGCCAATAGAGTAATCACCTGCACATTTTTAAAGATCCAAAAAGGCTGCTACAGCCTTTTATTTGTGTGTATATATATATATATATATATATATATATATATATATATTGAGGGGAAAATAACCGGACGGCCTCACACTTATCCCCTTTGAGAAAGGAAAGGCGCTTGTTTGGGATACGACGATCCGAACCTGGAGGCCAGTGCATCCGCCGCTTGCTCCACGACACGCAAGGCTGAATGTCTAAAGAGTAACGAATATGCCCAGCTCGCCTCGAGGATAAGCTCAACTGGTAGCGCTCTTCACAAACCCATATCTAGCTAGTTAATTACATATCCCTGTAAGAAAAAAATTGAATAGTATATTCTAATAATTCAGGTACATATACATAAAAAGAGAAAAAGCCGATACCTTAACGGAACTTATAAGGTTTGATCTTACTGTATGTTCATATAGATAAACTAATACAGCAACGTGAAAATATAGGATTTTATCCCCGATCTAGGTGTGTTAGCGGAAAATTATATTAAAAACAACCTCCTATAATTCTAGAAAATAATAGCAAATAAAGATAAACATATGCAAATAAACAAACAACAAACAAATATACCCGTAAAGTTATCGATTATGACCGCCTAGGATGATCATGGCGTACAAAATGGCCAGCACAGGAACGGCGATATCCTCCATAAAACGATCTCGTGAGGTCCGAAGGCAGATTTTCGGGGCGCTCCTCGACGACCGCCTACTACTTCAAACGAGCAATTGGCAGTTTTTTTCGCTGGTAATCATTTCATTGCTCGGCAGAATTCTGCTCAAAGAGCACGACGCCTGTTCAATTCCACAAATCAAACAGCATAATCGTCGTAGTATGCGGGCTATTTCTTAAAGCCTGTGGCCTGGCACCTAAATATCGCCATGTTTCACGTACGCGCAATTACTTCATTTTAGATGCGAATAAAGAAACTAATCCATGCGGCGTCCTCACCACGTGTGCGAACCCGCCGAGTGCCAAATGCGTATTAGAATCTACGAATCGATCCATGGTGGATCTGTTATAGCAGCATCTTTACTACAAAACTTCCGCATTATCGTATGATTGCACACCGATGGATTTCGTCAGCAAGATGTTTGCCGAAAGCCTCCGTTCTCGGTAAGACATAAAAATTTCTTGGGTCCTCCACAAAAAGTGGTGTCGAGGCCCATTGATAGACAAGCCGGTTGAAGCTAGTGCGTTTGACTACTAGTACTCTTTTTAGAAACTTGACATTAATCTTGTTAACTTTACTTTCGGTTAATAGAGGGCTTGCAATCCGTAGGCAACGGTCGGCACAATTTGTAAATGAAAAAAAAAAGCTGAAAGCGGCGTTCAGCGACAACCGATGAGTCTCCGGGATAATATAATAAATGACAAAATGTTTTGCGAGCTGTTTGTTTAGCATGTTGGGTAAAATGTAATCCTTGCGTTGAGAAAACAGTTTCAAAGTATGAAAAATGATGGACAAATTCTATTGGTGCGGGCCTCAAGTGAATTCCCCAGCTACACTGACTTTAAAGATTTTCTTGACCTAGAACTAAGCGCAGTATGACGCATAGAATTTGGATGGTAACCCTAACGCCTTGATCAATATCTCTGACGTTGTGGTCTACTCCATCAAAGTTCATATATATCTACAATATCTAAGTCGAAAGCAATTTTATATTATATATATATATATATATATGTATATATATATATATATATATATATATATATATATATATATATATATATGGGTAGTGCATGATGCACAGCTGCCGGACGCAATGACGAATGCAATTTAGTAAAATATCTTATTGGTATCGCTGGATTTTGAAGCGTAAATACGAAATGTGAATGTGAAAATGTGAGGCGTCAATGTATAACTGTTTATCCGCCTTCATGTGATTAATAGGATCGAACTTAAAGTTCTGATCCAACGTAAAGTTGATTTGACACAGATAAGCTGCGCCAGCTCCACTCAACAGACTTTTCTTGGGTCTCGTGTGAAACTTTGAGAGTTTCTGTTCCGTGCCTGACGCGGTACGTATTTCGAACGCGGGCCGTTCGTGGGTACGTATGCTTGGAACTCGAAGCAGTCTCTCAAAGGCCTCGGCGCTCTTCCTGTGACCTCCGAGTCCGTCTTCATCGCTCGCCCTTCCTCCTTCATGGATTTTCACATTTCGTTTGTATTCACACCTCACGTCGCAAAGCGATTTATTCTTGGGAAAGGGCAGGGCGATCCCTACTTACCCACAGCAGCTGGGCTGCTCGATTTAGTGTGATGGCTGTACTGACCGAACGGAATAGTAAATTGCTCCAGGGGTATCTCCCGTCGGACAGAAGGGGTGAGTGCCAATGTTTTCTTTATAGCTAACAGCAAGTTGGAGTTCGAGACAAACTCGACATAAGAATACGAGGCCCCAAACGAAAGAGACTTGAGAAAAGGTAGAACGTGAGAGGGAAACGGAGGGGAAGAGATTATATGGGGTGGATGAAACGAGAGTGAGCTTAGCGTTTTAGACCCTAGCGAAGAGAAACTATTCAAACAAAAAGACGTCAGTGTGATCTCCTTATGCGGTCCGCATCATCACGGCTGTCTGGTTGACAGGCCAGTAAAGGCCTATGATGTTTTGAAAAAATACGTTTGCTAAGCTTGTGTATTGCTCATAGGCGCCAATAGTGATGCAAGTGTATCTGTGTAATCGTCTCAGCCGACTATTTTGCCAACTACACTGTCGCAATGGCGTATTTTATATGTATAGTCATGAAACGCATCATATTGTGTCATGCATCAACGAGATACATTGGGCTTATAATGTGCGTTATCCCAACTGAACACACACAAACTCGACTCAAAAATATGTCGCGCAAACTAGTAAAAAAGTCGTCGCAGGCTAGAATTTTCAGAATATATAGCGTAACATAAATCACATGACAAACTTCTTTGTTCACGTGTTAAGCGGGGAGACAGTCTCGGCACCGACAGATCAGTAGATAATATAAACATGAAGTTAGCTAAAGTTTTATTTTGAGCCCGTCATAAAGCGGCTACTCATCAGCTCAATGGCACCTAACCAACATTATTGTTTGCCTAGAATTTATCAACAACGACAGTTTCTGCACAGCTTAGACAAAGCACATAATCCTTCACTATACGCATCAACTATGGGTTTACAGACCTACATACTTTTCTTTGTATTGTCCCTGCGCACGTATAAAAGATTCCTGCATTAGCGCGCCTTTTTTCTTGCACACTTTATTCATATATATATATATATATATATATATATATATATATATATATATATATATATACGAATATAAAAGAGGTGGCATGTGTAATTAGGCATACATGTCAAGCAAATAATATTTTTTTATGGGACCGTCTTCTCTGGACGGGACACTTATTTATGTTCAATAACTCTTCATTGAGCTTGAAATTTCCATTATTACATAAATTCAAACAAATATAACTGTTCAGGTGCTTTTGCAAAAAAGGCTATCGCCCGTGTCTGCCCTAAAAAAAAAAAATATATATATATATATATATACATTATTAGCTTGACATGGATGCCTAATTACACATGCCACCTCTTTTATATTCGGGGCGCCTAGAGCAGCAGCATAAACAAAGAAGTTAAGGTATCTAGGGCTTTGAGCATCGCTAAAGTAAAATTCGATCAACAACGGAAATCTAACCGGCAACATCTCGTTAGATGACAATCATGACTAGCGCACTAGCCCCCTGGACTATGCCGCTACTGTAAACGCCACTACCGCGCGTACACACATATATATATATATATATGTATATATATATAGTCACGAATTGGGTTTACTAGCTAATAGCGTCATCCTTGTTGCTGTTTGGAGTTGCTGTAGAACTTTCAAGTCGGATCTCCCGTAGACAACATTGTGAGAGCACGACAAGCACACGCATGTTGGCGCTGTGACGAGCCACAGTGACCAACGGTGCGGTGGTATGTACTGTTACTTTGTATATAACTTTTAGCTCTTATCATAAAGTGCACATGAGCGTTTTGAAGAGCTTTGATCGGTCGGCGGGGGGGGAGGGTTCGTATGAATGGTGCAGATTTCAAAGTGGACAATTTAATCTGTGCAACGAATAATTCGTAAACGACGTACAAGAACAGCAACAAATGGCGAATTAAACGTGACAAATGCATCTCTAGACGAGATGCAGGGCTCGAATGCATGGTCCGCAGTTCAAAAGAGACCGGAAGAAGGGGGTGCAGTGATGAGCGATCAGTAACTGTGCTGCAGAATAAGTACCAAAAGTTTGCACTGCGCTCACCAGGAAGAGCGCTAGCTCTAAAGCGTATCTAAGGCGATTGTTCATCCACCGCCACCAGGTTGGAGGAGCCGAAGCTTTTCTTGCCACATCTGTAGTCTCGCTAATGAAGCACACAGCAGCCCACAGCAGTCTTGGCACCGTGTGGTTTTTTCCTGTTTCCGATCATTAAATGAAAACTGAGAGAGGAAGACGCTTCGATTCACTTAAATCGGTGCTTAAGATCATATATATATATATATATATATATATATATTGAATCAGTCCCGGTATGGGAAAACTAAAGACTATCCAATGCCTTTACTTGGACGCTAGCCTGTAAAAGAAGAAACGATTTGAAATTCACTAAAGTTAAGTAGATGGCTCCTAACACGGTCGATAGCGTGAGCGAATACTGGGCACGCCATTTCATGAAAAACGTCTACCCCTCTAAAAATTATAGTTTGGACTAAAATTGATTCTAAGACCCAATCATCTGAATTCGTTTACAAAAACGCCAGCTGCGACGCTTTTAGTTTTCTGCGTTTCTCTGCGCAACTCTATATGGAATAGATAAACTATTGTCATTATGGTAGCAAGTGATCACAATACCGTCAGTATATAACGATCGTTTTAGAATTAAGAATTCCTGCCGCACACACCGGTCACATTGGGTAATTGGGGCAAAGGAATAAATGAAGCGCAGCTTAATTATTATTGAGATTACGATATTATTATAGAGATTGTTATGTTGAGTTTTTACATTTTGTTTTATCTCCAAAATCCATATTTGCCCTATAATTGCTATATTATTATTAATATTATTATTATTATTATTGAGATTGCTATGTTGGGTTTTTACATTTTGTTTTATCTCCAACATCCATCTTCGCCCGTTAACCGGTACCGTATATTTCGCGAATAAGCTTAAAAAGCTCTCGTAAGAGGGCTCCGCCCGTCTCTGCTTATCGAACAGCGTCAATCAATAGGTTGGAAGGAAATGTGTCGAATCAAGCCGTATTGCAGCCAATAAAGTAGAGCGTAAAGATGTTCTCCTGGCGGGAACAATGCTCTATCTCTCTCTCTACTTCCGATTGAAGGACATGAAGTCACGAATATCTTTGCCCCTCGAAAAATCGAATTGCACCGGCTGTAGTGTAGGATCTGCTTCTGGCGCAATCCTGTGTGTATATATATATATATATATATATATATATATATATATATATGCTCGTATATCACGCACGTATGCGCGCTCAGGCACTCGGTGCTTACGTGTAAGCGCTCGCTCGCTGCCGTGGCGAAAGCGTGTTTGCGTATTGCCTGTTCCGTTGTCGATTCGGCCAGTGTCGTCATCACCATCATCATCAGGCCAAAGTGGCTCGGTCATCCTGAAGACGAAACGAGCATTCTTCTTCGTGTGCCGACCGAACTGATGTCTGTGTAGAGCCGCCAGACAACAATGACGAGGCCGATAACGTCCTGGATGGTGATGATCATCGGGCCGCTTTGTTTTCGCACGATTGATTTCCTGCCCCGGGGCGACTGAGTGCTTATCTTCCTGCTCTCCGTTTAGAGTGGCGTCATTGCCTGCCAACAGCAATATCAACAACGACAAACCTTGCAACAACGATTGGGCCGTATCTTGTACTTCTATTATATATATATATATATATATATATATATATATAAATATATATATATATATATATATATATATATATATATATATATATATATATATATATATATATATATATATACTATATATATATATATCTATATATCTATCTATATATATAGTATAATAAAATATATCTCCATATCTCTCCGCTTCCTGTCCTCTATACTCTCTCTTCTCTCTCTCTCTCTCTCTCTCTCTCTCTCTGGCTCTCGAGCCCTTTTTGCTTTTTTCGTGTTTGTGTGGTGTTTTCCCTGCCTTTGCTCTCGATTTCATCCTGAAAAAGACAAGCGTACATACCTCAGCCATCGAACAACATGACCAGAGTAGATGGTAACCACATGTTTTTTTGACGGGACCTGCTCTACTGCAGCAATAAGGAGCACACGTGCGTAAGGGATTATTTTGCCGACTAACATATCTTAACCCTAAGCTGTTCAGATACAACAGTTAAATTTTAACGAGCACTTATTACTCGGAATACGTCGTAAAGGCGCCCACCTACACATAAATAGGATTAGTCAGCGTAGACTGCATACCCTGAAGCGTACATGCTGAATGTTTTACTTAGACTTTCCTTTATCTTAGCGTTTCACCGGCGCTCTGCGATAGATAGTTACTTTCTACAAAGCGATAAGTTTATTATCAAATCTAGCTCTTGTTTCTGAATTATTACATCTTTTTTTTCATACGCTTCTTCCGGTGCTACGTGTGTTGGATTTCTTAGGCATCTCTCGCATATTTTTGTCGTCT
Organism: Dermanyssus gallinae; assembly: GCA_003439945.1. Taxonomy (NCBI): domain Eukaryota; kingdom Metazoa; phylum Arthropoda; class Arachnida; order Mesostigmata; family Dermanyssidae; genus Dermanyssus; species Dermanyssus gallinae. The sequence goes on along the minus strand of QVRM01002473.1, from coordinate 297,408 downwards.
GTGCTGCGTGGTAAGCGCACATTAACTACCTTAGATCTTTTGAATCATGCTCGATGTTCGAAATTATGAGCGTCCAGCGCCTATATATATATATATATATATATATATATATATATATATATATAACAAAATGCATTGTCGCAGTTTATTGACGAAGGGCACCACGTGGAATCGAAGTAGTAAAATGATAAATATTCTTCAAATGTACTGAATTATTACACTTCTCCTGGATTGCCCACTAATGTCTGCATGCATTAGTGCACACTAGGGTACATAATGCCTGTTGTTTGACGACGACCTTAGGGAAATCTGCTTGCCGATCTTCCAATTTGAATACAGAGTGATGCATTTTATGACTCTGCGACTTTTATTATTTTATTGTGACTTCTGCCAGCCGTCTCTTAGTAGTGACAGAAAGCTGCGGCATTTGAAGCAAACCAGCCACATGATTAGTCAGCCCGTATATATGGAAATTTCAAGGATGCTTTAAACTTCTAAATGTCGACACAACCACCGTAGCAGCGACACGTCCGTCCGAGTCTCACAAAACCAGCTGCAGCAGTCATTAATTCGGGCTTATCGACCACCTACGCTCTCTGGTGAAGATTTTGCTAAACCTCATGAAGTAGCAGCAGTAAGAGCACAACTTCACAGACAGCATGTCGTCTCAAGTGACTCTTAGGTAAGATATTATTTTCCATCTGTACTGATACGACGTCGTATTACAGAATTAATATTTAATAATCAATATCAACCTACCTTATATATATATATATATATATATATATATATATATATATATATATAAGATGTTATAATCAATATCAACCTTAGGTTCAGCTATCGATCATATAATCCATAGTTTTTCAAACGTGAATGATCCCGACATAAAATGTATAGTCAGACCCGATGACGTTGCTCTGGCAATCTCGATTTCTGAAATAACCATATCAAAAGTTAACAATATCAAAACAAAGATTGAATATCGCATTGAACAGATTAGTGATATATTACATACAGCTAACTAGTCTTTTTATTATAATATATCTGATCCAAAAACTGCCGCAACACGTCTAACTGAATCAGTTCAAACTATAATGATCATGCTCTAAGGGAATAGCTGTACGACAAAGCAAGCGTAGACCGAGGAACCATGGATGTCTCCAGCCATTGTGCAATGTATAGAGTACAGAAATAAGTTTTTTTTGTGAGGTTTGTCTTTTAGACCCCAACTGCCCGGATAGATTCAAGTTTTTAACAAATAATTCGAAATTTCCATGAAGAAGACCTAAAAGCTAATTTCTTGGCTTTGCAGAAGGGCACGAGACAAGCTTTCTAGGCAATGCTAGCCGAGCTTAAGGGTTCCAATGCCAAACAGTTCTCATTGAAGATCTGCAAGATATTCCTGAAGAATCGCTTGAAAGACAAACTATTTTATCTCAATACACATCTAGCAGGGATTGGAACTAAGATCACGGAATCCGCAGGGTTCAGTAGTAAAACACTTCTAACAGATCTGAAATACTTAAAAACCAACATAATCCTTAAAACACCATCCTCAACTAAAGTTGTGCAGCTAATAAACTTCTAAAAAACTCAGCAACTTAGAGAAATAACAAGATTTCTACGAAACTGGCAAACGGAAATGCAGATGTTCTGACACCATTGTTAGAGCATCTTTACAGAATATGTCTACAAACTGGAACAAAAGTCATCTTTAGTTACGCCGCCTCATAACGGGCGTAAGATTTTTCTTGATAATATTAGACCTACCTATATTACGACTGTAATTAACAAAATGCTCGAAAAAATATATTATTCTCAACTAAGTGATTTCAGATTTATGGAAAGGCGAAGTGCTGAAGATGCAATGATTGAAGTTCGAAACTTCATTGGGGTAATGATAGAAAAAAAGAAACAAGTTTGGCTGGTCTTTCGTGATCTACAGAAAGCATTTTTAAATAAAAATCTCTCAATCAGAATCTCGAGTGTGTAGATCGTTTAAGATTAGTAAATAAATTGAAGGATTTTGAGGCTATGCAAGACAAAATACGGTATTCTCGACCGAGTATACCGAGTATCACAATCCACAACACTATTGTAGATCTCGAGCCATTTCAAGCAAGGACAGATGTTTTATTTGGGGCATCTCTTTGAACATCTAGCGCGAATGGAGGCCACATTTCCGGAACTTAGATCTTGGACTTCATACAGTTGCACCTAACACGACCTGTGTTCAACTGATCTTTTTGAAGAAGAACTATGGCGGAGCTGTCTCCATACTCAAACAATTGCTTACTATATATTTATTGAAACTACTAGCAGTCGCACCTCCATAATTAGTTTCTTTATTTATCCACATATTGTTTATAGGTGTTTCACATTATTAGTATGTGAATAATCGTATATGTTATTCCTAACAAAATAACTATTCTATGTGTCTTATTATTGCAGTCTAGAGAAACAAAAGTATATAAGCACTTGATGAGAATATTTTTTGGGAGGTTTTGCGAATGCATGATACACATGCGCCACTAGCAGCCTGCATGACTTGTGTGAGAGACTCACAAACCCACTAAACCCGGATTCCTCCCCACCTATGACAACAAGTTTAAAATGACGCCATGAACGAGATTATTGACTAATTTAGTATACGTGCGTTATATATCAGAAACAAACAATTGACTCTTAGTAGATGTATAAACACAAAACATTGTCGAGCCCGGTGCCGTGGTGGCATACGTCTACGCCTCGCGACCGGAGGAGACACATAGGTGCGCGGGTTCGAGCCCCACCGTTGCACATTTGTATTTATGGGGGTCCGTCTATGAATCAATGCGAAAAGCAGTCCCATGGACGTTAAATCTTGGCTGAGAGTTAGCCCCGAAGTGATTTTTTTTAAACACAAAACATTAGGTTCAGACTTGGGTTAGTCCACCTAGTCAGGATTCCTCTCACCGAGGCAGCATTTCCTCTCTGGACATCTAATGACAGAAGCGCCAATCTACTCCCAAAGCAGCCCTCCCTGAGAACGAGTGAGGGTGGCCAAGGCTTGAGTACTTTCTTCTAGCACTTGGGTGCTTCCCTCGAAGGGCAATGCTGATTGGGCGCTGAGTCGGGGCAATAGAAACTGCAGAGTGGGCCACCAGAAACTGCGATGTCGCGCACCACCGAGCTACATGTATCTGTCAATCTCACCGGGAGGGGGGGGAGAAGTTAAGTCCGCTACACTTAAGCCCTCTAAAGGAAATACAGGAGCTTCCAGGGCTTCCTTTATAAATGCACTCGGGTTGGTAGCACAAAACAGTTACGACAAGCCTTAGAGAGTGAGCAGTTTATCGCAATATAGCCGACTCTGGAACAGTCGATGCAGAGTTTGGCCTGCTCCGGCTTTAAAACTACCGCGCGCGAGAGATAGCTCAAGAACGCTGAAGCCGGTAATCGACGCTAGAAGGTCAGGACCACTTTCGGCAGAGGCTTCGTTTGACCATCACTAAGAACGAACAGTCTTCGTACTTGTGACGCCAAAGTTTGATAGCTCCCTCACAATTTCACACAACAAGGCCAAGCCCGGGCAAGGGGCGGTCACTGGAAGATCATCGACGTACATCGGCGTGCGAGTCTCTGAGCCACGTTGATGGGGGAGGCGTTAATACACATCCTGCTCTTGTCGCCTGATATTCGACCCTCCCGCACCAAGCTGTAAATTGCCTTGAATAACCGCAACATTAAACCTTTCTTGAAGTCGGCCGAATTTCCGTCAGGATTCTTTTGGTGTGTGCGTTCAACCCTAAGTGCTTCGTCTACTCCTGAGCACTTAGCTTTTCAGCCGATCGAACTGTTTATACTCCTTCGTGTCAGGCTTGTTCACCTTTGTGCTTGTAACAACGATAAAAACGTCGTGCCCCGAGGGCTCATCAAGAACCGAGTCAGCGCCGACACCCTGTCTTCTTCACTTAACGCCCGCCGATATGATGTTCACATCGTTAGCTGGCCTCGATACGTCATCGACAGCTGTAACGCTGTGCGATATGTTCAGTTCTATGTAGGTTCGCTTTGCCCGGGCTAGCAGGAGGCACAGCTAGCCGGGCAGATGCACTTAGGCCCAAAATCGTCACATTAGCTCGCAATACCTCACAATGTATTTATGTCACCAAGTGTTTATAGGTCACCAATGTCTTGTGTGTATACGTCACCTTGTGTATATACGCCACTAGGGCAAAGTGTTTGTTTACAAACAGTCAAACCAGCGCCCAATGTAGGTATCATCTAAATTAACGGAAAGCAAGCCGAGTCACGACGTGGATGTTATGGCCCACAAGTAGCAGGGGATACATGGTTCATCTCACGGTTCACCAATGAAACAGTTTTCAGTCTCGGACGAAGCGCAAGGTGAAGGCGATCTGACTGAGCCAAGTCAAGCCGTGGCTTGCGAGCCAGGCTGAAAACGCATCCGCACCATGTATATATATATATATATATAAATATATATATATATAAATAGAAGATAAACCTGCGGCTAGACATAGACGCCTTGGATAAACGAAATTACAGAACCATTGGCTTGAATTAGATCAGCGACGTACAATGACGATGGGCTTAGGTTGGTAGGCCAAAGTCCAGTAAGTAAGTGCGCAGTTGGACTTTACGTAGCATTGAGGCAATGAAGGCATGCTAGGGAGGCAGGGCTTAGTGTTAAGACGAGAGTCAAGCCACCTCTTCCTACTTCTAGTTCGTCGCAAAGTGGGGCGCGGCGTCTGTGGCAGTTTCGACAAAACAGCCGCCGCTTTTCATTGTCGAAAGTAGAGTAGATAACGTTTATAGTGAAAACGTGTTCTGACTGGAAGATACAGCTTATCTGCATCTCGGCCTTTTCGACGGTGCAGCGTCAGGCGGTGACGTGGGCACCAACCAGCCACGACTCGTCTATCGTATCCACTCACACTTTGGACTAGATGGACGTTTGGATGCTAGACTCGGTCGGCGTCTTCAACCACCGGCCGAGAGCAGCACAAGCTGTTCGCCCTTGTTTGTGTTTGAAGGACAATCATTGAAAGCTTTATGTTTGGAAACATGATATTAAGGGCAACAGCAAAACAGCAACAACAACGACAACAACAACGGCAACATCAACGGCAACAACAACGGCAACAACAACAACAACAACAACGACAACAACAAAAACAACAGCAACAATAACAACAGCAACAATAACAACAGCAACAATAACAACAGCAACAACAACAACAAAAACAACAACAGCAACAACAACAACCACAGCAGCAGCAGCAGCAGCAACAACAACAACAAAAACAATCACAACATAATAATATAGAACAAGAACACACACAGCAGGGTGGTAACCGAAAATACTGTAACAGGATCAACAGACTCAGTAATAACAACAATTGTAAAACAAATGATGTCAGGAATACAAGCAAATCATAACAAAATAAACATTTTAGTTTTAGACGTTTTCAGTACTTTTCTGTGTTCGCAAATTAAAATTCCCATACAGGAATGCAGTGCGCGAGCCCACGAAGACCAAAATACGTTTTCGGACGTATTTTGTCAAAACGAAAATAAGCGTTGGAATTACCGACAGCTAACCGAAGCTACACGGCCAAGCATCTAAATTCGAATCAAATTTACGTGTCTAAGTGAGATCTGCTTCAATAATATCAATTCTGCTTAGTGCGTGTGTCATAAAGTGGTTCTTTTGTTTGTTTTCCCTTTTGGTCTATGCGCTTTCTCAAAAGTCAGCGGTTTGCAAAATGGCTCTATAGACGTTGTCATACAGGACTAAACAGGCCCTAAGTGAGTTCCCTTATGGAATAGAGACTTCACCACACTCAGGAGTGCAGTATCGGCTCCCAACATACGCCACTTGTGCCTGGCTTGCTCTTTGTATCGGCCTCACTCTGCCAGCACCGGAAGCACAACTTACTCGATCACGGGCAATAGACCAATAGCGCATACTCTCGGAAGTGGGTACGGGGTTTGCCTAGATTTGTGCCCACTACGTATGCATATGGCCATGTGGATCTTGTTTTTGTCTTCTAATCCGACCTATATTTGTTTCCCGCCTCCACGAGGCCCACGTGCGTGTCTAGCAATTTTGCGTTGTCTGTTAAAGGTAAGCCTTCATTCCGCATATTCTAGTCGAAGTTACAAGTCATACATAAATCATTGTAGAAGCCTTCCTGCCTTTGCACGGACTTTTTCACTACGTGATTTGTCATCCTCAAGTTGATAGCTTTTGGTCACCCGCTCGCTTGCATACATTTTATCCCGTCAGAGCGATGTAGGTTTCTTGTGGCTTTTTGAGAGCGCTGAAAACATTAATATAATTTGTTCTAAGCAGAAGCTCGAGAACGATATTTTGGGAGCACCACTACCCCTCCACCTGGTGTTAAGCTGTGGCTTCTTGCTCCTTTTAGGAATGTTTTCATGAGAACAGGACTACAGGTTTAAATGTATATTACTAGTTATAATAGCGACAGTTATCTACACGATCCACATCGACACAGCCACATCGAAACCCCAACACCTTGGCAGATTCATAGGTTAGGAAAACGGGTGAGATATTTTGAAGAACATTCGTAATGCAATAATGCCCAACTTCGAAAGCTGCGTTTTCAAAAGCTCTGCCTTATGCAGTCACTAAATACGAATGAGTGCTGTGAAGTCATTGGCTGTGCCAAGTCAAACAGCAATCGTGTTTGCAGGTACTATCCAACCTATAGCAATGATGCGAGTATTCAATCTCTGAAAAGTATCGCACGTATATGGTAGTACTAAAGTATATGGCACGATCAGCTTTCTCAGTTACATAGTGCGGCCAATAGATTTTGAAAGTATAGAGTATGTTACTTCGACCGCATGGGCATGGCACACTGCCTGCATGGCCATCCGATGATGCGTCTACGCTGCAAAATTTTGTCAGCTTCCCTGATGTCTGGTCTACATGATGACGGTGGCACGAGATGTTTTGCGTGCAAGACTAGAACTTTATGAGCCCCCATTTAGCCACGATATCTATAGCCAACCATATTTGTGCTATTTATCAATCGTCAATGTTTTTGCTTACCACGCTACTCAAATTTTTGCATGTAAAATAGCTCATTGTAGACTGCAGAACGCCCTGCCAAAACTTATTGGGGCAAAATAGAGCAAGTGCCCCTTGAACAACGCCGTCGAATGCATACACTCGCTGATACGCATCTACAGTGTAACGGTTTTGCAATATATATATATATATAATCTGGATGAAAGCTTAGTACATACAGAAGGAACACCTGACTCAGGCGCTCTCTACGTAATTCTTCTCGAGAAAAAAATATGTAAAAAATTAAAGCAAAGCGGCCGGGAGAACAATTCCTCTTTGCTTTATGTCGCTCTCCTTCTCTCTTCCCTCGGGTTGCAGCGCTCGGCGGCGTATCTTTTGCCTCGAATCGGGAAGAGCGCGTTTTGTTGGGGGTGAATGCACGTCTTAACAATGGGCCTGATTTCTTTTGAAGACGACACCGAGGCAACCCGCCTGGCAGACAGACAGACAGAGAGACGCGCAGCAGGCGGGAGAAGCCCAAATGGGGCATTGCAATCACGTAGGCTGCTGCTAGTACAAATTCAACCCGAAAAATGCTCGCAAAAATAAAGACGGAGCGGCGGTCGATGTTAATCGAAATGGCAGCGCGGGGGTTGTCGTACTCCTCCTCCTCGTCGTCGTTGTCGTTGTTGTTGTTGTTGTCGTCGTCGTTGTTGTTGTTGTTGTTGTTGTTGTTGTTGTTGTTGTTGTTGTTGTTGTTGTTGTTGTCGTTGTTGTTGTTGCTGCTGAAGTTGTTTTGTTGCAGCTAAAAGTATAGTTGTTATTGCTGCTTTTTTTTAGAGAGAGAGAGAGGACTAACTGGAAAATGCTGAACGCACACGCGGTCACCACTGCAAGATTGTCCTCAACTACAAGTGTGGGTCGGTAGTGTGGAGCTCCAACCCACTAAAAACCAGTCATGTCCCCCTTCCCCTTTGTTGTTGTTGCTGCTGCTGCTGCTGCTGATGATGATGAAGCTGTATTTGTTGTTGCTGCTGCTGCTGAACTTGTTGTTGTTGGAGTCGGCGTTGTTATTGTCCCTGTCGCCGCTGCCGCCGTTGTGGTCGCCATCAAGTTTGTCATCCATTGAGACGTTTCTATTCAACTGCTCGGGGCTAGCCTCGTCATGGCCTGGCTCGTTTGCTTGAGATCCCCCCGCCTCCACCCCATCCCACCCCGTATCTTTCGCATTCTCTCTCTCATTTCTCTTTCTCTCTCTCTCTTTCTTTCTTTCTTTCTCTCGTCCAGTCTCAGTGTTGAAGTGGCTGCTGAGAAGGAAGAATCGTACGATAGACACGATAGGGCAGCATTCTGACGACATGGCAAGCATACATCCATCCATCCAACCACAGACGACGAGGAAAGCAGAAGACAAAACGGGAAAGGACGTTTCCGGCGTGGGCGTGCCTGTGTGTGTTGTCTTGTGTGCACGATTCGGTCGACACGCTCAAGACAGATTAGCTAGACGAAGCCGCTAGCCTGCGGTGTAAGCTAGGCGCATCGCAGCGGCAATCAATTATACACACACAGTATACGAACGCCAGTGGCGGCGTGGTCCAGTGGGACTAGGGGGACTACTGCGCTAGTCATGGTTGTCATGAGCACCGGGTTGTCGCCGGTTCGATCCTTGTTATTGGTCGAATTTTCGTTGAGCGATGCTCATTGAGAATAGATGATCAACCATAACGCTGAGAGTCAGCGGCCATGCTGCTGCCACACAAGGACTATTGGGGAAACCATGTAACGTTGTTGTGTTACGCTGGTCCGCTCGGGGGATGTAGACTCAGCCGAACGGGTACTGCAGCCCGAGGGACTCAGGAACAATGAATGACGACACGTAGCATTGGGTCTAATGTCCGGCCTGGTCGATGCATCGAAGATATACCTCAGGTTAAGTGCCAAGCCCGTAGGGAACAGAGGATAGTCTAGAATTAAAAACAACCTCCTTGAAAAAATTATAATATACGAACGCCGTATATCTCTCTCTTTCTCTTTCTTGCTCGATCAATCGCGCACTGAATCGCCCTTCTGTACAAGCCCCCGAGACACGAGACAGTTTAATCTCGTTGAAATGCGATGACAATATCGTCTTCACCTACCGTCTATTTAGTATTTCCGACAATCTTCGACAAAACCTCTCGACAACGACGCCATGGTTCAAAAACAGGGCAAAAGTTTGATGCACGCCCAAACAAACTCAATCCACGAACCACTTACTGCCTACGAGTAAGTAGCCGATGAGAACCTGTGTACAAAGAAAGAGATTTCTTTGTCTAATCAAGGCGGCTAAAGCCAGAGTAAAGTCAGCAGTTGGTCCAGCCAGGAGAAAGGTGCTGTATCAACGTTGTTGTTGTTCGTCTTGTTGATCTCGTTGTCTCTTTGTCTTGGCTTATTGACTGGTTCGGTTGTTGTTGTTGTTGTTGTTGTTGGCTACGGGAGAAACATCAGACATTGATTGCAATGAACATTTAACGCAGTTTCAGTCAGCAACTCTCAGATACAGTATAGTTATTTCACACTGTTACTAATTGTTTGCTTGGTGAGGGAAAAATGCCCTTCTTTTACACACATCCGAGACGGGTAGTGTGGAACTCGATAAGAGCTTCTAGAAAAACCTTCATCACCTAAAGGCCTCCTCACGACGAGGCGAGGAGCTGGCACCGTTCTTTAATACTGCTTTTTAGTGCCATTTATGACTTTTTCGGGCTGAATCTCAGTCAACATTTAACGTTCACGGAACCGCTCTCGCATTGCTTCATAAGACAGATCCCAATAAATACAATTATGCAACGATGGGAATCAAACCCGTGCACCTTTGTGTCTCCTCCGGTCGCAAAGACGGATATAGTCGAATACATCACGCCACCGAACTTACACGGCTACCACTGCTGGTACAACTACTACTAACTCTTATATAAAAGGATGACATGTGTATTTAGGTATACATGACAAGCGAATAATAAACTACTAATCAGATATGAATTTTATTTTTTTTCTACGTTGTGTTGCAGTCAGATTTGTTTACGTTAAACTAGGCACGGATCAGACTTGTGGAGGTTTAAATTCGAACGATGCACAACGACGTATTTTATGCATGCTGTAACTTGTTTTTTTTTTTACTAAATACTGCGAAAGAAAAAACACACGTAATATTCTGCGGTCGTAACCGACGATACTAACTCACTCGGGAGCGGTTCTCGTACCAATCACTCAATGTCCGTCGGCATCGAGATTTCCCTCACCGACCGATTGCATTTTCCCGTTATTAATAAAAGAAAGCACTGCTTGTCTTCCACCAAGAGCCCACAGTAGTAGGTCGATTCCGCTAGCCTCCGGGTGCAGCACGGTGTCCTGTCACGTTGCCACATAGAATGGCTGTACTCTCAGAAACAGCCATTCCATTCATTTGTCTCCGAACAAAAAAGCCTCTACTTCTTACAACCAACCGTAGGTGGTACGCTTGCGCCGGTACGACTCCACGTAGGCAAGAGCGAAACTCAAGCGAGTGCGCCACACGTGCATTTGCTGCATCAAATGTCTAAGCTGCTTGCGACCTGAAATAAAAAAAAACGCTGTTCAAATGTCGACGCAAGCAGTCGGAACGACGGGAACAAACTTCAACCCCGATTTGGCAACCTCGATTTCTTCTTGGAAAATTCGTAATTTCCGAGGAGTTTCGATCTACGGGATCATGAGAGGGCAGCAGGTTGAGTACATTCCAGCGCAAATATGCTCTCTTGACGCGATACATTTGCACGTTTCAGATGGAAGCGACGCAACTGCGCGCCAGTAATGGGTTCTGTGCTGCTTACCAGAAATAAACGCACGCGCATATAAGATGACCCGACCTCGATGGCGGCCTTATCAATGGCAGGCGAGAAAGATGAAGTTGCAGGCAACATACCATCAGGCGTTCACATTTTGCCTGCAGTAGATACGTCTCCGCCGAAGAGCGTTGTGACTGCGCCGTCATATATATATATACATATATATTTTTATATATCTGAAATGCATCATTTATTATTGAATGTTATATATATATATATATATATATATATATATATATATATATGGAAGGTAATTTTATTTTCTAGGAGGCGAACAAACAAAGGATTTAAAACAAAATGTGCTAACATAGTAAAATTATATAAATAAAACAAAATTATTAATATTTTTTAGAGGACTAACTGGTACTGCTGTACGCACACACGAACGCTACTGCAGGAAACTCATTTGCAAGTGTGGCTCTATAGTGTGGGGCCCTAACCCGACGGGCTCGCTCGGATAGGCTTCAACGAAAGGACTTTAGATTTAATCAATAACTTCAAGCATTCCAAACTAAGCATCTACTTCAACACAGCTTTAAGTTATAGATTAAGCCAACTTTTTACTAAACTTTTTACTCAACACGTGTATAATTAAGTGACACAAACTTTAAGTTATTAGTTAGACGGAAGAGAACGCTTTAAGGGAGGTGTCGTTCTCTATGAGCCTGTACATCCAACGCAAATGATTCGTCTTTGTAAAACGAAACATCTAACCCCTTCGGCCACCTGTAACCATTACCAGCAGGTAAGTCACCTATTGCAATACCTGCTTCGTGAGGAAACCTGGTCCTCTCAGCATCTCGAATGCCAGAGACTAGAACACATATCCATTGTGTCTAATCAGACCTGAAAGCTCGGGGATTTTAGGTAATCCAGCTGAGCAATAGTATGTCTTATATATATATATACACATCATGTGTTCCTCTTCTTTTCTTATCCGTCCGACAGTGTGTGACACGTGCTGGTGCCAAACGCAATCTGGCTAACAACATCTCGTACTTTACAGTCCAGTGCAAAAAATACGCAGCGCAAAAGAAATTGATCCCTACGTTTTGTAATATCGTACGCAACGTTTGCCGTATTAATCTTAAGCTAACTGCATTTTTATACACGTTAATGCAAACTTACGTCTATAGAATTGCTAATACATGTGCATGTAAGATATGTAGTCAATGCAACAATCTCTTCTTCAATGGTGATGAGCATCCGTTCTTCCATTGGGCGAGAAAGGGCAAAGATTACCAATGCATCTGGCAGTTAGTCTCGTAGTACATATATTGCGCATTTCAGCGAGTAGCCCCGGAACGGCATTCGTCCCCCACCTGAAGAAACTCACGAATATACTAGGTGCATACCGTGCTCAGTGTATCTTGTGTAGCGACTAGTGCATGCTATGCGGTCCCGTAAGTTCCTGGAGAGGTACACATTTTTATAGGGCTCCCGCCATTCCTGCAAGAATTGCGTTTCTAAACTCCTTCCGCGCGCGTCGGTCGAGCCAATAAAATTAAGGCAAATGCGACATAGCTAAGCAGGTTTTCCTGTGGGGTCGCCACGTTTTGCCTCAGCTTTATAGTCTCGCGGCGCCCTATTTGAGAATCTATCTATGTGAAAAGGCAATGAAAATGGCCTATCAGTTCATCTGCTGCGTCTTCCCAGTGCTCGTAGTAGATCTCGTCTGGACAACTCGATTTTGTAGGCAGGCTCCACAGTACCGCAGCTACATCTACGTCTCTCAAGGGCACGTTCGCTATTCGATTGTGAGCGGCTGATCGAACAAGGGGTCAGAAATTCGAAACAATTATCGCTTTTACAACTGCTAATGCATGTAACCACTATTGTGAAAAAATCTTAGCACTAAGTAACAAATGCGACTGAGACGCTTCAAAGAACACACCGCCCGTTGCCCGCTCACTGCTTGCAATAAAGCAATAAAACTCTATTTTGTCAACTTAAAAATAGAAACTCAGTTGGGCACTTATTTGATGCCAAAAGTCGTCGCTCCCGCGGAACCTCGTTAATGGATTGTTTACCTGGCGAATGGCGAAAGAGACGCATGCAATCCTAATTGTTACCGGCTCTTCGACGCTTTACAGGCACTATTTGAAAGATATCGAGATAATACCTGCTCGCACACAGCATATGCCAGAGCCTATCGAATACCACATCAAAATCATTGTACGGCACAATGTCCTTTTATGTTTATGCTTGTGAAGGTTTTCTGTTAAACAGCTTTGTTGGTTCTGATCACTGACAATAGATCAGTTCCGATGGGACTGCAATCTGCTCAATTGTGCTTCTTTAGTATGTTGTCGAAGGATCTCTACCATCTTCGGGGACGGTTCAGTCAACGAACGGACCTGCCCGAAAAGTGGAGCCCGAGGTGTGGCAAGTTCCGTGGTGGAGATCTTAGCCTGGGCCATCAACCAATTCCAGTCAACGCTGTTTGCTGGAAGAGAGCTTTCTGCTCCTAAAGAAACAACAAAATCCAACAGTTACTACTAGAAAACTCGCGCAATACGTTGAAGTTGGCCATTGTTTGGACGCTCAAAAAACTTGGAATAATTTGCTCACAAACTGAGTAGCGCCAACAGATTGGGGCGCATGCGCGTCTGCAATTATCGCCTCACTCGCCACCGTCAAGATTCGTTCTTAGATCGTTAAGCGATGAAAAATATGGTCATTTGCACGCGACGGTAAACAGGCAAACGTTCTGGTTCGGGTCGCAGATTTGTCCCAGAAAATCCAACAAAAAACGTTATGTTGTACTTATAAAGGGATATCAAAGATATACTTTACTTTAAGACTATAATTTATTCCGGTCTCGCTAGAACTTTTTGATTGAAAATAATTGAAGTCTTTCAAGGACATTCATGAACACATGCAACACGCTGCAGATAGACCACACGTTAATAGTGTGGGTCACAAGACTCCCCATATGTTCAACTACGTCCGGGCAACCTACCAGAAAGTTTCCATGCTGATTATTCTTCTGTTCGAACATGGGATCGAAAGGGATCCGACAAGGCTTTTTCCGCCTTTCGTCTGCTTCGCAGCTAGTGACCTGGTTCGATCGGTATAAATTGGCCTTATTTTACTACCTGAGCGATAAATCTCCCTGAGGACGTCTCAGAAGGTGCCCGTGGAGTTCGCGAATATAAGGCTACGCTTGAATTGGAACTAAACGCGGCTAAGTGCGAAGCAAAGGTTTTGTCCGACGACTTGACACAAGTAGAGAACGCTGCTAAGGCACTCCGGAAACCTTTACCTGGTCAAAAGATAATTACTCGGCATGATTCGGAGTTCATAAGAGTGCAATTGTTCCTCAAGTGCATTCCTACCGTCCTAGATAAATGGCTTGCTAAGCTAACAATCACATATCCACTAAAACAAGTTGGCTCGCACAGCGGGTTCTCAGTGTTCCGTTATTTCTTTGTAGAGTCTAGGTTAACTCAACTACTGAGAGCGGTAAACCTCTCGCAGACGGTAAACCTGAGCGACTGAACTGATAAACTGCGAGAACTCAACGCAGCCATAGCAACATATTGCTCAACCCGAATCTCCAGCATGATTTTAAGATGTAGGCATCGAGGTCCGCTCAAAACCGACCTCGGATGTTAAGGAGGACCTCTCATCCGCAGCAGATATAAGACCAGAGAATACGTGTTCTCGATATGAGTAGATGACTCCTCTTTTCGAGTAGCAGCTTGACGATTTAATCCGTTCAGCTCGTAACGACACTGCGAAGGCCCTCCTGAGAGCAATGTCTGCTAGGGGCAGGCTAGGCCTGGCCGCACACTTTTCCAAGCCATCCAGTGGGTACCTTGCTCGATAAGATTACTATGATGATTGGTCTTCGACGGGACAAGCGAGGTTTGTAAGAAAACGCAAAACGTTAAGTCTCCTCGAGGAGATCCATTAAGGTGCATTTCGTTTGCACCTCGTCTTGCCGACCTTGTCACCTAGGCCAGTCAAGTGTTTTGGAACGCTGTGGTGGTAATGACATCCTGGGTGCCCAAATACAAGACAAAGACATCGAAGCCATTCGGCGCATCACTACTATGGTTATGAAGTACCTCAATTCAGAGGGGTCGCAACTTAACTGTCGTTAAACCAAAGTCGTTATGTTCTCACGTGGAGGAGAGAACTCGCAGGTTCTTTAACTGCTACGGCCCGCCAGTAGAGTTGTTAATTTCTTCCCGTAATTTTGTCTACAGAGCCATTTATTGAAAACGTCGTTGTCGGTGCATATCGGCGAAACAGTAAGTTCAACCTTAGCTGCTGTTTATGCGGAAGCACATAATGTTCGAAGACTCTCAATTGTGACTTTAGCCAAAGAGGCTAAAGTCTTTGTCGATTCCGCAGCGATGCACTAAGTATCATGTGATTCATTCATCATGCTCTACATTGCACCAAAGATATATGTACCTTCTTGCTAGACGGAACGCTAGTTAATGAGATACAACCACAAAGTTAACGATTTTACGCATATGCTTAGTCAAATGAAATTAAATAACAAAATAGCTAAAATATATAGACATGTAGGCCTTCGACTGTGCACAACGTTGGTAGAGCGCCATCAATGCAGATTGTGCGGGCAATTGGTAGACGCTATGGTTCACACCGTTAACCTTTGAGACGTTAAGGCCTGAAGGCTCCATAGCGGAAATATCGCTGAATTGCATCTACGATAAGCTGAGTAACACTACTGAAAGTAAAACACTGGGTTTCGTTGGCAGACGATCTCAACCCTGATCCAACAAGTCAACGTAGCCAACAACGATGGTAGGGTCTTTGGCAAAACGGGCTAGTGCTGGATTGAGCATGGCCGGCGATTGGCGCGCATAAGTGATATGCGACCAGATTGTAACTATTGGCGCGGTATTTAAATGCATTTACCGACGGGGTCATGTCGTTCATGGATATATATATATATATATATATATAAAATTTTTTTTGGCGTACAGCAGTCAGCAACAGTATGCAACAAACGTCCGTATGTGTACGTCCAATGAGCATACAGACAGACGTTCATGAACAACAACAACGACAGCAACAACAATGACTAGAACAACAACAACAACAACAACAACAACAAATGCTCCAGTCATATGAAAATTGTCACAAACCGCTACGCGAGTTGAGCGGTTGTGTCAAGGAGTTTGATACGGTTGAATATGGTATCGCTTTTAGGCGCTAGCAAGGCCTCTATGCAAAGCTGTACTCGTACAGCTAGCTGTCTGCAGTCTCAACTGGTGATGATGTGGCTTAACGAATACCTGGTTACCGGCTGATTCTGACAGGTGTTCTGCGCTATGCGTCTAGGCAGACAAACCACGACAGACGTGTTGTGTAGCGCACACAATGAGTACTACTATGCGCACATAGCAGGCCGAGTTGTGGTAATGGTGTGCGCTAATTATTCTATGCTTATGCTTACACGTTGGCACGCATGTGCTATCATGTACGATTAATGTGTTGCGTTAATGGCAGCTCAACGCGTCGCGAAAACGGGATTGGGACGCGGATTGGGACGGAAACAGCGACATTGCATTACTCTTCACTTCCTGTAGACACAGTAGCGTACACACAATCGTCCATGCAACGAGCCAGCTGGCCACCCCACTCATTAATTTGTCGCCAACCGTTTGATCAGCCAACGGCAATAGCGAGATCGACAATGGCTTCGTAACGCTTCGATTGCCTAAGACAGACCAGTTCGGGCCACACTAATCATGCCGAAGCATACTAAGATAAATATGAGGAACAAAAACAAGGAAGATGAGATACATTGATACTGACGGCGACGAAGAGTAATCAGTTGATTGTGTCCTCGCCTAGAAGCTAATCTAGTGCGACTAGTGCTTGACTCACTTTTCGCTTAGCCTCCACCTCACCGGCGTTAAATCTTTACTGGTTCTTCAAACACACAGCTTAAGTCTTTTACGCCACCTCAACTGCCCAACAATAGACCATCTTACATTAACTAACGTGAACGTAATAGCTTCCATGTGGATACCATTAAATGTACGTGAATTTATCATATATATATATATATATATATATATATATATATATATATCGGCGTTGTAGT
The DNA here is from genome assembly GCA_003439945.1 of Dermanyssus gallinae. Lineage (NCBI taxonomy): Eukaryota > Metazoa > Arthropoda > Arachnida > Mesostigmata > Dermanyssidae > Dermanyssus > Dermanyssus gallinae. The sequence goes on along the minus strand of QVRM01002473.1, from coordinate 280,403 downwards.
TCATTGTAGTATTTACTAAATAATATCTGTTGCATTCGTGATTCTTCCGTTAGTGTGGGTACTTTACAAAAAAATCGAACTACCATAATAACGAAATCCGTGGTGATGCTTGGCAACTATTGTAATGATCAGCTGTCTAACTGGCTGCGCGGAGACAACGAGACATAGGGGCGACAAGCATTGTCATAGAGGGTCAATCTAATGGTAAATGGGAGCACAAACAGGACAAGCTCGTTAGAAATACACATACCTACACAGAGTAATATAGGTTAGCCTAATGAGGAGTTAGCCTTGTGATAAATTAGGAAAGGGAGTGAAGAGCTCAGGCAAGTTCGAGACACTGGATTAAGTGGAACGTCACATGTGATACATGTCGCCGCAAAAGCCCAGCGACTCGCTTTGAACATGTCACGCACTGTGCCAAGATCTGGGAGAGTGTCGGGGAAAACGGAGACTTTGGTAACTGAATCATTAGCTCTGTACGCCGCTCCAGTTTGGCGGACATGACCTCGGAATGGCAAGAAATAGAGGATCTGCCCAGAGAGTGCTAGCAATACCGGTTAGATGGGTATATCGGACAATTTCGACCGAAGCTGTTCTCCATCCAAAGCAAACCAGCACCGATACCTATGTGCTGTGTGGGAAATTGAACGACATGGAACATACGCGTGGGCTGGTTGAGACCTGGAGTCAGGAGGGGGGAAGGGGGGGGGGGAGACACAACCCAGATTCCTCAGATGATGACGAGTCTCGACGCATTTCCACAGTAAGAGTCGCAGCCTTTTTTGCCCTACATGAAGGCACCACAGTGCGTGAGGATGAGAGCACGAGCTAAGAGATAAGCGAATGCAAAGAAAACGCTCCCACGGTTTTGAAAAATAATGCCTTGCAATGTGGAACCTGGGGCTAAGGGGATTAAAGGTTTAGTGTGTTTAAGAGTCCCACACTAATAAGTGGAGGCTGTCCGTGGCGTCTGTGCGAACTCATTCTCAAAGCCATACGAAAAAAAGTGCTAAGTTTATTATCGGTGAAAAAAATTAAGATGTTTGTGATTTTTCTTGGCAGCAATAAATCACGCCTATTTAAATACGGACACTCCACACACATAAAATTGTTACTAAATTCAACGTTTCGGAACGTCAAGCCCTACTGCATGCCCGCTTGCGGTTTATAGCTTTACACAGTCTTTCTCTCGCAAACTAGCAAAATCAAAACGTAATTAACTTCAGGAACAGAGTCTTGTCGTTGTCTTCGAAACTCAAAATTTAGCCACCTACTCCCTTATTTAGTTGTTTAATATTAATGTAACAAGTAGTGGCCAGTGTTTTTTTTCTAATATCATGCTGCGATGTATCACGAATTCGTAGAAACTCTCGTTATTTAGAATTTAGTATAAATAGACCACCATGAACCACCTATCTTCGAAGCTGCCTTCGTGTAGAAATAACTTGTTGAACATAAATTATATGTGCTGTTCTCGCGTTCTAGGACGTATGCCGACCAGCCAATAGGTAGGCTGGATAGCGGCATACTTTCTAAGGAGAGTCGCCGAGAAACTAAGTACGAACTTTAGTGATCAAATATTTTTGGCGCACCAGAGTAGTTACGCTGTTTCTGAGCTTCGACGAGCTCCACTGGCCCCACGGCTTAACTTCGACATGACGTGAATACGACAAGCCAGCCACGCACGAATATCTTCTATTCCAGGTCACCAGGACTTCTACCGTTGCTAACTACGGCTGCTATTACACTGCCGAGTTTCATCTTTTCTTGCACCTTCGCGTCTTGATTTAGTCCTGCATGGTATTCCGTCGCTTCACTGGACACCACGGCTACTGACTAGGCTTTTGAATGGTCGTATGCCTCCTGATACGTTAAGGGCTACTCGGAGAGTGGGGGCGTCTAAGTCGTTAGGGCCTATATTCGCCCTACATCACCTGCGCGAAGAGGACTCGCTGACAGGATCATTTACTCAAAGAGCTAGCCACATGTGGAAAAGTCTACAATTCAGCGTCATGCCGAGATAGACTTCATTTTTTTCATACCAGGATACCTATAGCATTCCCAAATCCGGTTTATTGATTATAGCAATACACAAAACGATGTATATTTCACCTTACGCTGCACGTGCTCCCCTAGAACCGCGAGTACGCGGATGAAGTGACAAGACACAAAGCGATCTATATATATATATATATATAAATATATATATATATATATATATATATACATATACATACACATGAGGTGTTTAATATTTGTAATATCGTGATTGAATAAGGCTATACGCGGCGCATATTATGTGTTCATTCGCCTAGTTTAAACGCTCGAAGTAATCTCAGAGTGTCCATCAGCTAAATCTACCGAGCTGACGTACCTGAGCGTATCTTAACAGCTCAGCGACATCGCTCCACGACTATGTAGTGAGCACTTTTATAGACTGGTACATCGCCATCTAATAAGTTGCTAATCTTTTCCAACGTTAGTTCCTCCACTACCCTTCAGTGTCCTGCGCCTCAATCGCACGACCAATTGTACCCATCTGAGCTTATTCTGAGCTGTCTGAAGTCTGTAACTCCCGACTTTTCCATTTAAATTGAAATACATGTTACAACAAATTTTCAAAGAAACAGCTTGCGCTCTACTTTGATGAAAAATTAAGGCTTTTCTTTGCTTGTCGTGTACTTTCTGTTTTTAACTTTGATCCTGCTCCTTGCAGGACGTTGTGGCGCGCTCGTTCCGCCTTCAGCTCGTCCTTTTTTTGCAGGACGCTCTCGTGAAGAGCCTTCCGTCTGACTAGATTCGTCTTCGCCGCGTCCGGAGACGCTAAGACAGCCGCTACCGGTGATCCCTTGCGTGCGTCTTCTAGAGCTGGGAAGACGAAGATCGTGTGACTGTATCATCAAGCTGATGTGTGACTCATTGTACTCATCAAACACATAAATGACCACTACCAGAACTACGACAGACCAGAGTCTCACGAGCCAAATCTTGGTCTTAGCTGGACAACGTACGCTCTGAAAGTTATTCACAACCGTAGTACCCATCCTTCGTGGGAATTGCAAACAATACTTGAATATGTCACATATACTAGGTTGATTAAAACGCTCTCTTAGAATGAGCAACTTTGAATTCGAATTTAGCGATGTTTGCCGCCGGTATTGGCTAAAAACTGCTACAGAAGAGGAAAACGTACAGAAAAACTTTGCTAAAGATGGACGAGGACGCACTAGAGAGAGAGAGAGCCGAGCCATGGGGATCAGTGTAGATAGTGTGCATTCTGTTCTGCTTGATAACTTGAAGATGAAAAGCCAAGTACACAATGGATGCCGCGTTTGCTTAATCATGGGCAAAAAGACGCACGTGTTTTCGCTGCTCAGCGAAACTTGGCCAAGATGTCGAAAAATCCGTCGGATTTTTGACGCAGTTTCGAGATCGTCGATAAAAGTTGGGTCCGTCTCTACAAGAAGCATCTCGCCATTGGATGTCGTCAGAGTGCGCATCCGGTGATGGATCTACGAATAGTTCTGTTGGAACCGTGCGTTGATCCAACGTGGTTCGACTATCTTGAAACCGGTAAAACGAAAACAAGAGAATATTATGCAGAACTGTTGGACCGTTTGCAGTAGTGACTCACAAAAAAAAGGTCAGCTTTCCAGAAGAAGGTTGTCCTATTTCACCAAGGCAATGCTCGCAAGCACAAGCAGTTGCGGGTAGCATCGACAAGACTGGCGAATTAAAGTACAAACTTATTGAACAAGCCCTTATTTTCCGGACCTGGTCCTCTATGACTATTTCCTCTTCATGGGAAGTCTTTCATGAGTAGTCTCGCTGGAAGACGCTTTCTAGGAACGAGGAGGTTACGGATGTTGTCAATGCCTAGTTTCAGTCTAAGGATACGGAATTTAATTCAGGCGATATAAATCCTCTAAAATTTAAGTTTATATAGAAAAACCTTTTTTTACGGAAAGGTGCTTGGATTTTATTTTAGAAACGTTTTGAACAACCTAGTACCTTTGCATTTTGACCGAAAAAAAGCGTATTTGTAAGCTAAAAACGTCATATATATATATATATATATATATATATATATATATATATATATATATAAACATGTTGTTTTTAGAAGATTTCTCAGATTAGCATGTGGATCGTCATTGACGGACGTCCTCGCGTGCTGCTGCTGCTGCTTGTTCAATCGGCGACCCTCAGGAAGCTCGGAAACAGCAGCATCTATCTGAGTCATGGATGACGTGACGCCACTTACCAATGATACAGTACCAGCAGCAGCAGGGGCAGCGGCAGGAACAGCATCTGACAGCAGACAGACAGACAGAAAGACAAACAAGCGACAGATGGATAGAGTCACACTTCACTGAGCTCAGTGATGGGTGACGTTACAACTGGCTGTCTCTTCGTCCGCCTGCCACAACAACAAGCAAAAGCTTATTTCATCTTCGACTGTATTTTCCCGTCTGCCGGCCGCCCGCCCTGCCGCCCGCCTGTTTGTTGACGTCGGGAGACTTCTTCAAATGTGGCCAGTATTCAAATTTGATGCAGCTAGCTAGCTATTCGCCAATCGGCGAGCTGCAGCAATATTAGTAGTCGTAGTAGTAGTAGTAGTAGTAGTAGTAGGAGTGTCGAGCCCGGTGGCGTGGTGGATTAAGTCTGCGCCTCGCAACCGGAGGAGACACATAGGTGCGCGGGTTCGAGCCCCACCGTTGCACATTTGTATTTATGGGGGTTCGTCTATGAAGCAATGTGAAAAACAGTTCCGTGGACGTTAAATCTTGGCTGAGGGTCAGCCCGAAAACTTTATAGTAGTAGTAGGAGTCGTCAAGCTGCATATAGTCGTATATAGATAGCGCTTCGTCATTCGACCAGCCTGCTGCTGTACGACATCACGTACGATGGATCATCTCTGCTAAATGTCCAGAGGATCATTTAGTTGTTAATTGGTAACGTTAGTGATGTTTGTCCCTCGTCGTTTCCCTCGCGATTACGACCAAAACCAAACTACCGAACTTGCTAACTATTATACTTGTTGTAACACATTGATGAGTCGAAAATTAATGTCATACGAGTACACCCACACACACACAGACGCATGAGAGATTAGCTTAGTTAACTCAGCAGCGCATATTTTACGTTTCATTGCGTTCATTGTTGCGAGCAATACAATTGTTGCTGCCTACATGATTCACTTTTACCACCACCGCGGCGGCGGTGGCACTGAGGGAGGAAAAATATAGGCAATTTAAAATCGCTGGATTATGCCTTGTAGCAGTGATGGCAAGGCAAGTGATTGTAGAGGTGAAGTCACAAGTGACGAGTTAAAATGGTAGTCAGAGCAGTCATAATAAAATAACTATATATATATATATATATATATATATATATATTAAACTTGTAGTCATAGCAGTAATAATAAATGAACTATATATATATATATATATATATAATAACCTTACCTCAACCGTTCACTTGGCGGGAGACTTCGAAACGTGGCTTGCTAACTGCTGATGAACAGGATGGTTGGTGCCGGTTCCCATCAATAACAACAACAACAACAACGACAACAGCAGCAGCAGCCGTCATCCCCAGAACTACTACAAATGCTACTACTTTTACCACAACGACATCCAGAGAATCGAAAAGTCAAGCTGAATACATTTCTCCGTGGACCGTATGTATCCGGATGTAACAACACCCAAATCTCAGACGGCTATATCTTTCCAGCTGTCTCTCGCCCCCCCCTCCCGTCTCTCTCTCTTTCTCTCGCTTATCTAGTTATTTATCTGTGACTTGTGCGCGCTGTTTGACTAGTGTTGGTTCGCAGTTGGTCGCACCACGCGCGCGGCGTCTATTCCTTCCCGTGCGCCGTTCATCCCATATGAGGTAGTCGTCGTCTCTGTTGCTACCATTGTACCTCCTGTGTATGAAGGAAACGGCCGCGTCGTACGGTCGTACGTTGAATATTGTATTCGTGTTCGTACGTTGATTACGTACACGATCATCACGGGCCAGGCCGGCAGGCAAGGATCGTTGCACTGCCGTTTGGAGGCGCCGCTGTCACCTCGGCACTCCTCTTGTAAACGTAGTAGTAGTAATAGTAGTAGTAGTAGTTAGTAGTTGTTGTTGTTGTTGTAGCAATCAGTCAGACCAGCAAGTGGTTTGCTGTTCACTGGGTAGATAGATTTGTCGTCTCAAATCTGTGCTACGAAAGCGTCGATATTCTACCTACTTAGTTGGCGTTCGCCTTGCTTACCGGTGGCCGACGGGAGCTCGAAGTGTTCTTCTTTCTTCCTACCTATGTGTGACTCTGTGTGAGTGTGTAGTACTCCTTCCTCGCGCCCCATCCGAGCAGCACGGGAGGGCCAAAAGATCTGGCGCATTGAGCACAATAGCCGCACACTCAGCAATTTTGTCGTTGTTGCTGCTGCTGCCGTTGCTGTAACAAGTGGGTGTTGTGCCGACGTGCGTCGTCAGGGTAACGCACCACCTCAATGTAAGACAACACAATTATTCATCTATATGTATACTTACGTTTAAGCACGTTGTTGCAAAATTGTTTGGTCTGTTTGAGTATATATGTATATATATATATATATATATATATATATATATATATATATATATATATATATATATATATATATATATATATATATATATAAGCCACTGTTTTATACGTACATATAGCACCGATGGCATCCATAGTAGCCTCAGGAGAGCAGAAGTGCGCAGCAGGAACAATGAGATCGGGTGAAAATCCCATGGAAAGTTCTGCATTTTAGCATACGGTAGTGTAGAGTTGTTAATTCGGGTTTAAGGCTAAAGGAGTCACTTTATTTGAGCATTAAAAGTGATTTGGCAATCGAGTAAAACTTTGCACGCACAGAGTTGCCGGGACAAGTCGAAGTTTTCAGTGACTAGAAAGGCTAGACATTTCAATATCAAAAGACTGATGTTGGATATATCAGTATAGTTCGTACGTATCAGCAGGTCAGTTTGGCAGTCGCCTAATGAAATAACCCCAGTCGTGTGAACATTTAGAGCAAGTCTGAGAAAAGCACCCGCTGATTCAGCTGACGCAGAAGCTCAAGCCTATGTACCATCAGGAGCGGCTAAACTTCGCCAACTGGGCTTCCGAGGTGATGCAACGTGATGCCGATTTTGCTGACAAAAAACGATTTTCTGAAAAAAAGGATTCTTATCTAAATGGAAGTGTGAAAAAACATAACTGTCGATTCTATTCGGCAACTGTCTCGGCGTGATTCACGACATTCGTTACATGTGCCATAAGTGACAGTCCGATGCGGCCTAGAGATCAAAGGAATTACTAGAACCTACGTTTTCGCTTCACGGTGAATGGCGAGCGTTATCGCAGCCTGATCCTTAATCGTTTAGGGTCGAATTTAGAATTTTGGTATCGATGCGAGTTAACTCTGGTACCAACAAGATGGTGCCACAAGCCACACAGCCGGCCAGACAATTGAACTTTGTTGGATAACATGTCTAGGGCGAGTAATCTCGCGCAACAGAGGCACTCACTGGTCTTCAAGATTTTGCGATTTCACACCGTTGGACTTTTCCTGTGGGGTTTTTGAAGCGTAAGGTGCATGCTATAATCGCCCCACGACCATCAGTAAACTAAACACCAAAATTGAAGTGTGTACGAATGTAATTGGGCCTGAGTTAAATGGGAATATATGTTAAACAAATTGGTTGGGTTTTTCCAGTATATAACTTGTAGAAGCCAAAAAGGTGACCACCTCACCGATATTGCATTTCATTAGAAATGTAGTAGTATAAAAATAAAATATATTTGTTCTTATAATAATAATAATAATAATAACATACATGTTTGAAATATTTCAAACACTCTTCTATTTATGATACTTTAAGGATCTCAGACTATTTTGCAACCAAAGTGCAAAATTCTACTTATCTAACTATAATGCTTGACAGAAACTTGAGCCCACATTGACCATGTAATGGTCGAAACGCACTAAGTGGCAAACCAGCATACCAAGCTAATGGCTACAAAAGCAAAAGAGCCGTCGGAGAAAAAGCGTCGTCTTCTAGTAACGGTCGCTGACTCAATTCTGCTCTACGGGTCATCAGGGTGGGCACCGGTTGCACTGAAGACCAAGCAGAACAAGAAAAAGCTAAGCATGGCACAGAGGGTGCTGGCCATAAAGGTTAGCAGAGCGTACAGAACAGTGTCCACAGATGCAACGCTGGTTATTGTCCGCATGATACCGTGATCAAAACGGATTGAGGAGACTATCCTCTTATACCGGAATGAGGCACTTAGAAATGACGATGCAAGAAACAAGACCCTGGAGAGCTGGAAGGCTGGAGCGGAGGACAACGAGAGACACCAGGGGGCGTGGACAGAGTCAATAAACCCAGATCTCACGAAATGGTACTGTACGCGGAAACTACGCACTATCTAACCTAAATTCTCGCCGGTCATGGCAGCTTCCAGACCTATATGGTGAAGATCGGGAAGACTGAGGCAGGCGTATGTGTCTTGTACGACGCCGGCTGATGATGCCGGCCGGTGGATGACACGCTTTTTGCAGGCAGGGCTCTCGACATCACGACGAGACGTGCAGTGCAGTACGACGAGAGATCTACTCTCAAGGATGCTCAGCTTGAAAGAAAACTGGGACACGGCTCTGATCTTGTGGAGATAATGATTGTTAGAGCGAGGATAAAGATGACGGAAGAAAGTGTGGCAACGCAAAAAGCGTCGCTAGCAGACTAAAAGCCAGACCAGCGGCTCCCTACATGCACGGAGATCATACCACAAATCTCCCGGTCATGTGGGTTAGGGAACCACCAGATTTGTAGTGGGTTCGAGAGTCCCACACTACCCAGATGAAAAAGCAATATGCATTTTTGTCTCTGGCATCTTGTAAAAAACATACTATTTTGCGAACACACTCTCCCCCCTCTCTCTATCTCTCTCTCTCTCTCTCTCTATATATATATATATATATATATATAAGAAAAACAAAATACACAATCGACGGTATTGTACGATGTCATTCGCATTATACATTAATGTAACGTCTTAATTAGTAGTTACGCCTATATGTATTATGTACCGTTTCAGAATCGCTGCCACCATGTATTACGCTTTGCGATTCATGAGGATCCTGGCGTGTTGGCCTCTACTTATTCGGCTGCTGATAATACCCGAAGTCCTCGGTCAGCTTCCACCACTGCTACCCACAAATGAACAAGAGCTTCGAAAAAGCCTTGACGACATCTCATACTCCGTCAAAAAGATCACTAGCCCAGATTTTAAGGTTGGAAATGTTTATAAATGCTAACGCAAATCTTAACTGTGTGCATGTTATCGCAATTGCAGTTTCTGTCGCCACAATGCTCACATATTATGCATTTTCACGCCTGCCTATAGATTAGTGGAGGCTTAACTAATGTGCAAACTATTTAACAAACAGAACACCAGCAGCAACATTGAAAGTACTCTGCCGCAAACTACAGAGCACTTCGCGATATACCGTTCGCAATACATTGGTCTAAAATATGAATTTCTATTTTTCTAATCGTTCCCTACTAATCGTTACTATTTCACACTGGATAAAAACTAAGTGCATGCAAGATGTCTCTTTAAATAGGATTTACCGATAAGCTATGTAGTAGTGGAATACGTAGTGAAAATACGGCCTATATACAGTTAAGTTCTAAAAAAAACGGCTATTTTACAGGTGAGTTCAACGATCTGGGAGCGGCTGTTGAGAAGTCTTGAGGGTTCGCGGACGCCTCAACCTGAAGCTACTCAGAATGCCCTAAGGGGCTTCAGCGGAACCGTGGGAAGCATCGGAAGGTTCATATTGAACATCATCAACTGGTCCATTGAACTTGCAAAGGTATATATATACATAGTCCTCGCTAACGTATGAAACATGGCCGGGTGGCAGTCGCCTGCGCCTCGCGACTGGAGGAGACTCATAGGTGCATGGGTTCGAGCCCCACAGTTGCACATTTGTATTTGTGGGAGTCAGTCTATGAATTCCATGGACGTTAAATTTTGGCTGCAAGTCTGCCCGAAAAGTTTAAATAATGTTTGGAACATGCCCTTCATTCAGCGCATGCGAAACTAAGGAACGATTATTATTATTATTTACACACCCTTTAGCAGGGGGGCTACACTTGACTTTCCTATCGTACAAAGCTTATAACGTACGAATTTTATAAAATAGATTTAAGAAACAAGGGAAACGAAAGGAAAACGGTCGTTCATAACACAATACCACGATAACGGAATATATTGATAAACGTGAAGCAGATGCTCCTCCCCTTTAAAGATATTGCTTAAATGTCGGGTATAGAAAAGTTGTTAACCTATGACCCAAAGGCAGAAATCCACTGGAAAACCTAGACAACGTTGTATGCACACTGGAATGCAGGAGAGTGTACTAAACAAAAAATTGCCAGCAAGCGTTAAAAAATTACCGATAGCTGAATTTACAGGAATACGCAAATCACACGAATTTTCAACAAAAAATGACCCCCACTGCTAACCATATAACTAGCCACTCGTTATTTATTTCTACCTCTTTTTGGAGTTTTTAAATGAACCTACGGTTTTGCATTTCAGCCTTGATCTTTCTGTTGCTCTACACACCTTTATCTAGATTGTCTCCTATAACAGAATATTGTAATTTGCATAATTATTAGCCTTATTGTAGAAATATTAGAGCATATGCTACCAAGCTTGATTGGCTTCAAGTAACACTGTGAGACGCTGTAACACCCAATCAGTTATACCTGTCGATAAATACTTGTCACATAGATTAATTTTCTCTAGACGATATCAACAACGTATCATTAAGGGCAAAGTATAATTTGCGTTCTCTAAAATCCCAATAAAAAAAATAAAAATTAAAAAACTAAGCAACGATAGCAGAATACTGCAAAGTGTTGCTATAATATAATTTTCATTATAATTATATGTTGCCACTTTATTTTTGTTCTCAAGGACATTAAGCAAAAAAAGGTCGTGCTTGGAACCATCAATGTCACCGAGACGTCACCGCTTTCATCTAACACTACTACTACCGGCGGTAAAATCTCAAGTCGACGATAGAGTGCACGAGTTCCCCTGCAAAAACACGCTGATAATGTCATATAATCTATTTGAAGATGTTGGGGTAGCAATTTTTCTTAGCAACAAGTTGACCCGCTATGCGTTTCAAAGTTATTTATTTACTACGCATATGCTTAGCGCTTCGTCGGCCAGAACCTTCAAGTCGCCATTACATACGTACATTGCAATTTTAGTGGAAATCCTACAAATCGAACAAACATGGAGAATTCCCACGCTACCCGGCACAGTAATGACTCCGACAGTGGGAGTTATGGGTTTATGACTTATGGGAATCCGATTTATTCCGAAATGAATGGTACCGTCCTGATAAAGGGAATAAGGAAACCTAAAACGATAGACATTTTGTTAGTGGAGGCTTAGACAAATCGTCGTTTCTGATCTGTTACAGATAGCACAACTATGTGCTGAATGTTGAAAGTCGTGTTACAAAATGGGCTCTATGTATATACGCTATAAATAAGTTGTGTCGGATATGCCAAGTGTAATAAAATTATGCGCACCAACATGGCGGCATTTGCATGTTTTTGTGTGAGATCACTATGAGACGTCTGACGTGAGAGTCGCAATCCGAGCACCCTTGGCGAGGCGACGAGATCTGACAGTAAATCCGCGCAGCAGGACCTCGAGGAAGTGTTGCAACCAAAATGCTATTGACAAAATTGTCCACTGATAACATTATTGGTCGCCGCTTTAGGCGCAAGCCTATGTTTCGAGCGTACAGAAAATATTTTCATGTTACTCGCAGATTTAGTACGCGACCATACGACACGGTGTCGTAAGTCATCATAAGCATATAAATGTCTATCGCATGCATGCTGGTACAGATACCGTACCGAGCAAGATGGCTTAGTGGCAAAGCCTTTGCCTTGCAGTCGGGAGGCCTGGGTTCGAGATCCAGACCGGCCACACTTAAATTGGTTTGCATGGTTTCCAATTTAGATAAGGTAAATGCCGGAGTGGATGACGAGAAGCCGTAAACGGACATTAGCCTTAGGGAAACAAAGATGTGTGCTGTCCCCATAAAACGGCCCGCTATTTATTATCTTTATTTACCCTCGAGTGGCAACTTGTCCATGGTCATTGGCGAGACAGCGGAGGGCCATGACAACGCCCGAAATAGGCCTTACAGGAAAAATCTTTGCCGTCGATCCGGTTGGCCGGACGAGTAAGTGAACGTGAAAAAGTCGCTGTACTGTGTGTCCTGGTCGTGGTTGAATTCTAGGTCGACATCACATTCATCCAATTCCATACAGAGCAACCATTTTCGGCAAGGAGGAAACACTGCACACAGGCATAATACAGTGCTATGTTATCAACATAATAACACACTGGTTATGCCCGCCGACTGTCATGTCTCAGCATTTTCGATACACGAAACGGGAACACGCTATTTACGCGGTCCGTGCGGAATGTTTTTACTCTTATTGTTCTTGTGGATTGTTGACGTATCCTAATTCTCCTCGTTGATCTGCGGTTGCTTGGTCGTGCTGCGAATTTGGTATTTACTTATTTCACTAACTTGATGTAATATAAGGTCATGTCAAAATAGTTATAGGCGCCAAATCAAGACCCGGATAGCTATTTAAAACTGCCCGAAACATATACAGTAATTCTGCGGCGCATAAAAACTTCGATTATTATTCTAATTGCGTCTACCGAGCCTGTAATGGAAACCATGAACAGCATTTCGCGTGGACAGGTGACACGGCTTTTTTAAGGAGTCTTTCCAGGACTGAGACCTTATCGCCTGCGTACTGTAAAAGTTGCTGGATACTTGTCGCATCTTCATGGAGAGACAAGTACTAAACTCCTGAAGAGCGAGCGTGATAGAGCGTAATAGGGTGCCCGAAAGTGCGTGGACCAGTTGGGCGGGTTGCGAAGTAATCCGAGAATAAAGTCGTCTCAAACCAAAGCGACTGAGGCTACCTTGATGTTACCTTTAAAATGTTTAATGCAGTCGCTAGGAATAACTTCTGGAGATTTGGGATCGTTGACATAGCTTTTAGCGATGCGTTCGGCGATATAAGTTCCAAATGCTGTACCTTTAACAGAGAGGTCAACGCCCAGATAGCAGAATCGGCTCACTTACTCTATTAAGAAGTCCTGGAACCGAAGCCGATCGTAGTCACCGAGTCGCCTTCCTGCTCCGAACTTGGCCACCTTTGCCTTGACGTCCCTAAAACAAAGCTGGTTGTTAAAGCAGAATCGGTACAAGGCGTTAAAAGCGCCTTGAAGATTCTTCCGTATCCTACAGTATATGACGATGTCGGCAATGTGCAGTACTATGCCGACAGTGTTGTAGAGGTTCTTGATTTGCTCTGGAAGATCACTCAGAAGAACGGAGAAAAATAAGAGCTAACATTTTCGCCTTGAGCAAATTCAGTGAGCTGCTCGAAGGGGTCATGACATCATCGCAAACCTTGTCATCGGAAGTGATCGAGCTGGCATTAGTTGACTAACACTAAAAAGACTAAGCTTCTTCAGCACAATGTATCTCGGCACATCATCGAAGGCAGACTTCAGACCTACAAAAGCTGCGTGTAGGTGGGTTTTTCTCTGAGACAGTGACAGCTTTATTTTCTGCAAGATCTCTCTGCAGGCTGTCATTGTCGACTTTGTTTGTCAAAACCCGTGTTCTTTTGGAAGATTTGCGCCATTGACCTTACTGGTCTCGTACACTACATAACACAGTCGATGGGGCTCACCTGAAACACACACACCTAACCCCTTTTACAAATGACTGGGTCAAGGGTACTCCTTACCTATCCGGTAGGGAGTACATAAACCTGATTAAGTTAAGGATCAACGCACTACCAACGCGTGCCAGACTCGCAAGGGGTCGCCCCGGGTACGACAAATTTTGTCGTCATGGGTGCAACGCTGTCGAGACGCTGGCCCACATCGCTCAAGTGTGCGATCACACCCATCGCCCTATAATCAAGCGCCACGATGACATATGTGAGCGAGTCACCCGCCTACTCCGTGCTAAAGGAATGCAGGTGGAACGAGAGCGCACCTTCCGAAGACCCGCCGCACCGGCTCGGAGACCAGACCTCGTCATAACAACACCTACGAGGGTCTGGGTCTTGGACGCCGAGGTCTGCGGCCCCTCAAGAGACCTTGCATTGGCCAGACGGGATAAGATCAGGAAATACGATATACCCGGGGTCAGGGATCAACTTCCCAGCTCGCTTCCCCACCGATTCGGGTCCATCACCGTGTCGATGACCGGTGTATGGGAGCCCGAGTCGGTGAAGGATCTCCTGACTCTCGGGTTATCGAAGAAAAACCTGATCGACCTAACCGTCCTGGCCATGCAGGGTACCCTACGGGTCTTCCGGGCGCACCGGGACCACAAGAGCTGGGTCCGTCGCGGAGGAGGAGCAGGCGAACTCACCGGGAGGCGATTTTAAACTATTTTTTTAGGCGGGCACTGCCTCAGTGTGCAAATGTGCAATTATTGAATAAATTCAATGTTGTATTCCAAAAAGAAGAAAAGCCTGCTCGTGAGCAGGCTGGGCAACAATATATACACGTAGACTGCTTTGCAATTTCTTCATAGGATGACACACTCAGAGGATCGTCCCTTCCATTGGGATTATTTTGAAAATGCACTCGGTCCAGATAACCGAGATGCCGCCAATTGAGATATATTTGTTAAGCAAGGTGGTGTACACTGTCCTAAGAGAGAAGATCGGTCTTGAGGTGTTTGTGCCTGATAAGGTACGAAACGCGTTTTGGTTCTCAAGCCGGGCGAGTTAGACCTCCTGGTAATATTGGAGGTCTCCAATCATAGAATAAGGTTTTTTCTCAGCGACTAAAAGAAGCGGAAGTATTAAGGAGGGTGTCAAACATTGATGAGCTACCGGTGAACACTCCCTCGAAGTGATTTCGAAGCCTATCTGCAGGCACAGCACAGCTCGTGAAGTTTCTAGTTCCGTAAAAATAGACGTTTAGAGTGCCGCTAGCACTAGCGCCCGTTCTTCCTGTTCTATAAAAGCAAGCCTTTTAGCATCGAGTAGCCGCATATCGTCCTTACGCGTACCGTAATACGCTTTTCGCATGACGTCGTTCTTATGTGATCCAGTGAAAAACGGGATACTCATTATTTGGCGCCAAGAAGATGTCAACTTTAACCACACCGGAAAGAGACGTGTCAATGTTCATTTTCTCAAGCTTATGTTAGTCGAGTCTTGCGCGTAACAGTTAACTTGAATATCCACACGGACGCCGGAGAACGCAAATATGTAAATAGTTGCAACCTGGACGTCTGGACGTTTGTCCGGGGTCCAGTGAATGTGCGAAGTACATACGAGGGGATTGTGGAGCTGAAACAGACTGTGGCACAAATACTCAGCGAGCGCCTTCGGCACTGTGCTTTTGCGAGACGGAAAGGGTTGCTGATCTAGTCGTCACTTAAGATCGCCAGCGAGAAGAATTGGCCGATCAATCAGGGCATAAACAAACGCTCTTTCGATATTGTCTAATAGCTGCGCCGTAGAGTCCCCAGAGCCGCTGCTGTACTTCCCGGCAAATGAAAACAGATGGGATGTAAGGACGATAATGAAGGATGATGTCAAACTAGGCAAAGTCGGCTGCCGGTATCTAAACTAACGCTCATCCGATTCCCTCAAAGTTTCACTGACAGAATTATCCGCACCAAGATCGACGGTGGCTCCGGCGATGCAACTGGTGTCCGTCCTTCGAGTTGCCTTGGCCGTGAGTCTGGCGTGAGATACGCGTCTTGACATAGCGGAACTCCCAGCGTCCTCCCCACGCCCTGGCAGAGTAGTGAAATCTCTGGTGAGAGCTCAAGCATCGGTTGTTTGATCTCGCTGGCTTTGAACTTTATAGGCTTGTCCATGCCCTTGATGGCTTGCAGGTCCTTGCGTTTGTTAAGGGGGGCACCCCCCAAAGAAGACGCCACGCTATGGGAAGCTATGCTGACTACCTCCTAATCGTAGACGATGGCCGCCTTAATGATGGTAGATAATGGAGCCAACGTCAGCAATAATTTTGAAGGCATCGTTTGTCTCTTTGCATTCAGCGTAAAGCACTTGGTCGCTTTAGCCTTCTGCGTAATCCAAGCGGCGAACTCGGCGATACCTGACAGTAGTTCTTGCTTGTTGAACTGCAGACAGTCGCCGCAGCCAGGATGAAAGCACACCTCGAATGTGGTGTCTGAGCAGCCTTTGATATTTTTCTAAGTCTTAGTCATCATTTTCACCCTCCGTATAATCATGAAAATTAAACGTGGTGCACTGGCTGTTAGGTAGCTCATCACAAAAAGAAGTTTGCATTTTCTTGACAGATGTGTCTCCAAAAACACGCATTTGTTGTTGTTTCCTTGCTGCGAATTTCCGCTGACACTTCCCGATGGATCGGCCGATTATGGGTCGTGGGTCACCTTGAGTGGTACCTAGGAAAAGCCCGTTTCCCAATCAACTATAAAATGGCCGCCAAAACCACGTTATGGCACAATGTGTCCAGCAGCAAGCGTACAGAAAAAGAGCCTACTGCAACCAAAAAACGAAAACAAGTGTCTGTGTTGTGTCTAGGCATATTCAGGTAGACACAGCTGTCGGCTCGACGCTACACTGTTGTGTCTAGGCATGCTTAGGTAGACACACGGCTGTCGGCTCGGCGCCACGTGCTAAATACTGCTGACACAGAGAGTCAGCAAGCCACTCTACAGGCGACAGCAGGCGATCGTGTCTTCATTCCTTACGTACTCGGCTAGTCTAAGTTCAATAGACTAAGTCCTCCGGTCAGAGTGTGTACAGTTCACGTACATATTAGTGGCGACGAAGTGGTTACGAACTGACTGACCTTCCTTTTAGCCTTACTTCTACTTTCAAGATCGGCAGGGTGCCATAGTTCAAACGGCAACAGGTTCACCTGCTACGTCTGAAGGACGTGCCTGCTACTACTACAACTTCTACTTCTTTCGGCAACAACATTGCTACAACTTCTACTACTACTGCTTTCGGCAACTACATCGCTACAGCTTCTACCACTACTACATCTTTCGGCAACTACAGCGCTCAGAAGAGTTCCACGATGGAACGAGACGGAAGCATCAGGGAAAACCGAGCACTGCCACAGTTCGAGAGATTCATGGAAGAAGAGATGCCGTGGTCTACATATCGGTGTCGCTTCCGTGAATTTATCGAGCTTAACGAGTACCCCGAGAGCAAGCGTGCTTTAGGTTTGCTAGACCACCTCTCAAGTCAGGCAGCAAGAAGGCGCCGGGATAACGGTTAGGGGGGTAGTTAAAAGTAAGGAGGGTGACCTTATAATTAGAATAGAGGAGAGTGAAAAGGGCGCAGGAGAAAAAATGGCGGCGGCCATTCGGGAATCTGCGAAGATGCAGGCCGACTGCCGAGAGCTTAACCAGGGGCAGACCATCGCCCTGTGGGGGATTGACCCACTCTTGGACGGGGAGCAGGTCGAAAGCGAACTGCAAAAGGCCTTGCAGCTTCCGGCCGGCGCCAAGATCACAGCTACCGAGCCAAGGCTCGGAAGAGCTGAAGTTTGGTACGCACTGGTCACGGCGTCCCCGGCGGCGGCAAGAGCCATATGCTCCCGCAAGACCCTTAAGCTGGGCTCGAGGTGGTGCAGACCTGAGGAGTGGATTAGGCTCCCCAACTGCTACAAGTGTCATAGGCCGGGCCATAAGGCCCAAGACTGCAAAGCAGAGAGCCAGGTGCCTCGGGTATGCCACAAATGTGGTGAACCTGACCACCTGGTAGCCAATTGCAAAGCAACGACACCAAAGTGTCTGGTCTGCGGAATAGAGGGGCACCGAGCGGATAGGATGTCTTGCCCGGCCTATAGGGAGCAAGTCGAGCAGCGGCGGGAGGCCCGAAAGGGCGTCGCCAAGGGACAGGTAGATGGCAAGGAGACCCAAGTAGAAGCCCAAATAACCAAGAAGAGCAATAAAAAGGGGAATAAAGACAAGGGGGCTAAAAATAAGAAGAAAACCGTTATCCCAGCAGAGGACGGAAAGGGTGATTGGAACTTAGTAGGTAGGGGCCCTTTATCCGACCAATGTTAAAGATACTTCAGGTAAACCTTAACCGCTGCAGGGCGGCGCATGACATGCTCGATGAGATAGTACGCAGAGAGTCTATAGGCCTCTGCCTGCTTTCCGAGCCAAACATAGCGATCACCAAGCGGAAGGCAGACTGGGTATCTGACGCAGAGGCGGATACCGCAATCTGGTGGACGGGTTCCGAGAGAAACCTCGCGATTAGGGGCGGGGGGGTCGGGGAGGGGGTTCTCCTGGCTGGAGATTGACCGGGTAGGGGTCATCTATAGCTGCTACTTCTCTCCCAACAGGGAGGAGGAGGAATTCGAGGAATTCCTCGAGGAACTTGCCCAGAGCGCGGGGGCACATGCAGGTAAGAGGGTAGTGATCACCGGGGATTTTAACGCAGCCAGCATAGCATGGGGTAGCCGAACCACAACTAGACGGGCCCAAACTTTACAGGAGTGGATGGCTGAAAAAAGTCTAATGGTTCTTAATGACGGAAGGGTCCCCACCTTTTCCAGAGGGAGCCAGACGGCCTTCATTGACCTAACAATGGTCAATGAGGCGGCCTTTCCACTGGTGGAAGAGTGGAGGGTGAGGGAGACGGAGGAGACCATGAGTGACCACAGATACATCTGTTTCACCATCAGTACCCCCGAGGTGGCCCTCGCCCCGCCCCCTAGTAAGAGATGGCAGATGCGGAAACTTGACGCCAAGATTCTAGTGGCTGAAATAGACGAGGGTTGCAAACAACTGGGAGACACGGTGGGGGATGAATATCAAATAATTAGCATACTCTCTACAGCATGCGAGAAAGCTGCTCCCTCACAACACCATGGGAGCCGCCACCCTCCTAATTACTGGTGGAACAAAGGGATCGCAGCTGCCCGCAGGGCTTGCATTAGGCTAAATAGGATTTTCACGAGAACACGCAGCTGGTTAACGCAAAGAAAACGACGGGTGGGATTTTACGGGGAGCGAGAGACCGCAAGAGCTGAATCCCAATTGACGGAGTACAAGGCTGCTCGATTGAGACTCCGAGGACTCATCGCCAAAAGTAAAGCCCGAGCGGAGAAAGAGCTGATAGACGCGGTGGAGAGCGACGTATGGGGCCTGCCGTACCGAATAGTTATGGCCAAACTCCGGAGACCTCCCCCGAAACTCCCCCCGGATGTGCTGCGGGAGACTGTAACCGGTCTTTTTCCGGCACAGCCGCGGAGAGAAAACGAGGAGTTCTCGGTCACCCCGGAAAACATTCCGGAGGTGACGCTGGAGGAGGTCGAACAAGCCCGGAATCGGTTGGCAACCGGTAAAGCGCCCGGCCTAGACGGAATTCCCCCAGAGGTAGCGAGGCTACTGGTCAAAAGGTGGCCTAAGGTCTTCCAAGACCTTGCCAACAAGCTTTTGAGAGAGGGGAGATTCCCGAGGCTGTGGAAAAGGGCAAGCCTGGTTCTAATCCCCAAACCCGGGAGGAAGACGGGGCCTTCGGCTTACCGGCCCATATGCCTCATTGACGCCATGGGTAAGCTCCTGGAGAACGTTATAGTCAAGAGACTAAACGACGAGATTCAGGAAAAGAACGCCCTATCAGATGCCCAGTACGGCTTCCGGAAGGGCAGATCCGCATTAGGGGCTCTAAAGAAGGTTCTGAAACGGGCGGGTGAGGAGACTATGAAGACCCCTAAAACAAGGGGATTCGTGCTCCTGATCCTCCTGGATGTCAAAAATGCCTTCAACACAATGAATTGGAAAGTAATTGTGGAGGCGATGAAGAGGAAGGGCTTTTCCCTCTACCTCCGTCGAATGATTTCATCCTACCTGGATGACAGAGGCTTGGTTGCAGGGGGGCAGGAGTACGAGGTTACTGCCGGAGTCCCACAGGGCTCGATTCTAGGACCCGTGCTCTGGAACATAGCTTACGACGGGGTGCTCGAGATCCCAGGTCTCCCGTATGGGGTGGAGACGTTGGCGTACGCCGATGACCTTGCACTCATGATAACGGCCAGGACCGAAAGAGCCCTGGAGAGCGCCGCCAATGAGGCCTTGTCAATGGTGTCCGAGTGGATGGAGTCCCATCACTTGAAACTGGCACCCGACAAGACGGAGGCGATGTACCTAACAGGCAGAAAGAGGACGACCGGCATTAACCTCGTGATGGCGGGCCACCCGATAGAAATCAGAAAGAAGGTAAAGTACCTTGGGGTCATGCTAGACACCGGACTGACCGGATCGGCACACGTTAAGTACGTGGCCGAAAAGGCCCAAAGGGTCTCCCTGAACCTGGCGCGGATCATGCCTAGGGTCGGTGGGGTGGCTGAGGTGAAAAGAAGGCTCCTGGCCTCGGTGGCCGAATCAACGGCGCTATACGCAGCCCCAGTCTGGGGGGACATGGCAATGCGGACGGCGAAAAATAGGGGGGCACTAAGGTCGACCCAACGAACGCTGGCAATCAGGGTAAGCCGGGCGTATCGAACAGTCTCGACCGAAGCTCTCCTGGTCCTAGCCAAAATGCTGCCATGGGACCTCCTAGTGGCTGAACGAAGTAAAATGTATCTAGACGAAGGTCTGGATCTCACCAGGGCCAGGAGTGCCACCATATCGGCCTGGCATGAGGAATGGGCGCAGGTAAGACCCGGTGTGACCACAGGGAGCTGGACCAAGAGTCTGATACCGGACCTCAGGGTATGGTATGACCGCCGACACGGGGAGCTTTCCTACTGGACGACTCAGGTTCTGACCGGACACGGCCAGTTCCAGAGCTACCTGTCAAGGATCAAGAAGGCCATCAGCGATATCTGCGTACTGTGCGACTCTGGAGAAACGGACAACGTAGAGCATACTGTTCTGCGGTGTGATGCTCTCAGGGAAGCACGGGACGCAGCACCAACCGCTGTGAGGGGCCGACCCATCAAGGAGGTGGTCTCCCATATGATGACTTCGGCGGAGGCATGGAGGGAGGCGACGAACTTGTTCGACGCTGTTTTGACACTCAAGACAGCCAAGGAAACGGCCAGGCGGGAGAGGTTTGAGCGGGTCTCTCGGGAGAGTGGTCGAGACGAGGAGCCGAGGGAGGGGGGAGGGGGTGGGGAGCAGCCAGGCCCTCATGGTCTCGACGCACCCTCACAGGACGGATTACAAAATGGCATCCCCCTATCCAACCGCAGGTAGACATGCGGGATGATAGTCAGGGATAGAGCTGATTGAAGGAGAACGGCAGGGACGCCTCTCCCACGGTTTCGATGTAATGCCAAAGTAATACCGAGCCTGGGGGGGTGGGGAGGAATCCGGGTTTAGTGGGTTTGCGAGTCTCACACTAGTCACGCAGGCTGCTAGTGGCGCATGTGCATCATGCATTACCGAAACCTCCCAGAACAAAAAAAAAAAAAAAAAAAAAAAAAAAAAAAAAAAAAAAAAAAAAAAAAAAAAAAAAGACCACCTCTCGTCCACAGTGTACCAGAAGCTGCGGGACCAGATATTTCCAGAGGAGCCATCAAAGAAGACATACGAAGAACTTCTGGCGGCCTTGGACTTTATCTACACAAGAGGTACGTCAAAATGGGTAAAAAGAGTCGAATGCCAAGCCCTAAAACAAGAAGAAGGTGAACAGATTCAAGACTTCGCGCGCAGGTTACGAAGAAACGCGGAAGAATGCGAATGGCCAATGGAATTCCTGACGACAGTACTGCTAGTACAGTTCATCAGCGGTGTCAGGGACGACCATGTAAAGGATCAAGTTTTGCATAAGGCAGATACTTTCAAAACACTGGACTACGCAGTCAAAGAAGCAGAGTCAGTGTTCGTGCGTAAAGAACGGTTAACGATCAACAAGATAGTTGCTGGCACACAACAGCGGGGAGCCAAGCTGCCTTGGAAGAAGCAGTCGACGGGTTCAGGCAGTAAGGACAGTACAGCTCCGGCTCGCTCTAGACAGGGCCTGATGCCAGGCCACTGCTATCGCT
Organism: Dermanyssus gallinae; assembly: GCA_003439945.1. Lineage (NCBI taxonomy): Eukaryota > Metazoa > Arthropoda > Arachnida > Mesostigmata > Dermanyssidae > Dermanyssus > Dermanyssus gallinae. Next base: position 258,262 of record QVRM01002473.1, on the reverse strand, counting down.
GTGGAAAGCCTGACCACAAAGCTGACAAGTGTCCGCATATTAAGTCTACGTGCAATTCATGCGGGAAAACCGGACATCTTAAGAGAATCTTAAGAGAAGGACATCTTAAGAAGGAGCTACAGACAATAGAGATGAAATACCTTACAAAAGTTGGATCATCGGAAAAGAAACCCGGAGAGTTCAATGCACTTCAGCGTTTAGAGAATCAGCATTCAGAAGCTACAGGAAGTAGCCGTGCATCCATATTCCTCGGCCGACAAATTCGCATATCCCAGCTGAAAGAGAAGCGACAAGTTCCAGCGAAGCCAGCTGAGATGGTCTCTCGATTCAGCGTGGGGGAGTCTGTGGCAGTCCGAGACTACAGAAAAAAAGACAAGTGGTGTGTATCCAGTGTCGTACAGATACTTGGAAGAAGGCACATGCTAGTGCAGTCGCGCGAGCTCGGCACGGTGAAGAGACATTTCGATCAAGTCCGAAAGACGGACGTAAAAAAGGAAACAGGCTATACATTGCTCAAGTATTTCGATGGTACGATCGACCATGGCGACGAACAGCCAAAACATTCAGAGGTTGCCAGCACGGGACCATCCTCTACTGCTAGGTTAAATACTTCTTCGGCGCCAGCACCGTCTATAAAAGAGGAAGCAGAATTCTCTACCGAGCCAGCCACATCAGCGGATCCGATTACGTCGACGCCGTTACAAGAGCCTAGAGTTCTACGACCAAGAACAAGGATAGATTATCGAAAGATGGCGAAGCCGTCGTCATACATAGGTCTAACTATTACTACATACATACAATATTACATATTTCATAGTTAGCGTGGGGGACTGTTGTGTCTAGGCATATTCAGGTAGACACAGCTGTCATAAATGATTATAGCACGCAATCGCGAACGGAAGTGTCTCAGTAGGGACGCGCTGTTAATTACTGCTTCAGATGTTGCGGTGTGCTGCCTTCCGGAGAGGCTAGCGTATTGCGACTGTGTTGGTGACTTGCGTGCTGGGTTATATGGGTTCATCATAGGTTGTGCCCCGTGTCGCGCTACCTTAAATCTGTTGAATTTTGCGGTGACCAATGGCGGTAGTAGCGGTTACCAATTAATGTTCACTAGCGGTGGAAGTGAGCAGTTTGCCTTGGTTATTCATCCACGAGTACTGGCCAGTCGTTTGCACCGACGATCGGATATACCAAGTTGAGCGTAATATATAGCTCTACCCTATAGCATATGGACCGATCGGGCCTTATACATAATATCTCAAAGAGTAGTACTGAGCACCATTTTCTTTTATATCAAACAGCCTTTCAAGCTTCTTGTGGCAAAGTCCTGCACTGAGAGCCGTGATGGTTCTTAGAGAAGAAATATTGCTATTCTAGTTCTTACGTGGTGGTTACAGAACTTCCGCGAGTGTTGTGGCTATTGGAAATACGACATCATTTTACCTTAAAACGTGGCAGTGGTGGATTAGGCAGCTAACGCACACACTGCCCTGTTGTTGCACCCTCTGCTGGAGACAGTTCATACAAATCCGGTGAAAGCACGATATGGCTTAGCTGCATGCTTTACAGACAGAATGGAGAACAAACTTCAGGTAAACAAGTTGCTCTAAAAACGCTTCTAACAAAGCGCTTTTAGAGCAACGACCACTTGCTTACCTCATCCAAAAGATAGTAACTAATATAAGCAGTCTCGCAGTGGCTGTACATTTGTTTCATAGTTTTGAGTGTACCTCCCTAAATAAGCGTTTTATTTAGGATTTTGTTATTTACTTGCATTTTGATGATAGCGCTTGACCACTAAGTACTTGTCTAGCCTAAATCACTTCAATCCTTTGTATTGCATTTGTGTCAAGCTTTGCCACTAATGACATCGTCTAAGGTAGTATTACAAGACACGCCTCTTCTAGTATTTCTACAGTTGGTCAACTGTCAAAATATCACTTTAGGCTAGTACGCATGTATCTATGTATTAGCAAAACTAACAACGGATCCGTATGCAGTGAGACGAAACTTGGCAGCCTTGCTATTTACTTACAACCATTTACCAAATGTAGCCATGTCTAGCGCTGTTTGCATTAAAAACAACTAGTCCCTTTTCGTAGATATTTATTTGTGAGATTACATATGTAACCTTTCATACAAGGTAGTTAGTTAACTATATACAGTATAGACAGGCGCGTAATTGTTAGCATCTGAATTAATCGCAGCCGAGAACGTAACATACTGAGTTGAGTCTTAGCTGACAGCGTCTGGACAATACTCGACGCCATACTTTTCGTCCTTTTCTCGAATTCCAATAGTTTAAACACAAAGTTCCAACGGTCTTCCGTTGCTCGTCTTCCTTGAGCCCGTTTTCTAAGGGCTACATACTTTTAAAGTAGGCATTTTATAGACGACGGGGAGGCATATGCACTTCGTTACGTTTTCTAGACTTTAAACAACACATTCCAAATCGGTACATTCGATTGTTGTTCCATCAATATGTCTCGCTAAAACGTTTAGACCATCTTCTAGGTATTTAATGCCATTTTATTTGATATACTTTTCCATGAACTTTTTATGGAACTCGGATCGCAGCGTGTCATTAATGAACCCTTTTTTGGTACTGTCGGGTTCTCCTTTAGCGCAATTTTTAAACACTACGTCGTCGTCCCACCGTCGTTTCACCTGAAAATCACCAAAGAGCACAAGACCATACGTCTGTCAATCCACATGTCGAATATCGGATATATATATACCCGTTGAGCCATTCTCGCCGTGAAAGAGTGATTGTAATATCAGCATAAATACTTATCGTACCGCATATTTATAATATATACACTGTATTTACGATACTCGTTGGCATATCGTATATGTGCTCATACATAGACATATGTTCCGAAACCGACGAAGTAATTGTAACTCAACAAATGATAAAACCATTTTGAGTCAAAGATCCGTGTTTCCGCAAGAGCGAGAGCCGACGACGACGGCAAAAACAGCGCAACCAGTAGAACTCGCTGACCTGCGCCAAAGATTCTCTATTTTCAAGTCATCAACAGAATATTCTTGCGAGTGGTCGCATGATCGACTCGGATGCCGTTGGGCAAATGAGGGTAGGCAGGAGGGTAGGTAGGGAAGGTGTCGGCTCGCTCTGTGAGTGTATGATGGTGATCACGACGAGGTCGCGCTCTCTCTCTCTCTTCTTACCTTGAAGTCTTTGCTAGTGGCCGACGTCTGTAGAAGCGGGTTTCCGGACAGAATGTTTTCCATGCGAATTTTCTCGTCCTCCTGGCGTTTCTCCTCCTCGCGGCGCTGTTCCTCCTCGATCCGCTGCCGCTTGATCTGGTTGAGTTGGGCCATCAGCTCGGCAGTGTCGTCTTCGTCGTCGTCGTCGCTGCCCTCCGATGAGGACTCACGCAGCGGCTCGTCGGCATCGAGACTCGCCACCGCGATGACGGCCGACGAGGCTGAAGCCGACGACGACGACTGCTTGTCACGGTCACGGATAGCATCGCCCCGATCGCGATGGTCTCCACTGCGATGGTCGCCGCTGCGGTGGTCAGCGCGATCTCGGTCACGGTCGCTCCTCGAGTCGGCGTGACGCTTCTTGCCGCCACGTTCACGCTCCTCGCGCTCTTCCAGCTCCCTGCCGACGCCGAGAGACCGGATACGAGACCGATATCGTTAGCAAGCATTGTTGGGACACTTTGACTCTCAGATACGTGTGTGTGTGTGTACAAGTGTGTCAAATATGTCTAAATATCTATATGATTTGATCAACACTCATGGTAATGCACCTCGCGAATTCCAGGGGTCCAAGTTGAATAAGCTCAATTGATTCGAGCCTTACGATACATATGCTCTTGAACATACGCGATATGTACATATGTAGTAAGTATTCAAAAAATATTATGCTATAATAAATAGATTTTTTTTTAAACGACAATCACACTTGATGCATCGAACATATGCCATTCAATACACTTAACGATACCGTCCGTGGTACAACAACACTCACGGACTCGATATTACAAAGAAAATAGATATCACGCACTCTCAGATTGCTTGACAGAATCAAGTGCACCAACTAGGGAGATGAATTCATTCCACTGAGAGAGTTCCGTCTGTAAGTCATAACTAGTTGTTATGACTACTGTGTAAGATATTCTGTGAACAGACATTACGTCTCACAGTAAATACATAAAAAAGAACCTATTGCACTCATCCTGCAGCCTACATTCCGCCCATTCATATAAAAAATGGTAATCATCTACACAAGGAAGGTCGGAGAAACGAGTCTTCCTCTTGGTCGATTTGTCTGCTGCTGCTGCTGCGTACCGTCGGAAGTCGCGGCTACGAACTTCATCCTGGCCACCTTGTCCACTTTGCCGATATTTGAGCTTCGTGTGTCCAGGCAGGTCCCTCGACGAGTACTGCTTTGATAGAGCACCGAGATCCTTCTCACGGCCCCGGGCCGGCTCGAAAGTCGGACGAGCCGCAGTCGTCATCTTACCTGCATAAAAGGACAAGTGGTGAGATCGATTTGCAAGGACAGTCATATACATATATATAGTGTAAAACAGAGAGAAAGAAAGCGAGTATACGCATATGTACAAATATGTATATAAGAAGCAATATCACACTTGAAGGTGTACTGCTGTAACAAACGGTTCAGCACAAGCATGTTCTTCTTCATTTATTTATTCACCGTATGATTGGTAGATAACGGACTACATTTGGACTACACCATGAAAGCCGTCGCCTTTGGAGATTCCTACAAATGTCTCTAAGATCATTTTTATATTCACGAATTTAGATCGACAGCATCACCGCCAGCTAGGCATTAAACCGTAAACATTTGTTACGCGTGAGGGATTTAATATGAATACACATGATTTAACTTTACTTACTGGCAAGTGATTTACATATTAGTTCTCGAATCTATCACGATATCGTCATCAAGTCTATACGCATATATATGTATATATATATATATATATATATATATTCCGAGCTGTTATCACACGAACTCACTTGCATGGAGAAGCAGCACTCACAACAAAATCACGAAGTGATAAAACAGACTGTACGCAAATGCCTAAGATCGAATGGAGAGTCGCAAACGCAGGGAACCGACTTACCTCGTCTGTCGATGGGCTGTGAAGACCAACTTCTCCTGTCACAGCCCCGATGTAACTTGGCAAATTTGTGCGCAGATTCGATAAAGTCGAGCCACAATTCACAATACGCAACAACAACACACAACAGATGCACTGGGGCAGAAAGCGGCCGAAGAGCAGGAGAATCTGCGGCTGGCGAGACACGAGAGATGGTGCCCGCAATGATGAGATGATCTTTGCCGCTTGATGTAGCAACAATGCGGGCGACTGGCTATTTTTCTCTCTTGCGTTGATTGTTGTTTTATTTTGTTTTTCATGGCACTTAGTTTAGAGCTATATAGGCCGTCTGCGATTGTCTTCCTTAAAATAAGTACAAACTACGATTGTCAAAACTTTATATTTGAAATTCGCCAACCCTTTACATGCATACATACAACAATTTACAAATTTAAAAAGCTATGAGTATTTGCACAGCGGCAGCGGCAGAGTTGTACAAAAGCGTTCATATGGAAAGAATGTGAGCCAAAGATCATTTTCGTCAGCCCATGGGACAAGCGCAAGTTATTGCGGTTATTGGAAATGATGCGAAATGAGTTGCAAGAAGATCGTATAACCACTGATACGCCAGGCAGGCTAAGAACTAAACGCATTGGCACTGTTCAAATAAGCTATGTAGAGAGAGAGAGAGAGAGACCCGTAGAACGAAGCAGTCGACGCCATGTCAGTTTCATCGACTAACCATATGTTGTTGTCGTTGCAGCTGCTGCCAAGCCCTCCAACGAGCTATATCGAACACCATGGAGGGACGTTCAAAATCGTGCTGTTTTTAGTTAAAACACAAAGTTGTTAAAACACAAAGTTGAAAGTTCGTGCCAGCTAGCCGTTTGATTGTAAGAAGCAAAACACAAAGTTAGATTCCGGTGTGTCTGTCGTTTATTTTGAAAAAAGACAGTTGTCCCGCTGATCGGAGAAGTAAGGAGCGAAAAAGTGGAAACGACAGATGTCATGTTGGTTTTAACACGAATAAAACAACTAACGTATTGAAGCAAACTTATGTCGTTTCATGAGCTTATGACGTTTATAAATATACGGCTGTGCCACCGTGTAACGGCTCCTACTGGGGTGGCTCAGTGATAACTGTTTCTTGTAACGCGGGAAAAATTATAAGTTCGTTTCATAAGCTTGATTTGTCTGATTTATATTGCCATAGCGATTAAGAAAAATGGAAAAGCACACGAAGCTTTTGGAACTGCAGCTGGAGAAATGCGTGTGGCTTGTCAAAGAGGAGAGGTGAGTATTGTTTAGCGATTGGATGCATTCAACGTGTCGGTGAATGAAATTGAATTTACCTCGAACGCATATATATAAAAAGTGTATCTCGTGTGCTTCGTCGGCGCTCCAACATCATAAATAGTCGTATTTGTTATGATAATAAAATCAATTTTTTAATGAACTCTAGTCCCCAGGTATGGGACGTCTTTTATAGAGGCTGAGATTATTGCTTGCTTTGATACTGAACTGTCCTCGGAGTTTTCTTAGGAGACGGTCACGAAGGACACAGTGAAAAGCGGTTTTAAGACCAACAAACGCTGTTATGTGGTTATTTTAAAAGCCGGTATAGTCAACGCATAATCGCAACTGTATTTATATATATATATATATACGACGTGGGTTGTCCCAGCGGCGACGCTGCAGCGTGTCCTGCATCGTTTCAATATTGAGTTGTTTTTGTCACTAGGCTACGTCTGGGCGCAGAGGAGTTATCGTCTCGGCATCGCGAAGGTCTTCGGAGGCTGCTCGATGAGATGCGGTCCAACTGTCGCGAGTATACACTTCTCCAAGGTCCGGGTCGTGGTGATAAACGGCGAACGGCCATCAGGTATACTTTAGCCATCGCAATCAGTTGGCGAATAACAAAAAAATTAGAAATACAATTACATACCAGGTTAGTCTGAAGGTTTATGACTGGAATGGAGCAATATGAATTTTGGATGTGTGCGGAAAGCTTTATTTCAGAGTGTTCAATAATGCCGTATATAAATGTAGTGTGTAAATCTATTGCTTTATGGATACTTAAATATGTGTATATACAATTCATAAATTTGCCTATACGCGGTTGTCGAAATCGTATTATTTTTGTAAGTTTGTACATGCTATTGTTTTTCAGGGTTCGTGATTTTCAGTCTGCATACTCGTTTCGAACCACGCTGCAATGACTCTCTGTGGGTCTTGGATTGGTTTCTGCTGTGTTCCGATTATTTTAGTATGAACTTAAACGTTGTCATGTGGCAACTGCGCGATTAAACCATGCTTGAACTTAAACCTGAATAATAATAATGTATGCATATGCGTGGTGTTGTAACTGTTGTAGTAACTGCTCACGTGTATGTATACATTATTGTTTGTTTCCAGATATTCGCGGCTTTTCCAAAAGGCCGCTGATGAATACGTGAGCAGTACGCGGTTGACCGCTCCCACAACTGAGTACATCGGCTTATTGGAAAAGTTGCAAGAGAACCTCATACAGGTGTTGAAGTTCCAGCAGCGAAGACCGATTGCCGTCCAGACAGCACAAGAGGTTCCATGCCGTTGCTTCGACGCTCAAAAGAAGAAAGATGAGGTGCTGGCGCTCGTCGAAGAGGTTATTGATCTATATACACAGTTCGTTGTAACTTTACGCATTTTTTTCGCAGATGCACATTCCACGAGCCTTGTGTGCGTGGGAGATAGATTATTGCGCTGCTTACCATCCAATGGTAAATAAGTTGGAAAGCTATAGTTATTACCCATGATTGCCGCCACTATTCCTGTTCCTGTTATGAGGTTCACTGACTCACCGAGGCGACCAACATGATTTCAACTTTATTTGAGACCACAACTATTTTCCCGTTATCTCTGTTCCGCTATGCTCCCGTTATGGTTAGACTTCACCTTAACTTGCTTCAAGCTGTGTCGCATATACGCTAGATATATATGGGCTAAAATATGTCTGTGGTATTAAATATCAAAATGCGCTGGCAATAGGGAGGCATGTTCATCTCACCGTATACAGATTCCAAATACAATTAAAAAATATGAGTATTTGCACGCGCAATTAATAAAGCTACTTTTTCCATTCATAGTATAAGGGTTGCTGGCCACCGCCTCCACTCTGTTTTATATATATATATATATATATATATCAAGCAAGTAATATTTTATTTCATTACTGTTCTGAAACGAATTATGTTCACATAAACTGCAAATGTCTTTGGTATTTTAAAAGTGGTAAATATGAGTCAGCATATATATGTATAAGCATGTATGTATCTGTACTAGGTGGCTGACAAAGCAGGACTTCGAAAGGATAAAGAAGTTCAGACAGACGATCGACCATCGGGTCATGACGTAGGCACGGAAGTTCACCCCGACACGGTGAGAACTCGAAACTTTTCCCTTTACGTATCCGGACTGTCTTCGTGTGAAGCCAATTCTTGTTTCCACGTTTGTTTCCAGAACATCATCTGCTAGAATCTTATTTTCACATTTGATTCCATGAAATCTTCTGCTAGAATCTTCCGCAAAAATGGCCTATTAGTTTTAACTAAAGACTGTAGTACTCGACACTAGCGACTGTAGTGTCGCTAGTGTCGAGTACTACAGTCTTTAGTTAAACTAATAGGCCATTCCATCCATGTCAAAGGTTAGCTGTAGATTAGCCTTGCGTAGTCTTTATAAGGGGGTAATGGGATTGTTGTACCTGTGGACTGTGCCTCAACAAAAGTCTCGCTTTGAACGCTAACGTATGCATCTCTTGCTGCAGAGAAACCAGCAAGTGAACGCCACTGTGTCTACGCGCTCGATCGGCTTGGGCGATGGCATTCTTATTAACGAAATGATGGAACGCAACAGAGTTACATTTGAAAACACCGCACTACGCTCACCGAAAGCAACTCCGGCACCAAACTGCAACATTACGCAGCGTCAGGCAAATGAATCGGAATTGTTCGGAAGCGATGCTTTGTTATCGGCGTCATCTTCTCTCGATAATTCCCCTTCGCTTGGAGACCTCCTGATGCAGTTTCGCAAAGTGTTGCGCGATCAGCCAGGTGTGTTGCGTAGACTCAGGCAGTCATTCTCACTAATTAGCTGTAATCGATATTTTGTATGCGATTTATTATATAGTATTAGAGTATTGAATATATCACACATATATAGGTACGTCGGGAATGTACTACGACCATAATGTCATAAGCCGTGGGTTCGATCCCGATATGACGGTAGATTCCAAAGACCTGTTTCGTCTGAAAATTACGTTTTTTTTTAATGAAATCTTATATATATATATATATATATATATATATATATATATATATATATAGGGACTCCCAGAATCCGTCCATCAAACTTTGCTGTCTAGTACAACTCGGGAAAAAAAGCATTTTTTTCTAATGCAACAAAGGACGGAAAGGCCTTCTTTCGGAGTGAGAACGAGATTACCAAAGGTGATTGTATCAAGACTTTTATCCTGGCACATCTTCACTAAATCTGCGATTGCGAAAGCCCCGGTCATCCAAACGATAAACCAATCATTCGTGCGTGTTTGGAGGAAATTCGAATTGCATTCTACGTTAGTCTAAAGCAAAACAAGTGTTGTACTGAAGATAATTCTCAAGAAATTACACATTTTTAGAAGGCATTTTTGCCTCCCTGTTCCGTTTAGAAAATATATTTTTCCCCAAGTTTTACTAGATCCCAAAGTTTGTTGTACAAATTCTGGGAGACGCTGTATATATATATATATATATATATATATTTGCATACGTGATGGATGATTGAATACAAGCGTTGGCATAAGTTACAGTTGTCAGTCATATGACTTTCATGACTGTGTGCTATGTTTTATGTCTAATGCATTAATGTTAATGCTCTTCGTTGCCATCAATTCTAGTAGAGTTTTGTTATTGTGATATTGTTGTGCCGTTAGTAGGTACTGGGGGCCCGCCAGCGCCGGCAGCAGCAGCAACAAACTCACGTTATAGAACCAGATCTGCACGACGACACTTCGATGCGGTACAGCGAAGTCTAGACGAAGCCTCAAGTTGCTCCGCCGCTTCGGACATTACCGGCGATGTTCATACGCCTCACCCCGTTTCGAAGCAACGCAGTACGCAAGCTGGTTTGCGCAAGCCTTGCTGAAAAGGCTAAGAAGCACTACTTCCTTAAATGACGCGGCTTCAGGAGTGGCCCATATTGGGAATTTCCACTTTTGTACGCTAGTGGAATAGATACTCAGCATTTTTTTTAAAATAATTTAATAAATCATCATAATTTATTTCATAGTGTGTTTTGTCACCGCTTGCTTTAGAACGAAAGTTTGTTTTTAAACACGACACGAATGGCGAAGCGATACGTCCCACTCTATGAACTGAATAAAGCAGTAACTGGGACTTCTTAGATATACGATCCCAGCTTTGCCACCTCCGTCCTATTCCCAGATGTCGTATACCAAAGCGTCATCTCAATCAGCCGCATACATTGTTCAGTTATAGGACACCACGCCGGAGGAGGCCACCTAGTAGCTTGCTTGTTGAGCTATTGTCGACGCCTTAGCTCGTCAACTGAATATGAACCAATAACCAGAGGCTATCAATGGTATAGATTCACCGGCAGCTTTTAGTGGAGAGCGGGTTTGGGTGAGCTCGAGCTACAAATAATCAGAACGACCGCTTCCGTTTAATGTATGTTTGGCGAACAGCACCTCTGTACTGCTCTTAGAATAGTTATTAGTGTACGTGCTGTATGACGAAGACTGTATAACATTAATGTTAGCCCCTACAGGCCTGCTATACGTCTACAACTCGCCACAGCTCACTGACATGTTTCAAGTTGGCTAAACATATCTAAAATTAAGCGACTACTTAAATCAAATCAAAACCGGAGACGCATATAGCATCCCCGGTTTTGACTTGATTGGCTCAGGACGTGAAACTAGTAAACGGGGAAGAGGGGTTGGCATGTACATACGCTCGAACTGCCTTTTACTCTCTAGCTTGCTAGAAGTAGTGATGATGGTAACGTACAAGTTTTCCGGGTACATCTAAAGAAGTGCGGTTTTAAAGAGTTAATTATCGGTATGTATTCTAGTAGGGTCACGCATAAAGAGGTCCTGCTGGGTTTGTTGGAAGAGGTACTTCCAATGGGTTCAGCTCTCCCATGCATAGTAGTGGGTGACTCGAATCTGAATTTGCTGGCTAATACAGACAGGGAAAGCTATATCATTTTTATCAGAAAGAAGCATTTTTTGTGTCGTCAAGCGAGTGACTAGCCCCGCTTCCGGTACCTGTATTGATCATATTGCTATTAGAAATTGCGAGAATTTCCTGGAAATCTGCCCGGTGGTTTGGTACACCAGGCTATTTTCGGATCACTACCCTGTGGTGGTGTTTTTATCTGGAAGTTGTTCTCCGGCTACAGAGGCCCTACCTGCTCCCTCAGCCTTAATAAGGATACATGATCGAGAGGAGAGTGTCAGTTTGTTTCTTGATCGAGTTGCCTGTTTAAGCTGGTTAAAAGTGTATGACGCTGACGGCACGGAAGAAGCCTTTGAAGCTTTCAGTAACTTGTTAGTCAATGATATATAATAGATGCTTTAACAATTTCTGCTTATTATCGTAGTTTCCTGTGCTACAAGCGCGAATTTCAAAACACCAAGGCCAATTTTTATAAGACGCGCCTTAGGCAATTCCAGGATGACACTTTTAAACTTTGGAACTTTATTCATGGTTCTTGTGGCAGAGCCAGAAAGCCTGTGGAACTTCCCACTTCTCTGGAAGCCAGTTCTGAGCTTCTGACTGAGCCAACGGAGATAGTGACGGACTTAAATCACCATTTTGCTACGGTGGAATCCAATACAGTAAAGGCTCTCCAAGTTAAGGAAAACGTTCAGCCAGCTCTGGAAGCCACCTGGTTCAAGAGAGATTTGTCATTCTTATTTTTGCCAGTAAGTACGCTGGAGTTACAGAGAGGGCTATAATCCACGAAGGCTTTCTGGAGAGTTGGGGCTGCAGGAATCCCAGACCGATTCCTAAAGCTGTCCTCCGTCACTCTTTCTCGTCCATTGGCGCATATTATAAACCGTTATCTGACTACTTGTGTTTTTCCCGCTAGACTAAAGGTGTCCACAATTATTCCCTTATTTAAAAATAAGGGTGATCGTAAAAATCCGAATAATTACCGACCATTTTTTTAGTGGATTACCTCTCAAAGATATTTGAAAAGGTAGTTAAGTCCAGATGCAAAGGGCATCTTAGTTCGATTGGTTTCTTTTCCAGGAATCAGTTTGGATTTTGTAAGGCACACTCAACGGAGCTTGCCCTCGCTCATCTATATCAGGAGGTCGCCAATTCTTTCCTAAACAACCAACTTTGCCTCGGCGTCTTTTTGGATGCTTCTGCCGCCTTCAACTATGTAAATAATTTGTTGTTCTTACATATGCTCGAAAAACTTGGTTGTGATAGCACTGTTGTGTTTTGGTTTAGGTCATACCTAGCGGAGAGGCAGCAGGCAGTAAAGGTATGTTGTTTTGAATTCCCCTTAGAAGAAGTAAATATCGGGACGCCGCAAGGGTCAATCTTAGGACCGTTTATGTTTATCATTTCAATCAACTTCATTATTGAAGATATCGCGTCAGAAGGGTCCTGTGCGCCCATCGCTGATGACACGACCTTACTCGTATGCAACCATCTGCGATACAAACTGATGTACAGAAAGCTATGCAAGTAGTAAAGTATGCTGTCCTTGTGTTTAAAAATTCGGTCTGGTGATAAATGCAACCAAAACTGTACTCATGTTGTTTCACCCTGCCAAAAAGGCCACGCGGGTTCAAATGCTGAAGCTCAATGGAACAGAAGTGACACTCTCCTCTACTATCAAATGCTTGGGCTTAACTTTACATGAGACGCTTAGATGGCATGATCACTTAGATGTTATAACGTCTAAATGCTATGCGGTAATTTCGTCTATTCGACGTCTACGAAAACTAGAAGTGCCTGTCGAGGCTCTGCTTATGCTGTATAAAATGCCAATTCTTTGTTATGGTATCTCTATTTGGGAAATTCATAATAAAGGCGTAACTCATAGGGTTGAAGTCATTCAGAGTGATGCCCTCAGGGCAGTCTTTAACTTGCGCCGTAGCGATTCGGTTCATAAGTATTTCCAAGACTTTAACATTTTACCACTCAGGGATATTTACAGGGTAAAAATTGCCATGCTTGCACTTAAGATGTACCGAAGATTTATTCCGAATTATGCTGCTTCTTCTATATAAGAGCTGCTGTTAGACGCACAACTCAGCGTGCAACGGAATTTGTGAGGCCAGTAGCTCTAAAGCAGTCTACTCGTCATGCTCTCGCGTACACCCTACCGACTATCTGGACCGAACTTCCCAAAGAAATTCGTGTACTCACCTCAGTCAGATGATTTCATATAATAATACACAAGTTCTGCTCAAGCAACCAATAGGTGTGTGTGGCTCGAATATAATAAATGCTTTTATTGAAGAAATTCCATCATAGATTTGAGGCCAACTTGCAACTAAGCTGTTAAAAACTGCTGCTACATCCAAGAAGACTCCAAAACAAATCTGACTACTTTTAATGGAGTCGACACTTTCCTTTCGTAAGTCTGCAAGTGCAAGTTCCGTAAAATGCAATCTACGAAACCCGAGGTATCCTTTAAAACGTCCAGTGAAGTAGTCGTAGTTTTCCTTAAGTGGATAGAAACAGCTTGTACGTGATGGTCAACACTGCATCTCATATCTGAAGAGATAATTGCACAAGTAGAACGTGTAAAAAGTCATACGCCACCACCGCGCCTATATGATTCTCGGCCCGGAGCAATAAAGGTTGAGTATTGTGCATTGCATAGCCGATCTGTTTTACATAGCAATGTTTCGCTTATTACGACAATATCGAACCTGAAGCTCTCATTCTTCAGTAAATGACTCCGTCTATTGGGCAGACTGTTTTACCCTTTGCACCGTCAGTGCTCGTTTTAAACTTGACCTGTGCTAAATTGAGAGTCGTTATCAAATATTTGAGACTCGCTTCAGGTTGTGCTTTACCCTACCTTAACTTTTACTTGACTATGGCTCTTGAAATGCAGCGCAAAAATTGTCAAGATAACCACTTATCGGCCAAGAGATCATCGCACAAACTCAAGAGCTGTCAACTGCGATAAACGAGTTGGTATAAAAAGGCCAAAACACACTGAGTGCGCCGAATGTGATCTCCTAGTCCATATCTGCTGTATTCATATTACCACGGACGACATCGTCAATCATTTAGAGTTTTGGATGTAACGGGTATTCGAACTGCTCTGACTCATTTAGCGATGCAGTCGGGGACATTTCGAATATACAACTCGAACAGCAAATGTGGGAGCTAGTAACGAAGGCGGACAAGCTAACAACATCACAAAGTCCCCGTCGAAACTTAGGACCTTGGACAGATTATTCACCACCATAACCTGCACGCCTTCCAGCTAGCAATACACATCCCCCCATGGCTCGAGTATTGAAGATGACGTGAACCACGTTTTATGCAAGCACAACCTAAGCTGATCACACTGGTAAGGTCTAACCTTCCGAAGGCACCTGGACATATATACAAAACTAATCTTTCTAGCATGCGAGATTAGTTCACAGCAGAACCAAAATTAAAGAACTAGCCAAGTACGACAATACGACAAGATCCATATCGAGCACTTACTGATGGCGCGCTTTCAACTAGAACGACGCGAGATCTTTATGACAAAACTATAACTGAGCAAAAATATTGCCACTGCGCGTATGCTTGACCACCTGAATCGGCACTGTATTAGCGCATATAGGGAACGGAAAGCACAATAAAAAAATCTGCAATTTATTCTACTCAACGACAAAACCACCAGATTGATTAAATGTATTTCTCTAAACGCCTAAAAAGGGGATTACCTTGAGGTGCTTCTATTACACACAACAATATATAGATTTGGTCCTCATAGATCGCCTTGAGGTGCTTCTATTACACACAACAATATATAGATTTGGTCCTCATAGGAGAACCTCGCAAATGATGAGGACTAGCCTCAACCGAACTCTTTTTCGGAGGCTTT
This sequence comes from Dermanyssus gallinae, assembly GCA_003439945.1. Taxonomy (NCBI): domain Eukaryota; kingdom Metazoa; phylum Arthropoda; class Arachnida; order Mesostigmata; family Dermanyssidae; genus Dermanyssus; species Dermanyssus gallinae. The sequence goes on along the minus strand of QVRM01002473.1, from coordinate 243,026 downwards.
TACGTTTAATATTTTTTTGTAAAGGTCGTTTTGGAAGGGTATGTATACTTGCTCAAACCAGTTTTGCAAAGTTAACTCTAGCCTGCTGTATGCGAAGTGAATCAAAGTAGCTGTGGATATACCTATAAGCATTAGACGTCAAACCAGTGTTATATATAAGTTGCCTAGTTTTACCAAATGGCTCTCAAGTAGCGTCAGCGGGTGATGGCGCATGTTGCAGCTGTGTAGTGCAATGGAAATGCGATGCTAAATAGAGTCGCCGATTGTTTTAGCCGGTGATTTTATTCTTTCAAATTATTTTTGCCTTCTCCACTCGCTAGTGCAATTAGTAGACAATCCTACTTGACCTTGTAGTAACACCATTTAGGATCTCGTGCCTACCAACCAAGACGAGGTAGTTTGTCTTGTTTTTATTTGAAATTCATCTGTAGAGTCGTTAGAACTCACCCTCTCCTCGGTTTTAGCCGATTTATAAATTATATTAAAAGCAATTTTGAAAACACGGCCGCAACGATTGCGAGCATTAATTTGTGCTTCCTTTTTAAAACATCGGCAGGCAAAATTGCATACGTCCCACTTTTAGACTTGTATACACTTTTAGTATTCACAAAGAAATGTGTAAAATGACTAGTAAAAATACATGATCAGAGAACGAAACAACACACTTGAAATATTATTTTTGAGCATCTTCCTTACAGCGTTTAAATTATTTGGCAGATCTAGCCGAGCGAACTTCCAGAGGTAGATAACTCTAGACTATCAGCTGTCTAAAGATAACTCTAGACTATCAGCTGTCTAAAGAAAGAACATGGCGACTTAGCTCTTTGCAAACACTTGGTACTTCAAATAATGTTGGTCGACGGGCCAATACGGTGACGGCAGTAAATAACGCTAATGCAATTTCAGATGGTGTAGATGCTTACCACATTTAAGAGCTGGAGTGTAACTCTAAGCGCGTGTAAAGTTTATCTACGAGAAGAAGTTCATGTGTTGTAAAAACATCCTAGAAAGGGTCTATGACGCCAGGCGAAAAACACGCTCGAGGCATTATTTCGAATCATTTAATTCTTGTATTTATTTTTTAGGCACCGAACAGGTCGTAAGAGGATATTTCCGCCCCAGCGCCAGAGCTTTAAGATAGGGCTGCCAATTTAGCGTCTCATAAAATGTGAGAGCTAAGCACTTAATGTGGTGGGGATAGTACCTCTAAATAATGTAGTACGTGGGAATCGCCCTTTGTGACGATCGGAATAAACTAAGGGCCCACTCAAAGCATTGGGACAAGACTGTATACCTGAATGGTTTCTATAATGGATTCGCCGTTTTTAAGTGCGTTCGGAAGGTCGACGTGAGGGTGAAAAATCAAGGCACAAGATAGCCAGAGAACGTTGTTGCGTCGTCGGCGTAGGCAATTGCTTTGCTAAAATTACCACCACAAATCCTTAAGAGAATAAAGTTTACATAAACTATTGGCGTAAAGAAACCGAGGCGGTTCGATGTCGACTTGTGTTCAGGATGGTCTCTTACTTTGAACTTCCACGGCGTGTTTTCTGCCTAAAAGATCAGACCTAACCTAGTCGAGTGGAGTCAAATTACTTCTAAGCTAATGAAGCTAAAAATTGCTGCGACATGTAAGAAGACACCAAAACAAATCTGGTTACTTTCAACGTTGGAGTCGACAATTTCCTGTCAGGAATCCAAGATATAAAACCTCTAAAATGCCCACTGAAGTAGCCTTGTAGGGGACATGGCTAGGGTAAAAACAACAATACAAAGCAGTTACTTTTTATTAAGTGGAGGGAAACAGCTTGTACGTTATGGTCAACACTGCTTCTCATACCGAAGGGAAGTATTGCATAAGTAGAACATGTAAAGAGTAAGAGTCATACGCCACCACCGCGCCTATATGATCTCGGAGCAATAAACGTAGTACATGAGATATTGTGCACTGCATAGTCGAACTGTTTCGCTTATTATGACAATATCGAACCTTATTTCCTCATTCTTCAGCAAATGACTCAGTTTTTCGGGCATTCCTCACATGTTGAGTCCTCCGCTCCCCGCATTAAGGTGAATTATTGCAAACTTAGAACATAAACGAGGGATGTTATCTCAGAAAAGACATTCTTCAAAATCATTACAATCAGAGCAACAAAAGTGGCCTATCCAATTAGTTAATTAATGATGCAGTGGGGAGAGTTGCGTCTGCGCCCGAGCTCATACTTAGTAACACGGCTGTCTGCAGTGCAATCGCTACTATTAAACATTTTAAGCACTCCGCTGCCTTTGTCTATAGTTAGGCTACACAACTGGTCCAAGTAAAGATATAATCTTTGCTTAAGTCCCCAGACTTTTTTTGACGATCTGAAAAATATATTCTGTTTTAAGAATCCTCTCCTTCTATCTTGGATCTTCCGCGTTGTAAACGTGGTTTTGAATAGAATTAATGTGGTTCCTGGTAAGTTTACCTTGGCCTCAGTTTTTCCTTTTTTGGGCTGACCCTCAGCCAACATTTAATGTACACGGGACTGCTTTCGCATTGCCACGTATGACGGACCCATAAATACAAACGTGCAACGGTGGGGTTCGAACCTGTGCACCTATGTGTCTATTCCGGTCGCAAGGCGGACACGAATGCACCTCGACGTCAGTTCCCTTACCAACAACCGACCTCACGACAGCTGTATAGGTCTTAGCGGCTTTTCCAGTTGCCACGGACGTCGAACTTGTATTGTTGCTTCAGTCTTCTGCTGGGCTAGAGGGCTTTAAGGCAACAAGTTCAGCATTGGGGAGGCAGAGGGATAAAGATGCGCGCCTTTGCAATTTACATATTTTGGCAGTTGGTTGCAGATGTTCTTTGCGTTTTGTTGTTAGCAGCCATGTGATCAGGATTTCCACTTTTTTTTATATGTCAGTTCATTTCTATAAGCAGCTATATAACCCGCTAGAAGACTCCTTGTTGGTGGAGAATGTGACAAGGTCACTTCCTATGCGTCGTTTTACTAGCTTTTGTTATCGCGACAAAAATCCCGACATTTTGCATTAATCGGAATGTCGAGATGTCAACTTTGCAATTTCTCTTGTGTCTTTCATTGTAATAGTTCTGTAGGATAGCAGTGTCCGTTAAGCAGCGCGGTTAGCGGCAATGCCGAAGCAAGCTAAATGCATGGCGCGCTGTTAGAAGATGCCGCCACCCTACTAGCAAAGACGCGGGAAGTCACTAAATGCGCGGGCAATCTGTGAGTATATAAGAAGGCATGAGAATAAATGAGTCAGTAGTCGTTGGTGCGAGCCAGACAGAGAACGTGTGTTGTTTGAGCGAGAGAATGGTGAACGTCGTTGAAGAATCGTAACGGTCGCCGGCCAGCCATGGGGTGGCTAGACACTACAAGTTCATACATTGACCAGGTTACATTTGTATTCAAGACTGGAGTTCGGATATAACTTAAAAACTTCACTACATAAGGATCTTAGGCCTTAGAATTAAAACATTTGTTTAGGAGGTTGTTTGTAATTCTAGACTATTCTCCGTCCCCTACGAGCTTGGAACTCACTGATGGATAACTTCAGTGCATCGAAGGCCGGACACTCGGAGTCAAAGTATTTAGGGTTTCTCCAACAGCCCTTGTGGCAGCAGCATGACCGCTGACTCTCAACGATATATGGTTTATCATCTATTCTCTAATGAGCATCGTTCGGCTGCCTTGGGATGATTCACCTGAAAAACTGTGACACTGTTCTTAGTCGTTAGAATAAATTATAAATCATACCGTTGAGAATCGGTAGCCACGTTGCCACAAGGGCTGTTAGGGAGACTCTAGATATCTCAACTTGTCTGGCCCTCGGTGCATTGAAACTATGCCTCACGGCGATTCCAACCCCGTAGTGGTTGGAGGATAGTATATAATTAAATACAACCTCCTTAAAAATTATTCTAGGTACAGCATCTGCCGCAATCGACGCAACACAACAAAAATGCCTAGAATAACTGTAAGAACCATCACTGTGATCTGCAGTATTATGCGGTCGCGTGGGCTCAATACGCTTACGAAGGTCACCAAACGTGATATGAACAAGCCCATCTACAGATGCAAATCAGCTGTTTTATAAAATACAAGTAAATTTATGTAGACTACCAAATGTTCTCAAAACATTCTGTTAGAAGTGTTGCACCATTGGACACTGGCCAAAAACCATCGCTTCACTGCATCTATTGGGACTTTTCACGTTTTGTCGACGGAGTCGATCCCAAACTGTCGAAGATGACCGCCCTTGACATTGGCTCACGCATGACTCACTCGTGTTTGGCTTATTTAAGCGATGGACCTTTACACGGTTACAGTGAATCACACGTTCCCAACAGCTGCCTCCGCCCCTTCAGGAGTTTGCCAAGGTTTTCGTCTTGGCCCATGCTACACACGATATTCTGCCAGAGCCTGAGGCTATTAGTCGAAGGCGTCTTTGTTCGATAAAACAAAGTAAATGCTAATAATTCAAACCCTACTGTGAACTAACTAGGGAAAATATGTGTTGGGCGTCCAAAAAGCTGTTGATTTGGTATCTAAGTGGGCCATTTCTAAAGGAATTCTCATCTCAATATCTAAATGCGCTTTAATAAAGACGGCTCCGGACGACAAGACATACTTGCTAAGTAAATAGAGAGCATACTATGTGCTCCAGTATTTAGAGTGACGACTTTGCTAACCTTGGCGTCACCTTGGATGCCGATTTAGAGTTTAAGGCGTCAATCCGCAAGACCGCCAGATGTACCTTCGAACTGAATAGCCGGATCTAGCGGGCCTTTAGGGATAAACAGACGGAATTTTACCTCAAGCTCAATAAAACAATAGTAGGACCAAACATGTAGGACTGGGTTATACTTAAGTTCGGTCGCCATTTCACCAACTCAACAAAAACTTATTTCAGTGTGTTCAGAGTTTTATTGTATTGTTCGTATTCGACCGCCAGCAGAAGCTGGGGTTGGCCTAATGAAGTGGTCAGCATGTTCGCCGCAGTAGCATACCATCGAACACATGTGTGATGCGACAAATTAGAGCAAGAACTCCAGCAATACTTCCAAGATACATTGATGAGTTCATTAGATGTAAAATCGCAAAGTAATTCACATTATTAAATGGAATATATTTTATAGTTAAAATATCCGATGTATATATACGTTTGTCTTAAAACCAAAGTTGTTTTTATTGTGATATGAATACTTTTCGTTTCATTTCACGTAAATTGTTTAAACAAAGAAATACGCAAGTCCCAACGCAACATCCTGGTCGTGTTTTGAAGCGAAATATATTTCGAATTCTGTAGTCACTGATAATATGGCGCCACTTAGTTTTTCTCCGAGGACCGACCAGTTTCAGAGGTCAGACCAATCTTGTTCGGTGCCGTGCTCTTTGCGCTCAGGTACAACGAACGTTAGTTAAGGAACCATCCGCGGGACCAGTGCGAATGTTTATCGAAACCACTTTGACTTTGGTTTCCCAACCCAGAAATTAAACACTTGTAGAATACTTATACGCGAAAAAAGGAGATCAGCGCCGCTTGAGCCGTTTTGTTTATATGTGTTGTAAGCGTCCTTCTCGTGCAATTAACTAGAAAGCTAAACTATATCAAGGTTGTTAACCTAATAAATTAACAAATTGGATGTTTGGAATGTTTTAACACTCTCCGATGAGACCACATGCTTAGACTTCGTGGCACGACTCTAAGCATGTTCAACCATGCAGGAGTTTACGTAACGTCTACAAAGCCCGGCCCTATTCTCTCTGGGAGCGTCTAAGTTGGTCAACTTCTTTACTTCAGCATTGAACTTCTGGTGCTTAGATTGGCTTGCGGGAAACGGTTCTGTATAGCGCATGAAAGTGTCGGCAGCTGTCGACATTATCAAGACGCTCGTATCGGGCTTTTATAATGGGGTCAAGACCGGATGCGTCCAGACGGTTGCCAGACCGAGTGCGGGAGCCCTACCAGCGGGGAGCTTGGATTGATTGATAACACCTGATTGAACCATTGATAACACCTACATATGGATTTGCGGCGGCTTGCGTCCAGGGCCTTTGTATTCTTAGTCACTGTTGGCCATCTCATCTATGCAGCAACCAATGACCCTGATTGGACCAGATCAATCAGAACAGAAGCGCAGGTCGTGCAACGACATCTTCATAAAATTGCGAGTCGAGCTAACATCTGGGAACGACAGCAAAAACCAGCAAATCCAGTAAAATAAAAAGTGGATGTAGGTATTATTCAGATAGTTATGTGGAATGCAAGGGGAGGGTAGTGTTATATCTGCTTGGGAACGATGTGTACGTTCTCATTTTGACAAAGACCAGGGTGAGAGAACAATTTGATATACGGGGATTCTCGGGGGGGGGGGGGGGGTGCTCTAGCATCGTGCAACTAGGGTCTGGGGAGGCTAACCTCAAGGTATCAATTTTCGGTCAACCGCCGGTAGAAGAAGCAAGCGTGAGAACAGTAGCAGAAAATCTAATCGCAGTAACGTCATCGAAACTAGAACTAGTGGACACCTACGTGCAACCTGTGGGGACAAAGTCAACAGATACTATGATCGAGGGATAGAAGAGTTGTCGAAGAAGGCTTCGATGATCATAGAAGAGGACTTATATGAGAGACTGAATTGACAAGATTTACTGGATAAGATCGATTGCTGGGAAATTAACAGTGCGAATGTGTGCACATATAAATGCCCCTCCGGATCGTCAGTTATTGACCTTATTGCTACAGATATATGAAGAAGGGAGGTACAATTTACAGGAAACGACAATCCTTTGCAAGGAGGTGAGGAATCTATACCGAAGGCTACGTAGGTGAAAAGTAGGGGGCATAAACGTTACACAGAGTGTGCTTTGTGCTGCTGCGACCGGTTCGAATTTTTTTAGTTGGTCCCGGTGGATTCCATGAGCGGTCTTGTTGAGGTGCCTGGAGTCAGAAATTGCGGTAATTTCAATTGTCGTGTTCTTCCTGAGCTAAAGCACCATGCCATCTGCTATCGTTGCGTTCGGCATTCATCCACTATCACTAAAAACTCAGTTATTGCGTAATTAACTCTTGTAGTCTCGGCATTGGTCAGAGATCATGTGGTCTCTAATTGTGCCGCAAACATCTTCAGTTACGCTAATATGAAAGCTGCGCCGGTGTTTGTTAACATTAGTTTAGCCTAGGTTTTCACATCATTCAGAGTTGAGGAAGAGCAACACTTCAACAATGAAAGTTCCTTAGTTTCTGTGCTATTTACTGCAAGCTTGAAACTGCAGTGTGGGTGTGCTTGTTTGCCACACAGTTTACAAACCACTCAATCTCTCGTCGATTGGAAACTGGCCGAGGCAAGATATGCAGTTTGGCCCTGGGTTACTTTCGGTGTCACCGGCAGGCACCGACGGATAAGCGTTTTCTTTGCGAACGTGGTAGAACGTGGGTGAGTGAAGTGATAGAGTCACCAGACATTGGATATCATGGAATAGATTCGATAGTCCGAGGTGAGTTCGTTTCTTGCTGGTTCCTACACTCTCGAGTAAGATGAGAGCGCTATTATCAGAACGCTAATGAGCCGCGTAGCACCTGGAGCCGCAATTGTTCGCTTGAGGGGCTAGGGGGGCTAGAGGGAAGATGATGAGCTGCGATCTTACATAAAGTCCAGAATGCTTTCGCTGCCAGAAAAAAATCGAAGAAAGCCTGTACACAATATATATATATATATATATATATATATATATATATATATATATATATATATATATATAAATATATATACAGGGTCATTCAGGGAGTATTGTACTTCTTTCGAGGTTTGATAGAGCTCGGCAAAAAAATATTTGTCCCTATGGAGGGAGGACGCGGAAACGTCTTGTTTAGGAGAGAGAGTGAAGTTTATAAAAGTAGTTATTCAGCTTTTTTTCTCCTAAATAGTTGTGCGAAATCTACGTTTGCGGGAGAACCAGTCAACGCATGAAGGAACCGATTACACCGGCGTGTAATCGGTTCCTTCATGCGTTGACTGGTTCTCCCGCAAACGTAGATTCTCTCCCGCTGCCCTGTATATATATAAAGTGTGTTGCAAAAAATTAGCAACTCATGTTTTTTTGTGATAATTTCGGTTTGATTTGTTTCAATGGCTTGAAATAAAAAAAATTAAGGACATGGTGTACATGACGAAACACGAGTATGGTGTTAATTTCGTTGCAATCACACAATCGCTTCATACAAAACATAAAAAAAATGTGAAAAAACAGTGTTGCAAAATATTAGCAACAATAACGCCTTACGGCGTATTCGATTCTTAGCAGGGCTGTATGACTTATTTGATACTACATATTCTATTTTAGAAACGGGTTTTTCGTCCCTTCTTCTGAATCAAATCGTAAACTCGGTCTTTTATGGAGTTAATGAGCTGTTGTAAGTGCGAAAGTGGAATATTAGTCCATGCTTGCTGGACAGCTTCTTTGAGGTCCGACAAATTATCATATTCTCGACCATTTGCGTAAATCTGCTTCACCAAATGTCCCCAAAGATTTTCGATGGGATTCAGGTCTGGACTCAATGCCGGCCAGTCAAAAAGTGACACTCCTTGTTCTTGAAAAAGGGCTATAGTGCTAGCCGAGGTATGACACGTGGCGTTGTCTTGTTGAAAAACTGCGTCAGGTCCCCCAATTCTTCTGAAATGGGCTTCTAACTGGGAACCGACGATACGCTGGTACTTGTCGGAATTGTTTAGGCCCACAATCGCGACTAGATCAGACTTCCCATTATATTCAAACGCGCCCCAATATTTCACAGAGCCACCACCGGCCACACGTTTCGAGAACCATTTAGGTTCCTTCCGTAAGTCGTGCCAAAAGTACTGACAGCCGTCAGGGCCATCAAGATTAAATTTCTTTTCATCCGAGAAGACGATGTTTTTCCACTCGTTATCCTAAGTTTAGTATCTATGCGAAAATTCACGCCGTGCGACAATGTGCTTCGATTGCAGTCGCGGCATAAGCTTCCTTTTTGCGTATCGCACGTTTTTGTCAGAACTTAACACTCGGTACACTGTAAATCGGTGCACTGGCACTCCCAAAGTAGTCCTGATCCTGGAAGAAGACATTTGGTCATGAGTAGCCAACTGTATGATCCTACGCCGATCTCGAATAGTCAAAACCAGGGTGTAAGAACCTGCTGATGGTGCTCTTATGCCGTCCTAATCTGGTTGCTATAGCAGTTACTGTATGACCGAGCTCAGCATATGCCTTAATTCTTGTCTTTTCGTTATCCGAGAGATCCTTTGTACGACCCATGGTTTAAACATACGCTTCGCTGTTAGTTCGGCACAACGACTGAGCTGTAGAATATTTTGCAGCTATAGAATGATTGATTTAGCTAGACAATATTCCTAACATTTGATGCCCGGGATCGAATATCAGCTGTAGCATCGACTATCCTTTACAAACAAGAGCTGTGTTGTTAGCATGTTATTGTAGCTAATATTTTGCAACACTGTTTTTTCACACTTTTTTATTTTTTTGTATGAACCGATTGTGAGATTGAGACGAAATTAACAACATACTCGTGTTTCGTTTCCGAAATTATCACCAAAAAACATGAGTTGATAATTTTTTGCAACCCATTTTATATATATATATATATAAATATATATATATATATATATATATATATATATATATATATTTATATATATATATATATATATATATATATATATATATATATATTAGCACTTAGTTTAAAAACATTTGTGTTACAGCTTTCCAGCATCGTTTTCGTCATCGGTATCATAGGAAACGCCGTAAGTACTCAAATGTTGGACTTGCAGGAAAGTGCCGGCCCGTTAGTCGCCGGTGGTGGCGATCAGTCGCGTTCGGACGCCCTCTCGAGAAAAACCTCTCGAGCGGTCCGCCCGTCTAACGTCGTGGAAAAAGCAAGCGAGAGGAACTTGAAATTAGTGTTTTGAATATTTGCGTAGCTTAGCCTGCTCAGCTGCCTGGCTTTGAACGAAAAGTAAGAGTGTCGTCATCCCATTTGACAGCCAGCCGTCGCCCCGGTCAAGGCCTGTGGGCTGCCGGACGCAGGGAAGCGCCGCGGTTCGGAGCGCTGCGGGGAATGTGTTATTGTTAATAACTGCGCGCGCATGTCAAGCCGCTTAGGGCGCCGACGGGTTGCCCTCAGCCGCACGTGTGGAACTCGGCAAGAGACGCACCTAAACCTAAGAGCCCGACACATATTCTCGTGGATGTATCGTTCAACGGGTTCCAAGGTTGCCCGCAGGAAGATCCTAACACCACACTTGCATCTGGTCTCTTGGTCGTTGCGAAAGTCGGGCTTATTTGGTGTCGCCAATGCCGGAACAGACATTACTATAAAAATGGTGTATATATATATATATATATATATCCTAACTTCGATACTTTTATTTGCATTCCAGACTTTTTTGGCTGGGGTGATTAGACTTTCCAACGCGTCGCCAGAGAGCCTGTTGCTCGACGCGTTAGACTGGGTATTCTCGCAGTAGTGAAACTGTATTATCAGTTTGTATTATCAAAGGCCAAATCTAAATTCAAAGGAACATCTAGGCTCGCAGGTATGCGTGTCCTGTCTGTCCCCCGAATCTGCCGTCGGCTGAACGAAAGGTCTGGCAGTTTCACAATTGTACACGCTCTGTCAACAAAAACGCAGTTAAGATGCAAAGTACTTAACAAATCTGCCTTTAAGGGCAACTTAGAAGGCCATTCGCTCTGGACTCGCATCACCTGTCTTTGCAAATCCTTACTTCCCACCGTGTACCTGGGATGTACGACGCCGCGTACGTGCGGAGTACGGTAGTCAATGCATATCAGTCAGCCAGTCAAAACACCATTATTTAGTCAAAAAAGGGACACAGTTACAATAGTATAGCATTTGCACATATTCGGAGACTGTGCAACAAAAAATGTCTTCAATTTCTTTAACGCATGCCTTACGTATTTGTGCAATACGCTACTAGAACATATTACTGACTCTCTCTATTTATCCTCGAAGTTGATTGAACCTTCTCAATAGCCTCGATATGCTTTTTTTAGATATGGTCGCCATACTTCGCAAAAATATGTGAATTTTTATAGAACTAAGCTACGATATAAATGCGTATAAAATACCGGTCTTTTTATGACAAAGCATCTGAACATTTTGTTGCTTAAAAGTGCAGTAGATCGGATAGTACAAACTATACGTACGGGTATATTAAAATCGAACTCCGAAATCATGATTAAGCCAATATATATTAGTCAGAAAAATTACCTATACAATAAACCGAGCAGTGATCTTCAAATTTGGCCAAATCCATGCTGTGGCTGACCCTTTCAAATGCTTGGAAAAATCAAAATATATATAATCAAACAATTTTTTGTCAATATAATACACATGCCCAGTCTTGGGCCATGGCGGTAAGTTGTGTTGCTGTTAATTTTCGTTTGGTAAAACCATGGTCATGTCCGTTTTATGGATCATGTCAGGTATTGAACTATACGACTCACAAGAGGTTTTTAAGTATTATACATGCTATTGGTGACCATGAAATGGGTCGGCGGTAATCTACATTTGATTTACGTCCCTTCTTACGGACCAGCACCTGGAGACAATTTATAAAATCGATTATAAATTAGATATAATGACTCTAGAATATGGTGCTACTTTTTTTGTAAAATATAGGAGGAATGTTATCTGGATCAGGCTGCATTTTGAGGCCATTTGAACTCTCTCGCCTTTTAAAGCACTCTCTAAGATCAGGCATAATGGGGCGGATCCAGAAACAAGACTGACCCGCCAAGGTCTCCATCCATCTATTGTTCAAAGCGTCTAGTGTCTGACGTCGTGCTATCTATTCCCGTCGCCCGGAGGCAACTCCAATTATCCGAGGCACACCCCGTGTGCGCGGCAGCAATCTTGAGAGTGTGTGGTAGCTTTAGTGGCTTTAGCTGCCGCGTAGAGTATATGTGGGGTGCCCTGTCAGACCGATATCCAGGAGCACCTTAAGTATTTTGCTTCGCTGGAGAGGGCAATGTTGTGTCCCTCTAGAAGCGAAAAGGCGAGAGATTCTTGATTTTATTAAAAACACTTTTCTGTGTTAATATGGAGGCTAGACATCTTGGTCTGTAGTCTAAGGTATGATGACTTGGAGGAAATGTGCTCAAAGAAATCTATACGGGTTTAAAATAAGCTCCTGCGTCCTAATACGTCTGCATTATCGGGGTCATCAGTTATTATTACCTAGGTTTGATTTAACTAGCCTATGTTTTCTTCTCCCTTTAGAGGCGGGGGTTGTCAGAAGTGAAAAGCAGCCGTCTCACATTGGCTGCTAATATTGTTGGAGCTGCCGGTAACAGCGGAAGGCAAAGCCCAGGAGGAGTAGTTAATGCCGAGCTGCACTCAACTTGCTGTTTATTCCCCCAATAAGGGACTTCACTCCTCCACCATAGCAGTTGAAATGGACAACACCTGGGTCGGTGTCCACATACCGGGAGCAACGTTATGTATGTTTGAATAGTTACGATAAAACACGGCCGTACCTTTAAATTTAACCGATATATTATCGTTAACGATCGGCGCAACGGTCACTACCAGGACCACCTGTGGCCACCGAATAGAACAGACCTGATGTTGTTGGCTTCGCAGAACTTCGCCACCAGGTTATCCAGCTGACGTTACACCCGCCTCCATACCTCTTCAATATAAACACTAGCGGGGCTCTTCGAGATGTTATTCAGTCCAGCGTGCAGCACGACAAGGTGGTCAATTGGCTGTGCATTATATATGGCAATATGACTGGTCGGTTTGTACAACGTCAGCTATTCACTCGCAATATGCCGTTAAACGAATATGGCTCAATATGGCTAACGGGGAGCAAAACATAGTCTTAAGAGCTTGAACAGAGAGAATTAAGTGTATGCATATATTTGGTAGTACACAAGCTTATACCATGTGGACTGAGCGAAATTAAACCAATAGCCTTTCATATGTGCATTGTTTTGCGTGTAACATTGGTTACATAGCAGTGAATTTACGCGTGCTTGCTCGTTCTACGAAACCATAACTTAAACACTCAAGCCGAATCGAGTGTCTTAATAAACCGCTAAAGTAAGAAATACACATGTTAATAGCATATATTTATTTTTATTCGGGGCAAACTTAGATATAATTCAACTAGGTACATTTGTACAAGGTGAGTGTCTCGCTGTGTTCCCGTAACTCCCAAAAACTATCACTACTGTATATATATATATATATATATATTCTGGCTATTCATCAATGGATTTATTCACTGGCCCACAACGTGATCGTTTCATGTACACCCACACGTCCCTTAGATACGTTTCCATAACTGTACTCTTCAATCTCGACTGGCGCTTGACGCCTAGTAGGACTAACACTGTCTCACTCACTGCCTATGTCGCGTCGGTGAAAGCTATTAAAGCATTTACACACTCTATTCAATTTGTCCTTCGATGCACGCAGGGTTTGTTCCCCAAAAACAGGAGACTATAATGTAACCAGTATAGCTCGAATCGTGTTCCCCACCACATATCGATCAGTGCGTGCCCATTTGTTACGTTTGTTGGTTACACATCTGGTCAATCAGTCGCACAAGATGCCCGTCAAAGCCCGAAATCGAATGAAATCGACAACTCTCGTGTGTAACTACTTCCCCACAGCGTATATGTCCGTTGCGGTGATAATGACACTACGCGGCCCTTTACGCATAGAGAGCAACACAACCGTCCGCGCGTCCGTCCCTCTGCAGCTGCACGTCACACTAGCCCGAAGAGCGTGTGTGTGAGGTGCGAGGTCATTGAGGCGTTGAGGTGTTGAGAGGCGCTCGGTCAACCACACCTAACCATGTAACCTGTGTGAGAAACTAACGCATCGACGTTTTTCCCTTCTCCAGATCGACGACATGCGACTGCTTGCTTCAAAGCAACAACTCAACCAAAAATGACAGATTGTGCCACGACCCGCGCTTGATCACGAGCCGTGGCTGATGATTACTTTATTGCAGTTAGCAAGGGACTTGAGCATAAGACCATGAGGTTGAGGCTGTTGTTGGCTGCTGCTCTCTTGAGTTGCCCTCATCAATCATCCAGAGCCAGCTCTCACGTATACAACACCATGTGGGAGGCACATGCCTCCCACCCCATGCAGCGTTCTGTTCAACGAACGATGTTGCTCGAAGCACTGCGATACGGTCACGCCGCGAATTCGCTCGACGGAGGCGAACGTCGTCACGGTGGCGAATGTCGCGAACACCCCGCCAATAAACAAACCGTCCTACTCCTCGATGACTATCACTAGCACGCCCACTACGATACGATATATGACTTGCACTGACCACGGCTGCAGAAAACGTAGGCAGACAGCGACCTGCTACGATATATCGGGCGCTTTTTGATTATCTGCATCTCGAGCCAAGATTCGGTTCGAGATGAAACCTCCACACCCGCAGAGCGTCTACTTCGATCGACCTTCATCACTATCAATTAAACGGTGCCAGGAACAAATCAGGCAATGTCCATAGATATCGCAACAATATGAATAATATTACGTTGCGTTGTGATAATGCCATGCAGCAGGGATAATGATAAATACAACGCAAAACCTGCCATCATCAGTGAATTTCTTTAACCGCCATTTTACAGTGCAGGCAACTTTTTTAACCACTAATTTACAGTGTACGTCCTGCGGTCAAGCGTACACGTTATATGATGTGGCGGTCGTCTAAAACTAAGCTCCGAAAGACATTGTTGTCCACTTAGTATTATTATTATTACTATTTGTATTTATAATTTTTAAAATAAGTTAAAATTCATATTATTATTTTTATGATTTGGGATCACTCTGATCATCTAAATCGCTTATTCGAATAGAGTGTGATTATTGACTGAACTGAACAATTGTTTGATGGTGTTGGTCCGCTGCGTCGGTTTTAGCCTCTACAGCACGGTTATATGTTGTGACTGCACCCCAAATGTCGAGCTTTTCTTGTGCTCTTCTCCACATCCTCCGGAACCTGCTTCAACACCCTCCGTAACGGTGCGGCTCCGTGCCCACCACAAGAGCCAGATCGGCTACCAGGTGGTCGCAATCGAGGCTCTGCGTGTTCGCTTCGACGGAGCATAGCATCGCATCGCTTCGGAACATTCGCAACGAAACATCAGCCCACCATCATGTTACTTACGGGATGACGCTCCCGTATTTCGTTCGATGAACGACAACGATGACGACGCGTTGTAGCGCGAATGGCGTTCGTTCTCTAGTTAGACAGCTACTCAAAAAAACAACAGCTTTTACTCTAAGTCCCACCCCCGGCCGGTCGGCCGCCCGCCGGCGCTATGACTATCTCGCCATATCTCGCCATAACTAGACACACCGTTGCACCGACGCCGCCATAACAAGATGCAAGCACCGGCATCGCGCCGCTGGTCGGTGGTCTCGTTACTGCTGTCCGACATTGACACATCCCGTCGACACGGTTACGATTAGACAGATGCGTATCGCTATTATGCTACATTGCATACTGTACTGCTGCAAAAGAAGAGATTCTGGTTCTGCTACGTCGTTGACACCTGCCAACATGCAGATTCGGTCCGATTCGCTCCGGATAAAACAATCGGTTGTTTCGAGAGTCATGCCCCTCCATTCGAGCGTCATATCATGTTCCACCATCAATTGATGTTCTGCTATGAGAGCACCCCCCAGCACAACCCGTCTCTCCCGGATTGCCGCACGCAGTTATCCAAACAGCACTCGGTATATCTGCCATTTCATCACTGTTAACATATATATATATATATATATATATATATATATATATATATACTTCATTCCGATTGCTCGTCGCTACTTTGAATGCGATTGGAGAGCAAACTCGGAAAGTTGTCTACTCTTTCGTCCCGTCACCACTTATCGTTATAGGTGTCCTTTTTGCTATATCTTCTAATTGTAATAATAACAACTGTATTCGTAAAGCCAACACTACAATTACTAATAATAATCTTACTTTCACTACGTTGTTTTGACCATATAGGTAATTTATTATTTTATATTTTCCTATATTTAGTCTTACGATCTCAGTAATTATTGTTATTTGTATGATTATTATTATTATTATTACGATCTTCATCATTCGGGTTGTTGCTCCCCCGCCCTTCTTCTTGGCTTGCTCTCTCTCTCTCTCTCTCTCTTGTTCTGCAATATATTATAGTCGTATCGTATAACAACTCAACGCACTATTCATATTCAAATAGATGTAATTGTGTCAAAATCTTACTAAAGTTTGCAGTACTATATACGTGTGCTCTAATTGCTATCATCTCAGCATACACCGCCAGACGCGGGGAAATGGACAGTTAGCGTACGAACGGTATTCACGTCGTTACAATCGTTTTCTGACACTATTTCATAATACCAATAAATACTAACGGTACTAATAGAGTGTCCCTATAGTGAGAGATAGAGCTTCCAAACATGTAACGAATATTAGTAGCTCTGGTAAACATATATTATTATTATTATCATTATTATTACTATTATCATAATAGGATTAAATATGAATTCTCACCTACTATTGTCACAGTAACAGTCGGTAGGTTACCACCGACACCATCGTTGATCCGATCATTATCGTCAGTCTACAACGATTAACGTGATTTATATTATATTCGAATTATGATGATGATTATTGGTATTGTTGTTGTTGTTGTTGCCACTGCTCTTATCATAACATCGTAGTCGTCTCGTGTCACTCTACCAGTACTTGTTCACACTATGTACATGGTTACATCCTTAGAGCAAAACGGGCCTTTGATTTCATTGGCGCTTGAGCATTCCCCCACACGCTTCCTGATCGCGCTGCCGTTTTAGATGTTGCGCACATGTCCTTCAACATCTATGTGTCTGTGCGTGTGCTTCGTATGGCGATCCCAACAAGTCGTGTTCCGCGTTCTCCGGGCCCAGTAGTAAACGCACAGCGCGATCGACACGCTAAACGCCCAAATATGGCCGTATACATTTTGTTTATGTGTGTACGCACGACCAATGACCAACATGTGACCACACACTCACACAAACGCGTCCACACACCTTTACATACAACAAGTTAAATACGCAAGCGTGTTTAACTGTAAAAAAACGATGCGTATATATATATATATATATATATATATATATATATATATATGCGTGCTTCTCCCTTCCCCCTTTCCCCCTTATTTTCACTAATTTACCCACACAATCAAAATCTCTCACTGTCTCTCTATCTCTTAATAGTGCTACTCTCCTATCTGGGTGCACGTGTATCGAAGTTCTGTGCACACTTTGCTGCTTCTACACGGCGCTCCGTACAACCACAAAAAAAAAGAAATCGTTCGCCAGGCCACAGCTCAGCTGCGCGAGGCCAATTCGTCAAAGCTCAGCCGCTGTATACGATCCGACATTTACGGTCAATCGCCGACAGCTTGTACATCCGCATTGCTGTGTTAGTTGCTGTGTTAGTAATAGTAGTCACAAGGGTACTACAGCTAGTGCTGCTGCTGCTGTTGTTGCTACACGAACAAACGCACGAAACGATCATAATCGGAGCTGTAACCATCATGTTTGTGTTGGTGTTACTACGGTCCGTAGTAAGCTTGGCCTATTGTATCTGCATGTGATCGTCCTCACAATGTTAGTAAATAATAGTATTAACAATAACAACAACAAGCATGATACGAATTAACATGATTGTAACTGTTCCTACAAACGACACTTACTACTACTACTACTACTACTGTTGTTGTTACATTTTCGTATTAGTAATACACACACAATCGGTTTGCACAGATAGATAGAGCTTCGCACAGGTGTGTTTAGCCGAAAACGTATATAGCGGAACCCCACGAACAGCACGTTATACGTAAAGCTTAAATCAACGGACATCGGTTTTCACGGGCCACATTTGAGTGATGAGTGATGTCCATACATAGGTAAAGGGAGAAGTTGAGATCTCTCTTTCTCTCTGCCTCTTTCAGGACAGTTCTCAGTACAGTACCTTTCGCGAGTCCTTTTGTTCGGTTAAAGCGAAATCCACCATGTATTTTCGGCTGTTGCTGTTTTACTTGTGTCTCCTTCGTCGTCATTATTATTCGCTGTAGACGTAGTGTGTTATATTAATACTGGTAGTCAAAGCGGAGCGGGGACGAACTAGACCAGAACAGCGATACCGAAGAAGACCTACTGCTGTGTTTTGTGTACGTCGATAGAATTTCCGTAAGAAATTTCTCGTCTGAGCGTCACGATGGCTTCGTCGCATGCACTACTTTCGTCCCCTGGCGACTTTCGCTGTCACTGACGACGATAATGAGGTCTAAGGACGGCAAAGGAATGTCCGCTGCTAGCTGGGCATTCCCTAGCGCATAGCCCACGCATACCATATATCTACAAAGTACCTCGAATCTTTCGCCAGTCAAGCAGTTAGACGACTATATGCTCTGCCACCCATCTCCCGTGACAGTGGTTACGATCCTTCACTGGACCCCACTGATGTCCTGCCATTCGTCTGCGGTGAGATGCTTGCGTGAGGTGATGCTTGTCCGCCGTTGAAACATTAGCTAGTGGTTGATGAACTGGTACTACTTTATGCCTTTTTGCACTGAACAAGGTTTGATGACCATATATGCCGACGTTCGCCCACTACCCGTCAGCATCTCGACGGGTGAACAACACGGAACGGGCAACAACACATTGTAGCAGGTAGTATTTCCCAATTTGCTTACTTTGCATATATGCTCTTGCTTCGATACACCTGAGCCATTAGATTGTTCTTGTTGTTTTCCCACGCGCTACTATATAGTGATGCTAGTGGCATGATTGTTAAAGATTAGAGAAGCGACTGCTAGGACCACCGACTTTCCTCCTGGCCTCTATATACTGGTGTATAATACTGTACATCTCATAAGCGCCACCACGATGTACCGCGGGGAGAACAAACTTATCTACCATAACTGAGTTATTTAACGATAATATATCTCATCCTGAACAATATATATATATATATATATATATATATATATATATATATATATATTTAATCTAGGTGCGCTCGTTTCTAGCTTAGATCACTTCGCCCTGCGCTGTTGGTCCGTGTTTGCCGTCGCTTTATCACTCTGAAGGTTGTCGTTCGTACCTATAGCACGCCGAAAACCACCCCAAGTGTAACAAAAAAATTGGTAAAGATGCCCTACCGTATCAATCAGAGCTAACCACCACACCTAGCTGGAGCAAAATAAAGCTTGATCACAAAAGCACGCGTGCGTGCGTTCGATGGAACCGCCAACCATCTGTCTCGTTCAAGTTTCATAACAGCAGGCGGTGACCACTGCGAGTCGTGACGACTCCTGGGTACAAGGAATAAGCCTCTCCTCCCGAATCTCGCAGGCTAACTGTCTCAGCAGTCGGTTAACCTCTCCTAGAGTCAATCTGTTTTGCACTGCGGTACAAGCCCTCATCGGGGGCCTCCAGTTGGCCCTTAAGACCGCCGCGCTAGCAGAAGTACACAACTGTTTCGGTCCATCGCCAATAACTGAATAATCATACAAAGCACTCTTTGATGATGACGTGCGTCATGGCCGCCGCATATATATATATATATATATATATTTGTGCCTTCAAAGTTATGCATTTATCCATTAGGTCTTTTCAGTTTTACCTCAAAGGTACGTCTACAGACAGTGGGTGACAGCGGGTGGATAAAGTCTCGAGTCTGTGTATGCGATGCAAATGATCGTTAAATGCAGAACTAGTCTGGCCTAAGACGTTTGGACACATTGTCAGCGCTATTGTTGTCAGTTATCGTTTCAATCAACACAATAAGCAACGGCATTACTGCTTATGCAATTGTGTATACAGATAGATATATATATATATATATATATATATATACGCATCATCGCAACAAATCTCTCAACGACCTAAGAGAGTGTCCCCATGACAGCCGTCGGCTGTTACAGCAGCTCAACGTCAATGAAACACACCGACGTCAACGACGACGGCGATGACCCGTCAACGATGCACAGATGGACAAGAAAACTCACTGCTAAAGAGCACCCGAGCAGTTCAAGCGTTCGGTATTAGAAACTATCGTAAGTGTGTCGGTATTAGAAACTATCGTAAGTGTGTCGGTATTAGAAACTATCGTAAGTGTTTCGGTATTCGAAACTATCGTCACGTTACGGGGACTCAGTCAATGCTATTCGCAGAAGTAGCCCCCGACTATCTCAGTATAACAAGTCAGAAGGAGGGGGGGGAGGGGGGGCGACAAT
Source organism: Dermanyssus gallinae (assembly GCA_003439945.1). Lineage (NCBI taxonomy): Eukaryota > Metazoa > Arthropoda > Arachnida > Mesostigmata > Dermanyssidae > Dermanyssus > Dermanyssus gallinae. The sequence continues at coordinate 222,672 of QVRM01002473.1, read as the reverse complement.
AGGTGACTGTGCTCGTTCAGCGTGGTCGCTCAAAAACAGAGACCGAACGCTACCGTTGACCGTCCGCAAGAATCCAATCGGTCACGGTCACCTAACACCTATCTGCAGGTCGAGCGACGTTCGCGGTCTTCGAGGGAGTCAAACGAAAGCTTGTGTACCGCGCGAGCTATTTGTATTCTGTTTTTCACACGGGACTGAAAATTGACTGCTGCTGCTACTGCCGACGCTGTACTTATTCTTATTGCTGTTGCTGTCGTTGTTGTTGTTATTATTGTTGTTGTTGTTGTTGTTGTCGATAATTGGCGATTATTACTGCCGACTATTGTGGCGTCTGTTAGTTCTGTCAGAGGCAAACTTCTCAGTGGTTTGTTGCTGCCGCCGCTGCTGCTGCTGCGCGGTGGCGTTGTTTTGTTGTTTAACTGTGTTCGTAACAGGGCCCGTAATTGCGGGTCACCGTTTCGCTATTGGCTGCCTGCCACGAGCGACATGAGCGATGAAATCGTATCTTGTCGCGAATGAATGAATGAGCGCTTTTTGAGACAACACGCCTAGGCTGTATGATCTAGCATTGCATCTAACTGATCCGTAAGGCTGGCCAACATATGCTCGATGTCGTCAATGACGGCCACCTTATGCGGGGCGGATAGGACAGCGCCAGGGGCGCAGGTGGATGAGGAAGAGGTGTTGCTATTGTTACTGCTGCTGCTGCTGCAGTTGCTGTTGCTGCCGCCGCCGCTTGATCCAGTGTTGAGCGTGTTGGTATTGCTGATGGTACTTCCGCCCGAAACGGCTCCCCGGATCGGCGGTAGTGGGGGTAACGGCGGATGAGGTGCAGGTGGCGGTGGGGGTGTCAGTTCGGCGGGCAGAGCCAGCTCGCGGCTGCGCGCCGACTGGCTACGGCGCAGTAGCGGTGAGTCGGCAAAGCTCTTCTGTTTGCTGCTGCTGCTGCAGCTGTTGCTGTTGTTGCTGCTGCTGCTGCTACAGCTGTTGTTGTTGTTGTTGTTGCTGTTTGACAATACGAGAGCACCAACCGAACCTTGAAGCTCCGATGAAGACGGCGTTAGTGATGACGGCGTTTTGGTCCGCCGCGGTAGCGTGCTGCACATGTCGAATGAAGCTGAGCCTTGCTGATGCTGCTGCTGGTGTTGTTGTTGTTGCTGTTGTTGCTGTTGTTGTTGTTGAAAATGCTGTTGCTGCTGATGGTGATGACTGTTCTGCTGGTGCGAAGGCGCAACAGCGGGACTGGGGGGCGATGCTGGGTGACCGCCCGTTGGTTGACTCGGCGACAGCAAATGCAGTTGTTGTTGTTGTTGTTGCTGCTGCTGCTGCTGCTGCTGGGGCTCGTAGTCGGGCGTCGGAGGATGAGGCGGAGGCTTCTGCTTGATTGTGCCCACATTCTCGTTGGCAAACGGAATGCCGCAGTCGCTGGTTAGACTCGAACTCGAATCTTGCCGCTTTACTTGGCCACCGATCGCCACAATGGAAGGTGACGGCGAGGGCAGTTGCTGTGGCTGTTGTTGTTGTTGCTGTTGTTGACCATGTTGCTGGACGGAGGAGCAGTTAGGTAAAGCGCCTCGGTTGTTGTTGTTGATGTTGTTATGATTATTGTTGTTGTTGCTGCTGCTGCTGCAGCTGCCACTACTACTATTACCATCTCGTTCTGTAACCACGGCAGACGACGCTAGAGACGATGACGTTTGCTGAGGCTCGTGGCTTGTTGGAGTTGCTGGGTAGTCTTTCTGTGGAGGCGAGGGAGGGTCCTTCGTAGTGCCGATAATGAGAGCGTTGCCGCAATCGGCTGTCTGGTATTGGGCTCCTGCCATTGCTGCCATATTCGCCTGGAATGCGTACACGAAACAAACGCATACATTCGAGTTATGAGAAGAGACGACACAGAAAGAACAAAGTCCACGCAGAAGTACGGTCGCCACTGATGGACTCGGCTCGTCAGGCTCTGACCGATCAGTGGAGACGATCAGCGCTGCTGCAGTTGTATATCACATTTAACCCTACAGTGGTCGGCAGTTTGTAAATAAGCTGGTATCGTTTCACCCTTTGTTTAACCCGTCTTCTGGAACGCGCAGAACGAAAGAAAGATATACCACCCCTAGCATGTTCGTGATCACTCGCTTTTACGTTTGGCTATAGCTAATTGTGTTGACATAAATGCAATGAATGAATGAATTGCATAGGGGTGATCACCGCGTTGAGTAGAGCTTTCCCGATGTCCTACAACCAGCGCTTGGGAGCCTCTGTCACACAGCTGGTTTTCGGTATAATCGCATACCGTTCCTCACACACAGAGGCGAAATCCATCTCGTTTAATAAAGCCTGTCTTTCACTAGGTCAAAACGTTTTTGCCCCAACCTCTAAAGTAAACCTGCCGCTCATGGGTATAATAAAGAACTGTCGAAATGCAAAGTTATTATAACGAACTTTTTGAAATGTAAAGTTATTGCGAAATAAACAATATGTATGTGTAAAGAACTGTCCGGGACAACTTCAACATATACGCACCCATAACTGTCATTTATAGCGGTGGATCGTCACCAAATAGGTATCAATTGTTAATTGTTAATGTGTGTTCTTTTATAATAAAGTATACTGTGGATCACCGAAGCCGATCGCGTTCCTCGCAAATTGTCATACACTAAAAAGGCCGTCTTATTAAAAAATGAATATTTTGTATAGAAAGATATTGGTAAAACAGAGATGTTTGAGTGTAAGGTCGATCCAGTATCTAGTTGCTGCTTTTTCAGAGAACCTGTTGCAATATGCGGAAGGCGCCTTACCGGTCTTCGCAGTTCTTAGGTACACGCTAAAGTAGGTTTTCTATGCGTCGATGCGCGATTGAGTAACTCTGTGCGTAATAGGTGTAAAACGTAGCCTCAAATGTAATATATTTTAATACGTCGTTTCAATAAAAATACAAAAACTTAATTCTTGAGGTAAAGAGTATATACATATATATATATATATATATATATACTTTACCACAAACATACTTAGATTTGATCAAGGCCACGGCGCACATTGAACCCCCTGGGCAACACAATATTTAACAGCACGTAGTCAAACGCCTAATAGATGATCGGCATAGAAGCATAGGCACATCGTTAACGTAAAAAAACTAATCGTACGAACGAGCGAAACATCTAGAGCTCATCTACAGCTCAAGCTTTACCGGCAGACATACATACTACGGTGTGTAGTTGTCTATCTAAACAACAATCTATCAAAACAACACGAATATACGCGGAGCATATATATATATATATATATATACATATAAGAACGATTCGTAAGTAGCAATAGAGGCAAATAACCAAACAGTGAATATTGCAAAGCTGATAGCTCGGATCAGGCGTAACGAAGGGTCAGTAACAGCAGCAGCAGCAACAACGACGACGACAACAACATCGGCGTTCGGCATCGGAAGGGTGCTTGCTTTTGCAGCAGCAGCACCAGAAACAGTGGCAGAAGAAGCAGGCTTGCAGATTAGATTATGCTGTACTACTGGGCGGTTGGGATGACGTCCGACGTCCCATTTGAGGTCTTCGTCAAGAGGCTGGCATAGGCCATACGGAGGCGGGGCGGGGAGCTGGGGTACAAAAGGGCACAACGAGGAATGAAGGCGGGAAGGGCGCTACTATCGCTATCCAGACTAGACAAGAACTACTCGCTAGCTCCTGCTGCTGCTTCTGCCACTGCCACCGCCGTAGCCGATGCAGGTACGACGGAGGCTAATAAAGGAGTAATGCCAGATATCAGAAGACGGTCGGGTATTAGTGTGCTAGGCAAAACGCCAAGACGCAAAGACGAGTCCCAGACAAACAGGCCGGGACCACTACAACCACTGTCCGACGGACGAACGGAGAAGCGGACGATCGGGCCGCCGCCGCCGCCAGCGCACACAGGCAGCCGGCCACTCATATATCTTCTCACAGTGGCAGGCAGGGAAGGCCTGGCAGGGACTAAGGCCTTTGCGTCGGCAGCGGCTAGCAGCAGCAGTAGCGGCCGGCCGGCCGATCCAGCACCCGAGGAACCTGAAGGGTAGAATCTTCGCCTTCGCCCCCTTACTGGATTTTGCCCTAGCTTGCCTATGATGATGACCTGTAGAGTTTGATCGGAGGACACGAACCGTACCACTAATTGGATGACTACAACTACGGTTGCTGCGGCTGCATTGCAACTACTACTACTGTTACTGCTAAAAAAGTAACTTTTTGGGGCTGACTCTCAGCCAAATTTAACGCCCGCATATATATATATATATATATATATATATATATATATATATATATATATGTATATATATATATATATATACCGAGCAAAGTGGCTTAGTGGCAAAGCCTTTGCCTTGCATTCGGGAGGACTGGGTTCGAGACCCAGACCGGCCACTCTTAAATTGGTTTGCATGGTTTCCAATTTAGACAAGGTAAATGCCGGAGTGGAGTAAACTTAGCCATGACATGAAAAATCCGTACACGGGCAATTGCCTTAAGGGAAATCGTAAAAAAAAACAAATATTTATATATATATATATATATATATATATATATATATAGCCGCTCTCGCATTGCTTCATAAGACGGCCCTCAATGACATTACAAATGTGCACCGGTGTGGATCAAACCCGTGTTTCTTTCGATCGCAAGGCGCACGCAAATGCACCAAATATAAAATATGATTATAACTTATATTTTATACCACACCACCGGGCTCGACACTGCTACTACTACAAATACGTCTATAGGTAAAACTTTTAAACTTTCCGGGCTGACACTCAGCCAAGATTAACGTCCACGGGACTGCAATTCGCATTGCTTCATAGACGAACCCCCATAAATACAAATGTGCAACGGTGGAGCTCGAACCGCGCGTCTCCCTATGCGTCTCCTCCGATCGTGACGCGCAGACGAATGCTCGATAACTACTACTATAGCTACTAATACTACTGCTACTAATACTACTGCTACTAAAACAACAACAACTACTACTTTAACTTCAACTAGAGTCACGCGTATGAATGATTTTACATTTCACACTATGAATCGATGGAGCGATCAAAGCCGATCACTGGGCGGTCGACTGCGGTATCAGTCGACATTGCAGTTGTCGATCTTCGAATCGTAGTTCTTAAACAGGCCAGCCATAACAAGCATAACACAATGCAAACGCAGTAATATTGCCAACGACTAAGCACAGAACGTCATGTTACGCATATTATGTATACAAAAGTCGTAGCTACGCGTGTAAACTGATTTTGACGTTGGACGCCTACTACATGATTAATGCTGCTGCAGCAGCAGCAAAGATTAAGTCAATGTCATCACCAGCCCTGAACCAGTCACTAGCGTTGGTCCGTTCTTGCACGGCCTCCAAATGACCAGACAAGACGATCGCACAGAATGAAATGCACGTAACCGATGTACCACAGAAATTACTAACGCCATGGACCATAGGCTTACCTTCCAATGTTCCTAAGCCTCCCGACTTACAGACAGATACTTTCGGTACATGCTCCGAGCTCGACAAGTTAGTTTAGCGCGCTAGGTATCTTTAGTTCTTAGCGTCCAAATATATATATATATATATATATATATATGTGATGTCGCACCCACCTTGTTCATTTCTTCGACGGTGCCTCGATGCGACGGTTTACCCGACGGCGGCGATCCTACGGCATTCTGGAGGTGATGATGATGGTGGTGGTGGTGGTGGTTGTGCGCTTGTGCCTGCTGCTGCTGCTGCTGCTGTGATTGCTGGGCGGTGATCTGGCTGATCTCGGAGATGCTCCTCAGCGTCGCGTTCATGGGCGGCGGCACCGCCGGAAGAGCGTCGTCCTTATCCTCCCGATCACCACCGAGCGTGGCCAGCGTAAAGCGTGACGTCAGCGATTGGACGCACGTAGCAAACGCGGTGTCGGCAAGGCTGTCGCCGGTCGGTCCGGCTGCGCCCACCACGACGACGCCCCCTGCGCCGAGGGGCGGCTTCGCCGGCGGAAGCGGGCCGAGGATGCGCTTCGACATCGTGCCCGACGCAAGGCCGCCGCCAGAAGGCGTGCCGACGGCCTGCGACGAGACGCTGCTGGCCGGCGGCTTTAGCGGGGCCGGTACAGCAGCGCCCCCGAGGTCCTTGCCTAGCGTGTTTTCGCTCGTGATCCTATTATCGCCTCCCCCGCCACCACCGCCGTCGTCGTTGAGGGCGTCTCGAAGCGACGTGGTCGAGGTGCCGGTAACCTTGGCGACCGGCCGCGGTTTGACGAGGCCCCGGGGTCGGTTTAGCGTCGCCGTTCCCTCCATCGGCTCATACGAGCCGGCACTCATCTGGTGTTCGAACTGTTTCTGCCTCCACCCACAGCCGCCGTTGACCTCTTGCCTACCACGAGCCAGCGAAGACACCACCAGAAGGTTAGTGGTGCAAAAGCCTCTCGGCTAACTCGTCGGCTAATTAAACGCATCCTCCTGCATCATTCGAACCACGAACCAACTACCACAGAAGTTGTTCCGCTCGCCCCGTTAACGGCCTTTGGGGATGAAACGGGCAACGCTCGCTAACGTTTAATCCGATTCTTCAATAGACTAGCAATAAAGTGCAACTGCCGATCATTGTCCTTAGAACTTCTTGTGTTCCTTTATTCTATAATGTGGACCTTATGTACTGCTCTCATCATTTTCATCAACCAGCGAGCCCCTTGAAAATTTGAATCTAGCGTACATTGGTAAGTGTTGCAGAATAGTGTTACACAAAATGCTTTTTTTATTATTAGATAGCAGTAATTATAGTAAATCAAAGCAAATTGCTTTTATGGGCTTCATGCATGAGACTCACTGTTGATAGGTGTACATGTCATTCTGAAGAGACTCGAGGGATCGTCCCGTTGCGCGCTGACCCTTGTGATTATTTATCTCGAGAGCCATATAAAGGTGCTGGTCTTCATTGTCCATCCGCTGAAGGTCACTTCCAGAGCCGACCGTTCGAAGGGCTCCGGCCCGGTTGTTCAGAAAGCTCGCCATTCGGCCGGGCTGGTTAAGCGCCTCATACTGGTTAGGCGGAACCGCTGAAAACGCGCACCAGTAAAATAATCGTTTCGTCAACACCTACAGGAATAACAACAACCACCACCCCACAACCGTACTCGCACTCGACACACGGCTATCCTCAGTTTTAGGAATATTGGTTAGTTTGAAAACTAGTTTCCTACTATGGCCCAGCTCATATAGAAGTCTGTTACTTTCATTTTCTCGTTGTTTCCTGTCGTGCGAGAAGAACGCAACAAACGCCTTTTTAAAAGGCTTTTGTCGCGTAGTCCGAGTTCGAAACTCCATTCACGCGGGTTCTATTTGTGCCATGTCGGCGGCACCTATCATGAAGTGAGTGAACGAATAACGCATTCTCTCCGTTTTCCCATCGTCCCAAATTCAGCCGGGGGCAGACAGTAAATAGATAGAGAAAGGAGGCTGGCGACCGGACGGCTCGAGGCGAATATGAGGGCTCAGACAAGCCATTACACCTCAATCTCTTTCAAGGCCACAAGATGACCCATGAAGTAGCCATGAAGAAACCCTTCGTCGATCTGAAGTAGTGTGGCATTCATTTACTTTTATTCTCTCCCCCTCCACTCTTTCGTCGCGTTCCAGCTAGTGACAACGTCATTCGAGGCCTGCCAATATAAGTGGCGTAATATCCATCCAGGGCGGTTAGCACACACACGGGCGGTTAGCACTGCTCGAAAAGCAAGCCCTACGTTAGTATGTATGTCGATGTTAGTGTGCGCGGCTGTTTGTACGATGGATGAAGTGGTATAGGCATGTGAAGTGACGAAGTCATCAGACGCGTTTGATGGTCTAGGTTCTGCTAGCCTAGTGAACGCGATGGTACATCTTGCTATTCGTCTCCTTTCTCTGCCTCAGTCAACTCTAATACTCACAGGGAATGCATACACTGGGGGTTGGGGGATGGAGGTTTAGTGGTCATTTACCACACTCGACACTGCATAATGCCATCACATTCCACGGACGTATATGGAGTACAACTGCAAATAGAGTTTCTGGAATTCCCCCCCCCCCCCACTCTCTCCAGGGTCCTAAATACATATGAACGCATAAAAGACAACCGGATAAAACACGATATATAAAAATTGAAACGTATCCAAAAATAAAAATACAACAACATACTCATGTAGTTTGCACCCATAGAGGCAAAAGTGAATATTGAAACGGCTCAATGGAGAGTTTTGGCCGTCGTATGGTAGAAGAAAGTCTATTTATTGTATACGACCTGTGCGTTCCTACCGTTTTGTCTGTCCAAGCAGCGCCATTATGAATGTAATGTCATATACAGCGAATGCCACAGTTAAATTGCGTTTATACTTACAAATTACTTAACGGTTAAAATAATGATGATTGTAAGCTTACAGAAGACCTTACTTACGGACGGTAATGGGCCTGGCATGAGGATTACCCATGTCAAGGCTCGGATGACGTGTGACCGTGATCGGGTGGTTCGAATGAATGTTGTTATTGTTGTTGTTGTTGCTATTGATGCTATTGTTGTTGTTGTTATTGTTGTTGATTGTTGCGAGTGGTGATGCGACGCCTCCACCACTGGTTGCTGATGGAAAGCTGCTGTAGAGTCCTTTCTGGCCCTTGACCTTCTTTATGGCCAGCATTAACTTTTTCTGGTGACCTAGTAGAGAACAATAAAATGACAATCGCAATGTCACACGCGAGCGAGCACTCAAGTAAGTTACCAGATATATCAAGACCAACGCAACTATATCTAATCTGTCTTTTTATCAGTAGTGACCTGCTAAGCCAGCCATCCGTCGATCTCATAGATACATAGAGATATACATAGCTAGATAGAGAGAGAGAGACAGGTCGATCCCAGAGTATCTTCGTCTTAGGTTGCTGTTTTGCATTCCTATTGCTACTATAACAGTACAGATCTTAGACTACTATATTAACGACCAATCTTTCGACCTATACTACTAGCAAAAATTGGTGAACAACATAGGATCCGAATAATACAGGTCTGGCAACAGCTACGTCACAACAACTACTACTGGAACAACTTCGATTAGTGTACACTTCCCAGCATATAACACAATGATACATCACTTACAAAACCCGTATGTAATCGATATTCTCAATAGTACTCGCTCATGGACATCAAAGAGAACGAGAGAGAAAGAGAGAGTGTGTGTGTGTGTGCGAGAGAGAAAAGAACGTAGATATCCAGACGAATGCCTTCTTCTTCTTCTTCTTCTGTTGCAATGGTCTTCGTCTTCATCTTCAGAATGCAATTGTCTGTCTATGTACCTTTTTGCAACCAGCAGCAACCTTTCTTTTCTGCAGCCTGCGACTTCGGTAGCGAGTGTCCGTTATTGCTGCTGCTGCTGTTGCTGTTTTGGGTTCATGACTCGGGTCTTGGCAGGCCGTGGAAATGAGAACGATGGGGAATGGTCACCCTCGACTCCGCTGAGCTTTAACCGCCACTGCTGGTTTGCCATAGCAGCAGCAGACTACATACAGCTAGCTGCCACTGCAGCGTATACAAAAACGACGAACGATCAATACGAACCTAGCTTGAGGATGCCAATTTCTTCGAGGTCCTCCCACGCCAACTCGGCCACAAGTTTGTCGATACTCGTGTAGCCTTGCGCGGCCAGTGCCGGCGCGTACTCATCGAGTCGAAGTAATTTTAACCAGAGCAATATATTGTCCGGTTTGTAGTCTGCAAGACAAAAACGACACAACAACAACGACAACAACGACAATGACACTTATTACATGAATGTGTGTCCACGTATTTTTTGTCTGAGACGTCGCATCAGTAGCAGCTTTGTACGTGCAAATGTGCAACGTCTTTTTGAGCGCATACAAGTATAACCACTGAGTATTGTTAGTTTTATTGTTATGCGTTTGTTAACCTAAGGTAGGTTTATACATTGTTCACAAATTAATGTTATCGGTAAGAAGAACTGGCTATATATATATATATATATATATATATATATATAAAGACACGTATGTTAATATATGTACACAACAAACACACATATATATATATATATATATATATAGACATATTCGCCTGTACAAATTTATAACTATAGGTCTTTAGACTATCAAAAAAGGATTGACTACTTCAGAGAAAGAACACCGGCACGACGAGTTCATAAGTTTGCCACATTTTATTGCTTGACATTTATAGGGGTGTGTATACGACCGAGCTTCCAAGTGGACGCAAAGACAAAAAACCCTGCTGCAGCTCTATGTATTATATATAGCTAGAATAGTAAATAAACTTAAGCTACCATTTGCTAATTTGCTAATAGCAAAGGCTATTAAGTCGTTGGTTTAAATTAGTGGAAGGACGCGCACGTGCTTTTTTCACTTAGAATATCTAGCACAAGTAGCAATATCTAAATAAACATAAAATGTTTTGAACAATTAGCAATGCTTTTGTTTTAGAAATGTTGAATTCTCAACAACCGGAACGCGGTCTACTCGATCGATGTCTACGAGAGAACTGGCCTTGTTGACTGGCCTGCACAGAGCTGGAAAAGCGTAACAGAGAGTAAGGAATAGAGAAACAAACAAACAAAACAATAGGCAATGAAACGTTTAGCGGATAGCGTCCGAGCATTTTTCGCAGACATTTGCACACGACCGTCATGCTTCTATCCGACCAAGGAGCAACCAGAAGACTCTTTCTTCCGCAGTACTACCTACACATAAGGCACCAAGATCTGGAAATTGAGCTCAGAAGGGCTAAGAGGGCACGATTCCACTTTACCGGACACAAGTGGCCGCCAGCGAAGAACATGGAAAGGACAAAAATATATAAGGATACAGCGCCCGACATTATAGCCCCCACAGCGACTAATGATAGCGACTTTCGCAGACATCTCAGAAGGGCTTTTCAGATGGTACGCTCGACATCGTTGGACACTTCAGGTCACAACAATGGCCCAGTGGCGAATTTTACGGTCGTCACACCACCTAAACGCCTATTGTAGGTCACAGAAAAGAGTCGAAAAAACAGACTAAAGTGTACTTTGCACCTGCTTTGATTAACTGTGTAAATAAAATGCTCGTTCTCGATCAGTGTAGCAATGTGTAAGACGTCGCGTTGCTCTCTTTCATGTCGTTCGGTATTATTTTTCAAGATTCATTCGAGTACTGCGCTTTGCATTATTACAGTACATAACGTAGTACTTGAGACGTTACCGTGCATCGGTCCTGCACCAACATACTTTAAGAATCGATTCAGTGCGTAAATTGCAAAATGAATTATTACGTTGATGCAAAAGTTATTGCCGTTTTGATGTTCACTTGTTCCGAAGGCACGCCGCGCCCTCTAAGCAACATCAGCGTGGGAACAGGTGATACGTTTATGATAGATCGGCCATTACCGCATTAGCGGGTAGAATCCGCTTTGGCGCAAAAAGCTTTGTTATTTTCTAGGGAGGCGGAAAAATTCAGAATATAAAGGTCGAAATTCGGAGCGTTTTGCTGTATGAGTTTCTAAAAATGCCAACAGTGAGATATCTTGTAGAAACATCTCCACCATCTTCAGGGATGACTCAATAAATCAACGAAGAAACCTGCCAAAAATGGTTTGCCAAGTTCGGTGGTAAATAGTTTATGCAACCATTGTCAGAACGCTAAAAAAACTTGGAATAACTTGTAAATTCTATAAGTGGGTTCCTTAGAAATGGACACTTGCAATGAAACATGGGTCTTCTACGAGAATGTAAGCAGGCAAAATTTCTGACCCGCAGCGAAACGCCCACTCAAATAATGTTAAGGGAAAACGATATTGATAATTATAATAAAGCCGTATATTCTTATTATTTTGAGGCAATTAATGAATAAAAACCGGCACGTTTTGCATCAATCCAATATTTGATTTAATGGTTATAACTATGCATTTACTATTAAATCAAGTACGCGTGGTTGATTGCTCGTGTTCTACGTTCTACTAAGTACTCGGTCAAACTCAGCTACGTAATTTCGAACCTTCTGGCTGAACTGCCGAAAATTTCTGTCAAAGACAGATATGAACACGAAACTACCGTCGTCTAGCCGCCGCATTGACGCTGCCGGCAACTCGGCTTCTCTTTCCTCGTCGTCAGCACCGCAGCAGATTCACAAATATACCGGTAGTATCGGCACTGTATCGGCCTAACCTGATGATGATGGCTAGAGGTGAGAGAATGAAGCTACTCAACCCTGCCAGGCCAAGACGACGATGAGAGAGCGGTCGAAACCGCCAACAGGGCGCGCACCGCTTCCATCGCCGCCCTCCATCGGCCGACAAGGACCGAAGCCTTTCAGGACCCATCAAGAAAAAACATTCATTCACCCTGTTCCTTCCTCGAGGGCACCGCTCTTTATCGGGTATTATCGAGACGGTAAATCATATCTTTCTCTCTCTCTCTCTCTCTCTCTCGCTCGCATTCTCTCGACGAAGCGCCGACCATCACGTCACCGAAGTGAGGCGCGCGTTCATCCACCCGCTTGGCGTCATATCCAGCCGGCGTACGATAACAACATCGAAGCGCGAATATGCTATTTAGCTGCTTATTTATTTTGTTGTTTATTTATTACCTACGCAACCTGCACCTCACCACTCAGCCTCAAAGCAAAGTGCAGTGAGGTAGTGTAGTGAGTCGGGTGCGAGAGTTGTGGCTGAGCTACGACGACAGCAGCGGCATGGTTCTATGGTCGTCTATGCCAGCTCGTCGCTGCCCGATCTCGAGCCGAAAGTCTCCGTCCATAGGTGTCAGAGTTTGTTTAGTATTCCACTAGGGACCCCTCCTCGGGAGCACCGAAGCGTCATCTTTGTTGTTGTTGTTGTTGTCGCCGTCGTCGTCGCCAACACACATAGATTGGGGCACAGGGCACACACATGTGCTTACGCTATCTTGTGCTTCTTTCTTTCTGTCTCTCTCTCTCTCTCTCCTGCTGCCTCTTGCAAGACTCTTGAACTCGAGCAGCACGGGCGCGGTGGGGGGTATTAACTTATTCAAAGTATTAAGCCTCCTCTTCTCCAGACAAGTCTCAGTGATAACGTCCTCCTGATATGTCATCCTTCTCAATCCGGAGTGCTGGAGGGAAGAGTGGCGGAGGAAAGTAGACAGGAGAAACGGGAGGGTGGTTAGTGGGGTGCGCCTACAAGAGCCCGAGTCAGAACAGAACCACCGTCGAAGTCCCCAACGACCGACCCGACATGACTAAAGCATCTAGAGAATCGGCCAGTCCGCGAGTGCAGATAGCGCAGCCGGTTTGCCATCCATCTCCGTCTCGGTTAACGCCGTTTGCCTTACATCGTTCATCGTTCCGCCCTGAACGACCAACAACGACCCGTCGAAAGAGGACAGACACACCAGGTCCACATCTACCCATATATACATATATGTGCCTATCTATTTATCGCAAACCGCAACGTTTAACAGAGCTATTTAGTTAGCTACTCACAAGACGTGCGCCTGAAACACAATATTTCTTATTAATATTGCACTAAAAAACAAACATATACAACCATAATGATATATATATATATAGAAAATATTGTGATGATTTATTAATCACTCACAATACGTTTGCACACTCGGCAGTGCTCGCCTAATATATATATATATATATATATATATATATATATATATATATATATATATATATATATAGTTATATTTGCAAATTACAACGTCTATTCAAAGACATTATCCGTATGGCATATGCTTTACGCACAAAATCTTGATGACTAAGCAAATGAAAGAAAACGATAGTTTTATATATCGTCTCAAAAGAAAAGTGTATTCTAACGACAAGCCGATATCGAAGAGTATATTCACCGCCGGCGCAATATGAGTTTGTTGTTACCAATATAAAAAAGAAAAAAAAAACAACAGCCAGCTTTAGCAGTAGAAGTGCAGCCCTTTGGCGGGTGGGCGGACCAGAGCCCAATTAGTGTCAAAGAAGAGTCAGTCGAGTGGCCTCACCAGGTATTCCGTCAGAGATGTTGAGCTTTGAGATCTCCTGTTTAAGCTTCCGACGGTGCTGCGGCCGGGTTATGCCAATGGCCGTCAGGTCCTCGGGGGTCATCCGAGAGATGGTCGGCATATCGTAGCCTGAGTTCACGAACAGCGGAAGATACTCTTCAAAATGTAGATTCTTCAGCCACAAGGACAATACCTCCTGATCCTGCAAAGCCATTGAGAAGGGAAGCCAGACAGAAGCTCACATTAGTGAAATATAGGATTGCCATGAATCTTGCTACAGGCACATATGCGCGACTTATAATCATATCACGGCTGTATTTGCATCACTTTTTTAAGCAGAATACGGCGCTCATATCCAATTCAATTCAAACGCACCTTTACTTTGTCAAAGGGGGGACAGTATTTACAATATTTGCATTTTACAAACCGTTAACTAGATTCATACAGCAGTCAGTTTACGTGTCTGCCGGCATCGGCGTTTCAAGCTCTCAATGCCCTGGCCTAGTTTGATATATTTGATAAGCTAATACGATATTGTATTTCACCCGTCTTAGTATTACTAGCTCCGCTGTTTTTATATGAGTAATCCACATATACTCAGATACTCAATGGAATTGCGGTTTTGGTAAAAACGTTATTATTACGTTAAATTAAGAACCCCATGCGATGATACATAACATTTGTACCCTTTGAATACAAGATTTTGGCAATGCTTGAGTGTGCTAACTGTGTCATATCTATAGCAACATACGCACTTTGAGCCCCGCAATTCATATGTAAACAAAATTGCACACGTTTGGCATATACGATTAACATCAAATTCATGTATCAAGCAATTGCATCAAACTCTCTCGTTAATATTGCATATAGGTACAGTTAATTATATTTTAAAAACCTTAAAAAATCACTTTTACTTCGTTTATTGTGACCAACAATGCGCCTTCAACAGAACTGGTCTCTTTTGTTAGATATCTACATGCCTCCGTTGCAATAGGTCCTTAAGCGAAAATCACTGTTAGCCTAATGTCGGCAGCATATGGTTGAACTCAGTCTACCATATACTGTTTTGTCTGGGTTGTCCTAGGGCGTACTATACGCTCTCCAGTTTATGATGTGTGCTTCGAGCACAAACAAGCAGTTGTATGTGCTACGTCTGACCTTGGCGTTAGCTAAAAATTTACTGACGTAGTAGAAGTACCATTGCCAAATGTAAAAATATAAAACCTTAATATTCGTTGTTTTATCGTAACGATTTCTAATGCACACGTTCGTTTTCCCCAAACTCACGTATTGTTTCCCGGCTTGGAAGCCCCATCTGACTAAATATCTGAAAATTGGTCGTGGGAGTGCAACATTCGTTTCTAAGTCGCCTGCCACTGAGGTGTCCGCAAGGCGTTGCGGCTGGTATTTGTCCTAGTAGTAAACACGCTGTTCGTGCAGTGTAATAAAACAGTCTCCCAGAGCAAAAACGTCTTCAACCTACTACAAAAGGCCCTTACTGCGATACTATTTTGATGTACACTCCAAAAGTCTATGGAAAACAATCAGCACCCCATCAATAGTGCGATGGTCGCGACCCGCTTGAAGCATACAAAGGCGGTATATTGGCTTTCCGAATGGCCACATCGGTAGCACGCAGATCTAGCACGCGGGATCAGATTTGACTCGGTAAATTATCTCCTGTTCTTCTGTCAGTAGCTTGCTCACACTTGAGATAACCGCAATAATACTACTATTGTTTTTGTTGAGAACTTTATTGTATATACGATCGAAACCAGCAGACTGCTCTTTGTTCAGTTCTCTCTGCCTTCTGATTTCCATAAGAAGGAAGTTAATCATAACGACCCGGCTGCGTCTGTTGTCGACATCAAGTCGACGACAAGAAAAATTGCAACAGCAACAAAAACAACAGCATTAGCAGCAGCAACAACAACAACAATAATACCAACAATAACAACAACAGCAACAGCAGCAGTATGACCACTACTTCCACCACCACGTTTATACAGCCTGTGCTAAAGCTTAAGTTGTGCCGCCCCAAAGCACACTTAGAATCAGCAGCTGTTGAAGCGGAACAGGAAACAGCGGAACAGGACAAGACGGGAGGGCGTGGGGACGAGCGGCGAGGACAAATTTCAGGGAACGACAGTCAGAGTCGGTGGCTGTGAGAAGACAGCTTTTGCTGCGGCGATGACCGTACGGCGACATGGCGACATTCGATTCATCGCGAGGCCGAAATTGAATTGTGGCGACGATGTGCTCCGCTCAGCTCGCTCAGCTCAGCATAGCCCAGTTCGGTTCTATGGAAGCAGGCGGCCGGCGGTTTCACCAGCAGCCAACATCGGCCGTAGTGATCGACGGTTACGTTACGTTCGTTTCCTAACGACATTCTAATTTTCCCTGTTCTTTGTCATTTTCGCACGCTCTGTCTGCGACATTCGCCGCTTGCCGTTCGCGTCCGATGTCTGCCGGAGGCGGCGGCGGCTTGTTCCGCCCCTGCTGCTGCTGGGTTGGACTGCACGGCACCGCACCTCTTCTCTCTTGGTTCGTAGAGCTTCTTGCAGCGACTCGACGACACGCGAATATTAGTAGGTAGCAATTGTAGTGTTGGTGTTGGTAATAGCAGTAGTATTACCACCACTACTACTACTACTACTACTTTTACGCATCGACGATCGATGATACCAAACGAGAGAGAGAGAGAGACAGAGAGTGATCTCGCAATCCGCCTATTACTGGCTTCCATTACCACCTCTCACGGGTCCATTTCTGGAGCAAGTCGCCTTTCTTTTGCGACTGCGGCTGGGTGGGCGGGCGGGCGCTTGTCTACCTTCCGGTCGAGCACACGCTTCTCCAAGCTGTTCGTTCGCTTCGGAATGGAATCAGTTCCAGTGGCAGAATTCGGGCTAATGATCCTTCTCCTTCTTGTCACCCTCCAAAGGCTAGCAGTCTTTGTGCTGCGCACACAATGTGTGCTCCAACCTACTCAGCTAGAGGAATGTGCAAACATGTACCCATATGAAAATCTAGGCGCAATATAGAGCGATAAGGTTTCCCTGCACGTGTTTC
This sequence comes from Dermanyssus gallinae, assembly GCA_003439945.1. Classification (NCBI taxonomy): domain Eukaryota; kingdom Metazoa; phylum Arthropoda; class Arachnida; order Mesostigmata; family Dermanyssidae; genus Dermanyssus; species Dermanyssus gallinae. The sequence goes on along the minus strand of QVRM01002473.1, from coordinate 205,583 downwards.
CTGCTGTGCTCAGTGTGCCGGTACTACTAAACCTAAATTGTGGAGAACCTCTTCATACGTTTTTGACGAACGTGATGCTCTACTGCATATGTGTACATATATGCAGAGTTGTACAGGCTTATGTGCAGCACTGGAGCGGCATAAGACGGCGATAATATATACGGCCGCATTGTGGCAGGATACAGCGTATATAAAAAGCAAACTCGATAACTCTAGACTGAGATCGGAAACAATACGCAATGAATGCAATCATGCGAGAGCATTATGTCACCGCTCTGAAGAGTCGGGACAACACTATATTCAACTCCAGGATTGTGAAGCATGTATGTTACGACCCGGGAGCCATGTTCGAACAATCAGAATTGCGTGAGGTATGACGTTGACCCGGAGACAATGGCTTACGTCATATTTTAATACAACGAGGTTACTTCACAGAATTATCTGTTCAGAGTAGCTTGACGAAGGGAAAGCCAGCGTACATTTTTCAACCGGGGCAGAAAAGGGGCGTTGCAGCACTGGGAGAGGGAACTTCAACAACTATACATATATGGATAATGACATTACATATCTAGGATGGATATACTACTCATATTGGATATATAATATAGGGATAATATATGGATAAACGAATATGTATATAAATATATATATATATATTTTTTTTTGTGTTAAAACTACCGATGCCACCTCCAGATCGTATGTGGCTACTTGGCCATCTTCACAGTGTCGACCACAGGCCACGGGAAGTATGGGAGCTTCGACCTCGTCGACCGTCTTCTCTCGTCAATGTACCTCATGCTGTACATCGGCGTGGATTCGTGTACGGTGTTCGGACGCTACTCGCACTCATTCGCAGGCGCCTCTCTTTTCCGGGGGGGGGGGCAGAGGCACGGTCGTAACGACACGGCGTGAGTCGTGAGGTTTTCGGCCGTAAATATAGCAGCGTTGACCAGCGGGGGGGGGGGGGGCGAGGGGGGCGACGTCGAGCAAGCTAACGACACGGATGCGTCGTGCGGCTTCAAGCGAGAGCCATTACAGCCGACCTGAGACGAGGACAGACCGACAACACAATTGACCGAGCCGCTCGTCGTACCGAAGGTAACGACGAGGTAACACGCTATTGCAGATGCTGCTGCTGTTGTTGTCGTCGCTAATCTAACACGAGCATCGGCTACTATCATTCATTGTCAACAACGTCATTATGATGAGTATCATCATGCGTTGTTGTCGTCATCATCAGCAGCAGCAGCAGCACCGCCACCACCACCATGTGATTAATTAAAGAAGCTGCGACCTCTCTATATATCACCGTTAATGACAGCCGCCTCGGCGGCTGAGGCGTCGCAGACAACAACAACACCGTGTGGACAATGACAATAAGTTCGTAGTCTCTTTGTTCGTAGTCGCCGCTGATCTCTGGCCGGTCGTCATCAACTTGCAACTTTCGTCGCGGTCTTTTCGGCTCGCAGTTTGCAGCCTTCGGTCTCATCCCCCCCGCCCCCCCCCCCCGGATTTACTGGGGAACATCACGCTCTTGGGGGTTGTTGTTCTTATTGATGTTGCTGGTGTTGTTGTTGTTGCTGTTGTTGTCCTTGACGATGGCGTGTACTTCCCAGTTCGTTTCATTTCATTGGCCCTCAGGCAACTTCCCGCCGCTATGCCGTGCTAACAACTGGACTTGTCCTTCGCTCAAGTTCAACCTCGTTCTTTGAACTTTGAACCCTATCTTTGAACTTATATATATAGAAAATATTGTGATAATTTATTAATAATTTACAATACGTTTGCACATTCGGCCTTCTATATATATATATATTGCAAGTTATCGGGCGACCCCTTGGCAATACGAAAGCAAAGAGCAGGTCAATCTGTATCGGATTGTCTCGATGAAATACTGATGCTCCGTGCACAACGTTGCAGAGCGCCCATCGTCATCATAGAAAGCGAGTAGAGGACCTTACTGTTTGGCAAGCAAGATAATAAGCAAAAAAAAGTCCAAGTATACCGTTTAGTAAGGTCGGTACGACACAATGTCCATCCCCCAGAACGCTAGCGAGGCCATAAGAAAATCGTGATAGATGATCAATTAAGGATTTAATTACAATGTTAGTCAGGACCAGTTAGCTTTGTCTTAAGCCTAGATTGAGTATGGATTTAAGTGCACGTAAAACTATTAGTAACTAAGAATGTGATATCGCCATTATTGCATGGCAATGCTATTTTCCCAAAGCGCATTGCAAGCTGTAATACCAAGGAGGCTTTCTCCCCTTTCGATATCCAAACAGCAAATCCCGTGTGCGAGCTTTCAAGCTGCTTCAACGGCCCACGACTGACTTCCTCTGTGTCGTAGTTAGGAAAAAGCGCTTATGTTCAAATGCGTCCGTTAGCGCCGTTTCGTTCGAAACGTACTTGGGACTGTTGGAGGAATAACGCTGGTGTTTCAGTCCGAGCTGACACGATAGCCAGTGCTACCTTGGGCTACAACTGACCTTGGCAATCTCTCCAAAAGTTATCTTAACATTTACCACATTGTACGGCGTCCTTCAACCAATTATTTGCTGCAAGAGATCGGATCCATCATAACAACGTGCGGCTGCAATCCACATACAATATTTTACAAATGATTGCCCAAAAACTCTACAAAAACGAGTTCTACGTCTTAATATATTTAGATGGACAGCAGGGAGCGAAAACCTTGGTAAAAGCTTGAAATAGCTCGCACAGAATCCTTTGCGCATGGCCTTGCCTGGTAGAACTGCGCGAACACAGTGCTCTAAAGGCAACGACTGTAAAGATATTGCCCCCGCCATGCTGCCCCACTGCTGATGATACTGTTGAGGATGTTTTCCTGGGGCCCATAGTGAGGCGAACTCAAGAGAAGGGACACTGACAAGCCGCGTAAAATGGATCAAGGCCATATTTGCAGGCACCTTGCCAGCAAGACGCCACAGCGTCCCTACCGACAGAGTGCATTCACGTTCCGGTTACCGAGGTAGATGCCGGTCTCTGCAAGCCTGTAGTACACGTTCCTTTGAATGCCGAAAGTCCTCGCAAGGCTGTGAGGAAATAGCAGCCAAGCTGTCGCTCTAGAACAGAAAAATAAAAAAACAGAAGAATAAAAGCTTGCATCTTTGCAAAGATGTAGGCAACCTTTCAAGTATTGGGCGAGGAACGGGCCCCGGTTCGCTCGCTCGTTCAATGAGTCGATCTATGAACCTCCTGAAGGTACACAGTAAAGACTGGTGAAATTCCACTCATCATCATCATCATCTGTTTGTTCGCCAATCGATTGCTTGCAATGAAACTAGAGTTTAGCCTCAGAGACTCAGTTCTTATCTTAACGTAGGACGATAACACCACTTTGATAGCTTCGAAACAGGGCGGACTGATGTAGGGGTGTGCACCTACTGCTATTGCTGCTGCTTCAGCTGATTGATCCCTTCACGAATCACTGGCCTGAGTCTTTCTCACTCTCTCTGATCGGCGACCACCACGAAAGCGGCGGCGGTAGTGAACAGAGCAATCTGTGTGATCGCCTGTGCCCCAGTACTGTCACCAGTGTCATCAGACAGAGGACGTCCTCGTTCCTGGACGGCCTAACAAGAAAACGCGAGTGAGTGAGTAAGGAATATAGTATAGGGAACAGGGGAGATACAGAAATAAGACATGTGATACGGTACGGGAAAATTTTGGCCTAGAGCCAAAGCCAACACAAATCTCCCCCCTCCCCCCGCCTGCCTCCTCCGCTCCCCCCAGTGTCCTGGATGTGGGCATCCAGGCCATTGGCCAGCGTTCGCTCGTCGGTTCGTTGTAGCAAGCTTGGCTACGTGAGTTTGGTACAGCCTTGTCGCTCTACACACACGCCTGTCCTTGTCGCCGCCTAGACAGTGGCGTTTCTGGGCAATCGTCGTTAGACTGAATACACGTACCCGGCTATACGCCAGCTGCCAATGTCTGGCGTCAAGCAGAGGATCGCGACGCCGCGGCGCCAGGCACAGGGCAGCGGTGCCAGCAGAACTCCCCACAACCCCAAAAAAGACGATAAAGACGGAAGGCAGACGTGGACGGATACAATAGATGTACGTGTGCACTCGGGTCGTACACTCGTTGCGATCGAGGTACACGATCATTGCCTCGTATGCATTTGCTTTATCGTGCATATTGTACCAACTAGAAGAGAAGGCTTCTACGCGCCTGCTATTTCGACGGAAACTAGACCACGGAACCGTTCCGGGGTCACACGCGGGGGAAGATATAGCCATTACCCGGCCAGCCCATCCACTCACTAGTCTTCCTCTGCCTAGCTACGAATAGAGTCCGCCGACGGAGGTTGAAAAACAGATCGTAGAAATAAAAGTCGAGCATTGCATCTACATACGGACCGGTCGACATCTCTCTCTTCCCTAGCCCCCTTTCTCTCACTTTAGCTCCACTGGTGCCCTGCTGCTGAAGTGGACGACTCAGCACTTGCAAAAGACACGATTCAGCATTCACGAGCAGAACACACAGGACAGCGAATGCAGTAACGCCTCCCTACACGAGTTTCGGAGCGTTCCGGGTTCCGACTCGTTATTCGTATTAATTATCTGACTACGGCACGCCCACAGAAAAAAAACAAGGCCGACCAATGTGCAACCACAGAACAAGTGCTAACAAAACATTGCATCGGACGTCGAGACTTGTCAGGAGTCGGCTTCTGAGAACCTGCGTGTGTGCCAACCCCTTACACCCTCTGTTCGATGCTAAACGAGAGTCGCGCTGTCAAACTGATACTTATGATGATGACACAAAGTTAGTACTTTACAAGATTCTTATAGTACAAACCCTCGATTCCCCAGCCCCTATGTTACCAATCCTGCGATTCGCCAGACATTGTTACATCTTAGCTACAGCACCATCGTCCCCGTCGCTTCGGGCTCGAAAGCTCCGCCTTTTAGTCTTTACTCGACAAAGGGTTAGCTCGGCTATATCACATCCCTGCTCTGAATCTTTGCCCATGGAAAACTGGTCACTATAGCAATTCAGCACGTGTGCATCAAGGCACGTGATGAACTTGCACGTGTTCTTTGGATCGTGGACCTTTCCGCTGCATCACATCCAATACGAGCAGAAAAACAACGGGCATTTATAAAATACAGAGTATGTAATACTTTTTACTAGTAGCGGTATTAGCAACCAAAAATATTAGCAGCAGCAGCCGCCGCAGTAGTAAGAATGAATAGTGGTTCTCGACGTAGCCCATGGCAACATCACGCCAGATTAGGCCAGTAGGCCTTTTAGCTCGATGACATTGGTTGACACGGCCGGTCACGCATCTATTGTTGCAGTGTCTCGCAGCGTCTCGGTCAGTTTCGACAGCCTCGACGGCCCCCACAGCACACCGATCGGGGTCGCCTCCCCTGATATGTAGTCATGGCTGTGGCGTGCAACACAGGCACGGCAAGCAGCAGCAGCAGCAGCTCACCACGCCATATCTTCAACGTGAGATCGCACTGCGCTGTAGTAGGTATAGTAGTGCAACAGTAGTAAGTAGGGAGCGTCTGCGACCGCCAACGGTCATATCGCCCGGTGCCCCGACCACCTCACAGATAAAGAAAGACCTAGAGTGAGAGGCGGGAGGCGGGGGTGCGGGGAGTGGCAGAAACGAGAGAGATAGAGCGCGCGAGAACGATAGAACATACGAAAGAAGAAAACCAAGGATGAAGCAGGCAGCGCAGGACGAGCTACAAGACGTTCAGGGCCCCTGTCCAGTCGCTCGACGCATCGATATATCTGTCTGTGTGTCTATGTATCTATCTATGTGTCGTTCGACCAAATGATATCTGCTAGTTGTCGTAGCAGTAGTAATAGTAGTCGTAGAAGTCGTCGTAGAAGTCGTCGTCGTCGTCGTAGTGCACAGTTGCACAGGGATGAGATATCGGTATGAAGTCGCGCTCCATCCAACCAATGGCTCCGCCGATGCCACTGCTTCTGTGGTTGCTACTTTGCCGCGATGGCGGATGCCGCTGCTGCTGCTGCTGTTCTCCTAACGTCGTTGATGTCCTGTTCCTGTGCAGGACAACGGGCCAGCCAACTCCTTCTTCCCGGTGGGCCACCCGTGGGCGCCAGGATGCAGGATTTCTTGTAGCACACACACACACATACACACGCGCACGCCTCCTTCCACACGTGATGCTCTGCTGTGCCCGCTCCGCGGCCGAAGCGTTGCCGAATCGCACGCCGGAGGCTAGGAGCGGCTCTGGAAGCGACCCGCACCTCCCCAAAAGCAGCAGCCGGGCAACGTTTTTCTTCCCTTCCTCCCAACCGCTGGCCGCTTGCCGATCTATCCTACATCTCGAGCAGGCGCTGGTGCCGCCGCCAATGATTGCCACCGTCGCCTCTCCGTCTACTTCTTGCTTGCTTGCTTGCACCATCACCGCGATCTCCACCGCGATCCGTGCGCCCCCAACTTGTTTCACGGTTCTCTATTCCTTGCCCCCGCGTGTCGGTCGGCCGCGACAAGCAACAACACGAACCACTACCACAACCACAACGACGTGAACTCGTGGCACTGCTACCGCTATGCTACCACGACCGTTTCAACTACCACTATGAGGGTCACTGCCGTTCTGGTCGCTGTTGTTGCTGCTTCTTAATCGTGCCGTCCCCCGGCAACTCCAGCCAGTTCGCCCTGGTGATGTACAAGCTCTAACCAGCACGTCTTACTTACCGCGCTCTATAGATGGACTAGGGTTATTTGTACTATATACGTGCAAGCTGCATACGCTGTATGCAGCAATGCTTATCGAATGCACTGCTATTATTACACGTCGGTAGGGCGTGGTTATCGAATGACCGACTTGTGCAGCAGATTACCGAGATTCGGCGACGACGATAAGAAGACACCGGTCGTGTCGATAAAGTGATGGTGGCCATTTAATGGTTGCGCCACTGCGTTTCCGTACGAGCGTTCGCGACGCGCACGACTTGCGACTCCCATTCGACGTGAGATTCTTCCACCGGCGTTGGCGTTGGTACCACCACTGCCGCGGGCGGCAGCGGTGCCGACCGGCGGTGTTTTCTAACGCTCGGAATAGACACATACAAGGTTTACTCGAGATACGTGTACGCACCCCCATACATAGACACGTGTCAACTCGCAAAAACATACAAGCATCTACAACCGCATGTTGGGGCATGTTGTTAGCGCTCATGTGCCCCCCAGCAGCAGCAGTTGAAGCACACCACTATGCCCTGCAGTGGCAACAACAGCAGCCACAACAACAACATGAACAACGACAACAACTTTACCACAGTCGATTGCCTAAAGCGTTTCCCGTCGTGATTCGACGCTGAGGCTGTTGTTCGCCGCTGCCTTCGAAAGTAGAGGAGCGTCGCCGTTCGCTTAGCCTCTCTCAGCTACCGGCGCAAGGAGCTATTTGTCAGCCATTGTTGTCGGCAGATGAGTTGAGACACCATCATCTCGTGACATTGGCCGTCTCGAGGTTGCCTCGTCCGTGGTTGCAGTGGTTGTTGTTTTTGTTGTCGTCGTTGTTGTTGTTGTTGTTGTCGTTGTTGTTGTTGTTGTTGTTGTTGTTGTTGTTGTTGTTGCTGCTCGAGGCTGGCAAAGACGTACGAAAGGCAGCCATAGCTATAAAACCCAAATTCGGAGCGGCGACGCCTGTTCTCGTTGCTGCTGCTGCCGTTACTGTTATTGTTGTTGCTGCTGCTGCCGTTACTGTTATTGTTGTTGCTGCTAATGCTGTTGTTGTTATTGTTGTTGTTGCCGCTGTTGTTGTTGTTGTTGTCGCTGTTGTTGTAGCTGTTCATACGGGTACCGGAGGCATCGTAGAGGATTAACAGACAAAAGCTCGATTGCAATCGTGATGGCAATAGATCTCTGCGCCAACTCTCATAGTTGGCGCAGAGATCTATTGCCGACGTAGTCGGTGGTGGTGGTGGTGCTGTACCGTAGTAGTTGTACTAATAGTAGTAGTAGCAGCAACAGCAGTAGTAGTTTTAGTAATAGTAGCAGCAGCAGCAGTAACACCAGCAGTAGATGTGGTAGATGTGCGGAACGGTCGTCCGGAGCGGTGTTCAGGGATATGGGACTTTCTTGTTGTGGCAGCAGCAGCAGCAGAACGATGGGAAACAGGATGATGATGGTGGAGATGGTGGAGGTGGTGATGGTGGCGTGGTAGCGGCGGGGGTGACCCGACTTTCCACAGACTGTGTCGACACAGTATAATATTTAACTGCTTGCTCCTACAGGATCAATCGTAGTACCTAAGCTGCCGCCACCGCCGCCGTCGTCGTCGCTGTTGTTGTTGTTATCGTCGTCGTTGTTATCATGGCGCTCGAGTTTCCTCCTGCACTGGATTTGTTCCGATTGCCTTCCCATTTCTATTGCGCCAGACCTTCTGGTGCTGCTGATGCTGCTGATGTAGCGTTTGGAGGGGTGGTGTAGGCGGCAGTAGTAGTAGTAGTAGTGGTAGAGAAGTGGTAGTAAAAGCTGCAGAAGCAGCAGCGGTAGGATCGGATTGATGATCAGTGCACACGATTGAAACAGCGGCCGACGGCACCAGTTCGCTCGTTGTCTGGCGACCGACCACGCTTTCTAATAAATCGACGACGACGACGACGACGATGGCGATGATGTTGTTGTTGATGTTGTTGCGGTCGTAATGCTGCGCGCGGGGATGATCGTGTGTTGGCGTTCGGCGCGTATATATGGCGAAGGCCGGCGAACCCCCAGCTAAAAGCGAAAGGGGCAACTTCGCCCCTTCGATACGACAAGAGAGAGAGAAAGAGAGGGAAGAGGAGAAAGGAGGGGAGAAGGAGGAACAGAAACAAGGGGAAATAATCGACGGTCTTTTGAAGGTTCAAGCAGAGAGGAAACAACCAAAGGGTGCTAATGATATACATAGTATATGGAGCCAGAACAGAAGTAATGCCAACAACAAAAGCAAGAACAACAACAACAACAACAACAACAACAACGACAACAACAACAACAACAACAACAACAACAACAACAACAACAACAACAACAACAACAACAACAACAACAACAACAACAACAACAACAACAACAACAACAACAACAACAACAACAACAACAACAACAACAACAACACAACAACAACAACAACAACAACAACAACAACAACAACAACAACAACAAAAGAGATAGATAAATGGGGTGCGTTCAGTTAGGCAGTACAAATGCGGAACACTTAGTGAGTGTGCAAAACGCTACTCTATAGCAACATAGCAGATTAAAGTCTCTCACGAGCAGACATTATTGAATCGACCATGCAGCATATGGGCGTAGAACACTGAATATGTGATAGACTGCAATTATTATTATTATTATTATTATTATTATTATTATTATTATTATTATTATTATTATTGTTTAAATAGTATAAGTAATTGAAAGGCGTGAACGCCTGCTTGATGTCCTCCATTTTCTTATTTTATTACCTTATAATACCTCCTTCTCCTTCAAACAGTTTAGTTGTTTTAAATATATTTGTAATTGAATTGTAAAATGTGTCTTGCGTCGTTTTCTATCTACCGAAGTGCTTAGCACTTAGTGTACGCCAAGATTACCATTAACTCAGACAATCCACCCAGCTTTCATGCAGCAACAACGAAAACGTTGTGAGAAAGTTGCACATACTAATGATGCAATAGAAAATATTGCAGAACAGCTGTTTTGTAACACTTCTGCAAGAGTACAGGTTGTAACCACGACGATCATCTTCACTCGAATAGATAGGACCATTTGCAAAAAGAGGTTATCGGTAAGAAACTAATCGGATTTGTATTACTGGCAGATGTCTCCAATGCTTCGAGCACTTGTTTCAATTGGACGCCTTTCTATTATTTATACATACAGAAAGTTGTGGCCTACGAAGACGGCAATAATTAAATTTAGCTCCCACTTATCGCATACACGACATGTATTAGCTTTTTGAAGTAGGCGCCTCGCTGCATCTAAAGTTAAATGAGCTTACATTAGTGCTGGTTATTGGATTACGTTGGGTAACACAGATGGGGATAATGACTGAAGAGACAATCGCTTGAATTCATTCATCTTCGCCTTGAGATCAATCGCACGATTTTTCACAAGATAGCACTTGTGAACACTTGCAGGCGCCCACGCAATTCACTTTTATCCTTGTTAGACTTGTTCATATATATATATATATATATATATATATATATATATATATATATATATATATATATATATATAGTGCTGAATAATGGTTCTTAATTTTTTTTATCTGGTCTCTATTAGTACATATTATTACTATACATTCGAGCGGTCTACTTATTACTACGGCACCATGGAAAGCACGGAAAACAATCTGTTCTTACCAATAACGGAAATATACCTGACTATGAGATTAGTCAAACAGTAACATTCTTAAGTAAACCGTAAATATTTACACTAGTAACTAATACGTCAGTCGTATTAACAATAAGGCATAACGTGTTATGTCTGGCAATTAACCTATTTTTGTTCAACAATAAAACCATAGGGCCTAGATGAGACCGACACATACTATAATTACCGCAGCTTGGTCTTAACGCCTTATGATTAGTTCCTGCCTACAACGAAAAAACGACAGACCAATCCATCATTACGGTATAAGTACACACATGGCCGAAACCTATTCGCCGCAGCAATCGACAACAGCCTACTAGCTACATATGTAGAGTAGTCGGCCCGTCGATGTAGGAGGTACTAATACTTTTCGGGCTAAAACTCAGTCAAGATTTACGTCCACGGGACTGCTGTTCGCTCGTGCTTCATAGACGGACCCCCATAAACACGAATGTGCAACGGTGGGGCTCGAACCCGCGCACCAGTGTGTCTTCTCTGGTCGAGAGGCGCAGGCGCGGAATGTACCACGCAACCGGACTCGACGCCTCGATGTAGGTACTGGCCGCCTGTTGCTCAGTTCACTCGGAGCATTATGGAGGTTTTGAGAGAACGTTTTAACCGTGTGTGAGCTTAGACAGTCACGTGTTCGCGAACACACGCGAACACCAACGCGGTAACAGATGCTATAACGCGGCGGACGGCTTATTAAACGTTTAACTTATTCAACTAATGAAACCGTTCTCATCGCTACTCCCTACACTACGACTACTACTACTACTACTACTGTAACTACCCCGCAGAGCCTACATTACTGAGTCCAAAGGTCGTCCGACGTTCGTCCAGACGCGCAGTGTCCGGGCGTGTGGTGCCAACCCACACATCGAGCCTTCTGTAACGCCCGACCTTCTACATGAGGCTTTTCGTCGTTGTCGAGAATAAATTTTTCATCTGGCGAGATTGAGTTGCATGAAGAATAGATGCGAGATTAAGTACACACGAGTCGGAAACGAGACGGGGTCAGCCTGTGACGCCGTCACGCTTCTCTCTCTCTCTCTCTGTCTCGACACCTCGACGTGTTCTCCGCGCGGCGTTTAAGTCCGTTCTGTTGTTTTGGGCACAGGACAATGCCGTGAATTTCTGCTTCCTATTACCACCACTACTAGTGCTACTACTACAGCTATTACTGTACCATAATAAACCCGATTGCTACCTTCCGTACTTCCACTACGAGTAAGATGAGTGCGATTTACTCACTCAACATCACACAGCATCGTGACGCTTCGCCGTATTGAAAAACACTACCGCAGTGCTCAAACGCAAAACGCTCTGTTGCTGTGCCGCTATCAGGGCACAGCAACACAGTACTATTACCTCGGAGAGACTACAGCAAGACTGCTGAAGCTTTCTTTCGAGTGCACACAGTAGTAGCTAGGTTACCTACTACTGCCTTTGTTGTCGCTGATGCTACAACATGTTTATATCGGCACTATGATTTCGTTTAACTACTTGTTGCTGATGCTGATGTTATGACTACGGCTATTAGAGTATGTTCGCCCCACCACAATACCAGCCATAGACTCAGCCACCCGCCGCCGCCGCAGGCAATCCCATTTCTCTCTCTCTCTCTCTCTCTCTCTCTATCTCATGAGTGGGGCCTTGCCTCAATGCAAACATGGTCTACTTTCTATACGTCGCCGTACTGGCCTATTGCAGATGCGGCTCTTGTTGTTGTCTTCGTTGTTGTTGTTGTTGTTGTTGTTGTTGTTGTTGTTGTTGTTGTTTTCATTGCTGTTGTTGTTTCTGCTCCTGCTGCTCCTACTGCTGTTGTTATTAGTGCTGTTGACCCTGCTGTCGCTGTCATCTGCATGGGGGCGACGCCGCCGCCGTACGTTGCCTATTACCGTAGGCCGTGGTCGGATAGGGGGCAGGGTTCGCTCGTGCTTCCCGCAGCTGTACAGGCAGACTGGGCCTCGTTCGCCTACTTCCGAGATCAAAAATTTGCCCCACGATTTCCATCATCACCAAACCCACCCACCCACGGACCGACCCATCTTTTCATCCATCCATCTACCTCTCCCTTGCTGTCTACCCTCTATTCCTCTTCCCTCTTCTTCTTCTTGTCGTCGTCTTCGTGCTACCGGGTTACGCAAGCCCGTTCAGCCTGGTCTCATTCGGCCTCGCAGCCGCAGCAACAACTTCGGTCGACAACCTCGGTCAAACTCTTGACATGACAGAACAGACGCCGGCATTTGTCGTCGCTGTCGTCCAAGAGCGCGCAAGAGTATGTCGGTCGGTTCCGCCTGTTGGTGGGTTCTCCCGCCCGCCTCTGGCAGACGAAGTAACATATAAATCCTCATTGCGTTGTTGTTGTCGTCGTCGTCGCCGCCGCCGCTATCCCACCAAATAAATATCCGCTGCAACAGCTGCTGCTGCTGCTGTCGCGACCACTACAACGTTCCGATACAAACTCTTATGCGACAATTCTACTACTATTACTCGCTACTAAGGCGACTATTAGAACTTCCCCCACAACGACATTTAGAATGATTGTTCGACGCCGCTCGTCCCGGCCCGCTAAGCGGATGCTAAATGAATGGGTGAATCAATCAATGAAGAATGGTTAATGATCCAAACGTTGGTGGTCAACCATGGTTTCAAATGCGCCATCGTGCCGTGGGCCAACATGAAAACCAAAAAAGAAACAGAGACGGACGGAGCCGCTGGTCACATCTTTGGTTTCTGCTGGCCACGCTTGTAGACAAGGTATGAGAGAGACAAAACTGCATAAAGCTCGACCAGGACGACCCAGCGATTCAGCTAAAATACGTAAAGAAGTACGAACCTCGACGCATCACCCGTCGTCATTTTCATTGCTCACGCTAAGACAGACTGTCCTGTCGTGCTGCAGCTGCAACAGCAGTTACTGACTCTGGAGTAGCAAAAACCTGCAGATACAGCCGCCGCCTTGCGTCTGGCACCGCGCAGCGTTTTTCTATGAATAGACTGTGTTGGCTAATCGCAAGTACAATATAGCTAGGAATATTAGCCCCGTTTGCCTGTATTAGGCTTTAAGGAACCTGCATGAGAACGCTGAGCTGACTGGGTGAAAGAAACCAGAGGTGAGACGCGCCGAACGAGGCAGACGTGAAACAAGCCGACTTCCAGTTGGCCAAAAACAAGACCGCCCGGACGAGGCTGCAACGACTCATCGCTAAAAGCAAGGCGTAATCGTAGAGAACGTTGATTGATGCGGTGTACAGTGATATATGGGACCTGCCGTACCAGATCGTCGTCGCTCACTAATCTCAGGAGAGATCCCTTGAAGCTTCCGCCGGGCATGCTGCTGGAGACAATCTCTGCTTTCTTTCCGACACAGTCCTGGAGAATATTCCAGAAGTAACGCTAGAAGAGATCTGACGAGATAGAGATCGGCTTGCGCTTGGAAAAGCGCCTGGCCCCGACGGGATTCGACTTGAGATGGCAGGGTTCTTCGTTAAGCGGTGGCCGAATGTTTTCCAAACTTTGGCTGAAAGACTACTTAGAGAATGGAGGTTTCCTAGACTATAGGTTGAAAAACATCTTGTCCTTACTCCTAAGCACGGAAATAGACAAGGTCCCTCGGTCTATAGGCTCACCTACCTCCTCGACAGGTGGAAAATCGTGGGAAGCGTTCTAATTCAATTCAACGAGGAAATTGAAATCGGACAAGCTTTATCAGACTCTCAGTATGATTTTCGGAGGGCACAACAAAGCTTCAACGCGATAAGCTGGAAAGTTGTGGTACAAGCGCTGAAGATGAAAGGAATTTTTACCCCTGCCTATTCTATCCTATCTGGATGAGCGAACAAGCTAGAAAGGGCCGAGTTGTTGGTCTACGCAAATGATCTAGCTGATGGTCACGGCGCGGACCGACGCGGCCTTACAGGACGTGATATGTTTTTTACGCTCTGACAACCACATTGGTAGACGCTCGTAATGGGCTTAGGTTGCCTGACGCACGATGTCATCTAAATGCATCTATCGTCATCGCCTTCTCGTTACTGGACTTATACAGGCTTTCTCCAGCAGAGGTATGTAGCAGCAGGGCAATGACAACCACGTCCAACAAATACAACCAGCAAGGCCGGGGCTCGAACTTGCGATTGTTTTGCCGACCATGGTTGCCATGGCAACGCCCCGTTTCGAACGGTGCGTCAGCCGCCTAAGCCACCGCCGCTACAAACTGCCGACTCACACGGGATGTTGACCTACTCTAAAACTCTAAAGTTCTGACCTCTCACGGTCAGTTGTAGAGCTACAAGGTTAAGATAAGAAAGGCCACCAGAAACACCTGTGTGCTATGCGAGTCGGAGTGGGGAGGCGGATGGCGTAGAACACACTGACCTAGACTGCGAGTCTCTTTGGGAAGCAAGGTGCAAGGTGGGCTCTACGGCCGTGAGGGGCAGCCCCATTAAGGAGGTAATTAGCTAGATGACGAATTTAACGAAAACGTACTATTTGAAAGGTTATTATAATTAAAAATGTGATTAAAATGCTGCGCCGTGCGCTACGCGATTGCGGCGGATGGCGAAGAGGGTTAAGGAGATGCAGCCGCTAAACCTGAAATTGGAGAAAGTCTTTGGAAGGAAGAGTTGGACCTCGACCCGACATCTCTATTTTTAAACGTTCTTTCTTACGAATTACTGATGTAGGCTTTGAGTTGAACAAAAAATTCTTGTAATACCAACAACGTACATTAAAGTGGTTAAGCATTAAATATATATATATATATATATATCGCGCCCGATTCCCGCCCATACTCCCACTGTCGAAGAATCTTGCATCAACACTATTTGGCGGCAAGTTGATTTGTACCGTTTTGTACGGTTTAGAGCTGTGGATCTAGTCTTAGTAGTAGTAGTAGTCGTAGTCGTAGTAAAAGGTAAACAAGGTACTTCTCGTTTGGTTTTTCCATCGAGCCGGCAAACGAGTGTTTCCCGCATCGTGCCGTCGTTGGCCTGTTTTGTTGCTTACAACAACAACACTAACAACAACAGCAACAACATCCTTTTGTGCTCGCTGTTTCGAAATCAATGGCCCACCGCCGATGGTCCTCCGCCTGGCTGACGACACACACGCACACCCCCGGACGCCCCCGCACACTCACAGACATGACCTCTTTTCCTCCATCTAGCCGTTGTTGTTGCCTGGTGTACGTACGCTCAACTCGGTCTTCAACACTTCCGCTACTTCTGTTGCTGGTCGTCCTGCCATCGCTGCCTCCGCCGCTCAGCTGTGGCTATGGTTGTAACCGCTGTCGGCAGCGTGTGCGGCACTTTTGCTGTGAGTTTCTTGCTGCTGCTGCTTCTTCTTCGCAATCCTCCCTACCTACCTCCCTCCACTACGCCTACGTTCGACCATTCGTCCTCAACTTAAGCCTTAAGCCTCTTCTAGACCCTGCTACAAACTCGTACATGCCCCCTTTGCTGCTACTTCTGCCGCTTCTGCAATGCTGCTGTTGTTGTTATTGCTGTTGTTGTTGTTGTTGTTGTTGTTGCCGTTGCTGTTGTGTTTGTTGTTATTATCACTTCTTTACACTTTTGCAATGTCGTTATTGTTGTTGCTGCTATTTTGACGTTGTTGTTGTTGTTGTTGTTGTCGTCGTCACCGCCTTCGTCGCTTTTCGACGTCGTTTTGTTTCTGCTGCTGCTCTTACTGTTGGTGCCGCTGGTTCTTCTACGCTTTGGCGCTACACATGCGACGTAGTCAGTATACAGCATCACCAGCATCACTGCGCCGCTATCACATCCTCCACCACAACGATCAGCCACACTGTTCGGCTCGGGGGCGCAGTCGCCAAACCCCTGCCAGCCCCTCCCCGGCAACGTGAGAAGTGTCGAGTGGCGGGCCAAAGTCGCACATTCCCATCGTCTTGTCCTTCCTGCTCCTAGTCGTTCTTCCTCTGCTGCTGCTGCTGCGGCTGCTGCTGTTGCTGATGCTTCCTCACGATCTACCAGGAAAGCCAGGATTCAAGTAGTAGTAGTGGGGTGGGGGTTCGGGGAGAGACCATCGTTGAACAAAAGAACACTACCTCCGGCTACCAGAGGCAATCGACGGCTGCAACGACAAGTTCTACTCACTCCACGCACACGGTTAGTGCGCAGACCCGTTCTCTCCAGGTCCCTAGCCCCCGCTCCCCCAACCAGCCAGCAGGCGGGTAGATGCAGAAGGGTAACAACGAGCAGGACCCCGCGGTGGATGCGAGAAGACGCTAGGGCAAGGAAGGTCCCGTAAAGGTGTCGTCGTCGTCCTACAAGCTTGCCGAGGGCGTTGGCGCCGCCGTAACTTCCAACCTTTTCTTGGTTCATTTGGTTTAACCTGTGTCTTTATTTCATTCCTGTCGATGTGACTGCGGTTGCTGCTGTTGTAGTTTTTCTTCGACGGTTGTTGCAGATATGAAGCAAATGATATACAAGACAAAAAAAATCAACCAAGAAAACAACCTCTCTCGCGCGGATTCGAAAGGCCGGATGGCGAAGACACACGCCGCAGTTTACAACGCATTGTTGTAAAATTTGTGAAGCAAAATCTCAACTGAGACAGCTTGTACGCTGTGAATTGATAACGGCGCAAACCAAATTGAATTTAAAAGGCATATATGAACTTTGCGTAGCTCAGCTCTGTGATTCAGCAAAGCAACGACAAGATAGCCAAAATTGGCTATACTGTCGGGGCTGTTACTGTGACGATATTCGTTCTAACGAATATTCCTGTTAGATGAAGACAAGTCAAGATCTCATTTACGTCGAACAGAGGTCAGATAGACATTTGGTTTAGGCGGCACGTTTTCATTGTTGTCAGCAAGCGTGACTTGTGAAATAACGAATCACGAAGACAGCACGACGCTAGCACGCAACGTTTGCGTCGACTTTGACGCGAACTGTAATAACTATTCTCCATCGAAGAATCACTCAATATTGAGACGCACACTGTGAAATGTTCCCACAACCAAGTAAGATATATAATTAAACAGAGTGAAAAGAAGAAGCAGGTGGAGCTATTGTTCCGCCGCACTCATTCAAATTTCTTTTTAAAAGCCACTTATACGGTAGAAAGCAGCCAGCGTCAGTGAAGCGAGACAAGTCCGTGGGACTAAGCAGGTGTTGTATGAAATTCTGTTGTATCGAACGAAGTCAGATTGGTGACCGCGCGAGATTTTCCGATATATATATATATATATATATATGGTTGTAGTGGAGTCCGCCCTTATAATGTTGTAGTGGAGTCCGCAATACTGAGCGATCGTCACCAATCTCTCTGGATCTAGACCCCTGCTCTTTTTTCACGTCTTCGATTTTCTCGGTCAGGCCCCCTCATGACCTCAGTCGGCAACGCCCGCCAGGTCGATGCATCAAAGCGCTGACTGGGTCTGTTCGTACAGTTTTCGCCGACCTCACTTCACGTCACGAGCTCGGACCAAGATGAGAAAAAAATTCGCATACAGCCATTCACGCGTCGAGGTCTTTCGGATGAGTAGTCAATTGGATGTCGATATCACATCAGCAAAAATCGCAACGGTCAAGCCAGCCCGCAGCTTAGTCCGAGTTCCGATTTAGCGACCGCTTGCATGACTAGCAATCAATCAATCAATCAATCATATTTATTTCACTCAAATAGAGTATGTACAAAATAGTTCGTGCTATTATTAAACATAAATACTTGTTGTTTTGCCGTTCCACCGAGAGAAGAAGGATCTTCGTGCCGGACAATCAACCGCGTGGTACTTAGCGCATTGCTGCGAGCAGAACCGACAATTACACTGAGCAGTATAGTCTTCATGAAACTCCCTACGGGAGCATACGAGGTGATGGAACCCGTGTACGATGTACCTGGTATATACATGCCTGTCATCGCAGGCCACCCCGGCCCACAACCAAGGAGACTTAAAGACGCCGAGCGTTCTTACCTCCGTCGCTGCTTCCGTGAATTTGCGTCGCCACTCTTCCAAGAAATGGTTAAGTGGCTCCGTCAATGGCATACGCAGCCTAAGCCGAAGCATCTGCATGACTAGCAATAGATTCCAATAGATCACAACACCAAGGTAAATCCGATGCCGTCAGTTGTTTCCTAAGAGACTAGGGCTTGTTGTATCCCAATCGATTTATGAGTGGCTCGCGTTTCTGACAACCTAAAAACCTGTCACGTTTGTCGAATGAATCCATGTTGACATTATTGTAGGTTATATCTATTAGCAACAAATGAAAATTATACAACACTTACTACAGTGAGTGTAATGAGTTCCTCAGATCACGCATATATATATATATATATATATATATATATATATATATATATATATATAGCGCGGAAGGCATATTTGGTAATCGCTGCAAGAAGACTAAAGAAAACGGCTGGTACAGGCCTCGGTGCAAATGATTCAACAATGACAGTTGACGCGCACCACTCATTTTCCACTCCAAGGCCAAATGGTCGCCAGCAATCTGGCGCAGGTAAGGCCGGTAAAGGTGGCTGCTCTTAAATATTCATATTTATGTTATCTATCAGTCTTTTCCTTTGGAGGCAAACAAATCTCAACTCAGGATCTATTGGCCAGAACGGTTCCGATCGGTAGCGTACTGCGCCCCCGTGTGTCGTGCGGAACCAGCTAAAGCGGTCCAAATCTGTGGATCTACTTCTTAATAAAACAAACGCAAAAAAGGGAATTTACAGAGGAACAGAAACTGAACCACCGCGAAATAGACCGTCGCGTTGACCTGCACTCTATGGGCCTGCTATTGTAAGTCGGCTGTGATGTCGGACTACATGAATTGCCCATTACATTCGAATCTAGTCGAGTTTGCTATTTGGTGCATGTTCAACTTGACGAAACAGATGCGAAACCAGTATGATAACAACAAGAGAAAAAACAAGGGGAATATCGGGTGAAAGAAAAATGGGAAATCTGGTTAAATTCCAGTATACCATATGTGACTCATATTTCTACAATGAACACCTTTACTCACAACTCGGTTCTTACGACAAGATATAGCAAAAACGTTTTTCAAGCCCGTTTACACACCAACGAGCACAGCAACAAAAAATCAAGGAGATTGACTTTAATGGTAGATCATCCTTCGTCCCCTGTGTGCTTAAAACTCACCGTGAGTCAAACCTTCATTGGATTGAGAGCCGCTAATGCTAAGACATCTAGGGCTTCTCCAACCGTCCATGTGGCAGCACGGCCGTTCACTTTTAGCAGTATATGGTTTATTAGCTAATCAATGAGCATCGCTCAAAGAAAATTCGGCCAACAACGGGGATCGAACCGGCGACACCCCGGTAGTCATGACAACCACGACTAGCGCACTAGCTCCCTAGAGTGCGCGCTCACGCACCAAAAATAACAGGCTACAAAACGATAACAAGCAAATACCGGTGGCGGAAATCACTACTTGGAAACAGGGAATTATTAATTACTATGTAAGCGCAGTCGTACCCCAGTAATTAGCGTAGCATGTACGACAAATGTTACTGCTTGCTGCCGGAAGAGTACGGTTGCCCTGGACCTGACCAATTCTGAGCCTGTCGTTGCTGCAGCGAGAAGGCAAAGCGGCCAAATCACAATTTCCTTTTTTGGGCGGTGATCAATATTCTCGAAATGCTCGCCAGTCAAAGCACACGTACCGGTTCACGTGACGGCTTGACTTCTATAGATTCATTTGAACTTAGTTTCGTTTGGTTAATTGCCGTTCGGTGGAGATCGTTGCCGCTTCCAGCGTCCACAACCGCCGTGTCCTCGACGATTTCGAGCAGCGCATACACATGCGTTAGCTAGTACGCTGCTACAAGACGCCCGTCCAGCGTAAAAAGATCTCGCGGTTCAACGCGAACACAGCTTCTCTCCAACAACAACAACAACGGCGGTAGTAGCTGGACGCCGGCGCACGGCCTCTTTCCGTCGGACGTTTTGTGGAGGTGAGACGAACGAAGCTGCTTCGGGGGTCACATTCGGACATTGTTCGTTTGCCTCTTCTACAGTCCATAACCAGCGCCGCTCGAAATCATTATCTGTTGTTGTTGCTGCTGCTGTTGTTTTTTGATGACAAGGTGAGTCTACGACAAAAACCTCAGCCCCAGGTCCTCTTCAACAGCGCGTTCGGGGAGCAGCTTTGGCTTCAGCGAGCAGAAAGAAACACGTCATGAAAGGCTTGCGACCCACTCGTAGACGTTTAATGTGTCTGCCCACAACGGTTAAAAACGACTCCGGAAAAACTGTTCGTTTTACCAACTCCGTAGTCGTAGTAGTGTCGAGCCCGATGGCGTGGTGGATCAAGTCTCCGCCTCGCAACCGAAGGAGACACATAGGTGCATGGGTTCGAGCCCCACCGTTGCACATTTGAATTTATGGGGGTCGTCCGTCTATGAAACAATGTGAAAAACAGTTCCGTGGACGTTAAATCTTGGCTGAGGGTCAGCCCGAAAACTTTACTTTAGTAGTAGTAGTAGTAGTAAACTCGTTCCTATGCGGAACATCAGGTGAGGCCTACCGCCGTGAAACGTTACCAGACACGGAAAAATAGTATACGTTACTTCAACTGGTCGTATTACGATTACTAACGTGTTCGTGGTCTATTTTTATTTTTGATGGCACATTTTTGTCGACCCGCAGCGCTACAGCGTTGGTTTGTAGAACTGGCTGCCTTCGACTCTATTATAGGTGTAGTTGATATTAGCAGCCCCATTATTATTATTATTAAACGACATTTACAGCGACATAAATGAAGCTACGATCTCAGCACAACGGCTCCAACGCCACACTCCAATCTCCACAATCGAAGTTTGATTTGTTTGACCCTTGCTGACGAGCTTGGTTATTGTTGTGATCGCCATTCTCGTTGTCGTCGTAGGCATTTCTGTTTTTGTGTTTTTTGTGTTGCTATACCAGTAGCTGTTGTTGTTTCCTTCATTGCCGCCGATGTGGTCGTTGGCGTTATTTTTATCGTTGTGTATCGTGGCTGTGGCTGATTATGCTAACAGCTTAGTTACGTCTACAGCAGCTGGCGCGGCACAAGAGGCTTGGATCAGGAGTGTATTGCCGGTGCAAAGACGGTGAGTGTTCTAACTCTACCAGCTAGGGAAAGAAAAAACAAAAACAAATTAAAGTCTCCTTCTTCGAGCTCACTTCTTGGTGGATCTCGGACCAACACCCCCAGCATAGAAGAAAATCGCGGCCGGACGCAAACGGCGGTGCAGACGACACTACATCAAATTAGAAGAAGACAGCCAGACAAGGCCAAGATTACAACTACAGACTAGAGTCACCATAAAATCCCACGGCTTCGATGTAATGCCAAAGTAATACCGGGTGGGGAGGAATCCGGGTTTAGTGGGTTTGAGAGTCTCACACTAGTCACGCAGGCTGCTAGTGGCGCATGTGCATCATGCATTCCCGAAACCTCCCAGAACAAAAAAAGAGTCACCATAAAAACAAACGCCTGGAAACGCCAACTGGCTAGAATTTCACTGGCGAATATGTACCTTAGTTTTGTGGAGGGTGCAACACACCGTGGCTTCGTAGGTTCCGTTCCTGCCCGTTCTTGGAAGACTATACTCGCACTAGAAGGTTACCTATGAATGGGCTTGTTGTTGTTGTTGCTGTTGTTGCTGTCGTTGTTATTGTTGTTGTTGTTGTTGTTATTGTTGTTGTTTTTATTAGTTGCAACTTCTAAGGTCGCCGCGTAATTGGCCGCACCAAGTAGTTCCTGGTCGCCAGCTCTGAAACGCCTGCCTGAGGGCCTGAGGCCGTCCGCGCCGATAGTGGTGGTAGCACACCGTTCGTCGTGCCTTTGGCGTAGCTGGCCAGGCTTGCGGGCCGCCGGCTTGGGTGCTCAGGCACGCAACCTCAGGGCGCGCTCAGTGTGCAAAACGGCAAACGAGCTTCAATGCACGCTCAGCGAAAAGCGCCACCAGGAAACGCTAGCGCTGTGCGAACACTGCGGCGTACCTGCACACCTGTCCATCCACTAAACGGGGTTTTGGCGGGAAAGACGACTCAACGAAGACCCTCGCGAACCCCTGACGATTACAATGATGACTATTATTATTATTACTATTATGATAAGTATTATTAGCTCTCTTATTATCGTGATTGTTGTTGCGGCACGGTGTGGTCGATTGGAGCTGCTCCGTTCTGATCCGTTGTGCCTTCATCCACTTGCCGCATCGCTGCTATCCGCAACGCCGCTTACTGATGCAGCTGGTGGGGCTGAAAACATCGAACCATCTCAGCAGCCAGCAACCAGCTCACTGGTGACGTAAGACGCTGTGGTTACGTCGATGAGAATGAGCTAGGCGCATTAGGACTTCACGGTGTCGAGAGCTTTACGTATGCTACGTCGCAGACCTTCGTGCTGATGATGATGATGAACAAACGACTAAAACTGCCGCCACTATTATGAGTTAGACGAATATACAATAATATTAAGTTCACGACGAGTCCAGATACACCTTGCAACGGCGGTCAGAGCGTAAAGTTAATTTACTTTGCGGACTTAATTAATTTACCCGTTTACAGTTAATTTACCCGTACCTTACACGCGAAATGACTAGCATGGAAGAAAAAAGAGAACTTTCGTTATTAAACTTCTACGATGACGGCACGCGTGACGATGTGTCACCACTTTGACTTAAAATTGATAATACATCTTCTGGAGGCTGTCGGGGCAACAGTGTAGCGGCTCCATCAGTCAGAATATTAGCCAGCAAAAAAGTAGAAGAACAAAGAGAACGCTGACTATACATATATATATATATATATATATATATATTGTCAGCAACAACGTTCTCAATTAAACGATATTTGGGCAATGCTCAATTAGAGCTTAATTTGGAAAATTGATCCTTTTCGCATAGGAGCACGAGCAAGAAAGCTTTTTGTTGCCGTGCCTTATTTTGATAGTAACACTGACAACGTGGACAACGTGTAGCGAAAGCTTCATAGCAACATTTCGTCGTCTGTCAGTGTCCGCGTGGCGGCTTCAACAACCGCCATATACATCACCATCATCTTGACTACGATAAAAGAACGTGGACAGCAACAACAAGAATAATGTTCCAGCTGATTTGACAGTTGCGCCGAATGCGGCCAAATGAAAGCGACGACTGGCCGTAAAAGCTAGCGAAAGGATTGAACGACCCCTCACGAGCAAGCACCCCGGACACAGGACGCCGTTCTCTGAAGTTAAAAGACTTCCCGCTTGCTTTACTAAGAGAGACAAAGCCTGTCTTTCTTTAGTCCATCTATTCCACTACTTACGCCATCGTATCGTCATCCTCACGACTGGTAGCGGCTGGCAGCCAGCACAAACGGCCCATTTTCTCAGCTTTCCGAAAGTCCTACCATCGCAGACATAACTTAAGCGCTCTGCTTCCCCCTTCTCTCTCTCTCTCTCTAAATATCTTCTGTTCCTTTCTTCTCCAGGAAACATTTAAAATCATCCGCCTCATCAATTAAGGTCCAAAGTCAACTCTGCTGTATAGACATATCATGCTAATGCTGCAGCGTATTACAGGGAGACCGTCTTTTAGTCTCTATATGTTTAAGATTAGCTTTGCATTTAGCACCAACTCCCCCACCAATCGTCTCCATCGAGGAATCGCTGAGTCGTGAGTCGAGCTACGAGAAGAAGAAGAGGAACATCGAATCGGACCCACGTGTTGCCTGTAGCAGGCGTCTTTTACAGTGCTGCTATTATTGCTGTTGTTGTTGTTGTTGTTGTTGCTGTTGTTGTTGTCATTTCCAAGTCAGCTAAGCTGGTGACATACCGTTTCCACATTGGCACACATGCGCTGTGTGTTGGAACCGAAGCGAGCAGCAATGCCGACGCGACAACTATGCCAGAAACAACAACAACCACAACAACAACGGCGGCAGCAACAAAGATACCCCCTTCTCCGCCGATCCTAATGCATTTAAACTGTGACTAACGGAAGGAGAGCTTCGGTGTCAGGCAAGATTGCTTGCTCGACCAGAACACGTCAACGTCTCTCGTTCACTCGAACGGCGACAAGCGGATGGCGGTCGCTTCGGAAAAGTTTGGGGAAAACCACGCTTGAGCGCCTTTGTTCGGTCGCCAAGCTGTGTCGGCCGCCTCAATATATGGACGTACACACATACACACATATATATATATATATATATATACACATGGAAGGGGAAAATTGGGGCACTGATTGGGGTATGAGTGGGAGAAGGTACTCCAAGGCGCTGCGCCAGCTTCTGGCCTCAACGAACGCCAAAGGCGTTACCAGCAGCAGCAGCACCGAACACAACGAGCAGGAGAAACTATTGCAATGAATATAAATCCTCTGCCATAGCCTTGGCCTATCGCCTTGGTCCTATTCTTATTGGACCGTCTCTAGGGTGAAAGGTGGTGGTAGCTGTGGTAATGGCGGTGGTACGCTTAACCATGAAGAACGAGATCGGTGGCCAGTTCCAGTATCGAGAACGCGATACGAAACAGAGGCACACTGAGAGAGAAAACGTAGATAGGTAAGTCCAGGCCCGAAGATGTCCAACCAGTCAAGTGGATGCTTACGTGCATGCCTTATCGTTTCGGCGGTCTGTGTAAGAGTGCAGCGGACCCGGCGGGGTAGCCGGATGGATTAACAATATACACACACACACTGGCAAAACGAACATCATCGTCACCAATCGCCTTCAATAATTAGTAGTGGTGGTCAGTGACTACAGGCAGCAAAAGAGAATTCATGGCTCATCACAACTATGTGGGCGGCAAATACTCTTCTGTCCCTCGACACCAATTAAATATTGTATGTATATATATATATATATATATATATATACTATATATATATTATAGAATACCGACAGAGCGACAATTGTCTCCTGAGAACGTGTGCACTGGGAATATACTCTATCTTCGTATAGAGTGGGTTGGGTATATATATATATAGTATGTATATAGTATATATAGTACGGCAGGAAAACAAATAATTATGCTTGATAATAACATGAACTATCTTGTACATACTCTATTTTAGTGAAATAAATATGATTCTTTGATTGGTAAAAAGTATGAAAGAAGCTCTTCTTTATGCTTTCGACTGCGTAAATGATATATTCAAGTATCAAATCTATTGTTATTATTATTATATAGTTAATCAATACGCATGTTCGGTATAATATAGAGTATTGCTATAAAAAAAAACGCCGAGCATAAGTATAAATATACTTCCCTAGGTCCCCATGAGGACATGGGGACGCATTTTCGTAATGGCGCCCAAATGGCAGTGGTCTGTAAGTTAAAATCCAGCACACTGGCAGAAAGCGCCATCTTTGTTGATGTTTTGATAGTCAATTCAAGCAGACTGGCCTACATACAACAGTGTGAGAAAGTGACGAACTTATCAAATTAATGGCATAGCAGCAAACAGCCAAATATTAAGTTGCGTACGGTCACTTTGTACACCAAGCGTGGCTAGGCAGATTAGAGTGTTCCGAAGAGCTTCGTCCGTCCATTAATGATGAAGCCCTACCCCTGAGAATTCTCGGAAACACGTCAAAAAAAACAAAGGATGAGGAAAATGTAGCGCGGATGACGGCCGCGATTGACAAGAAGTTCAACATAACATACGCATCGTTAGAGAAGATATTGGGCTTAAATGCCGTGACCCTCCATTCCTCACGACCACCTCGGATTTACCATAAATGGTCAGCTAGCAAGGGGTGATGGTTGCCACCTTTCCCTCCAGAAATAAAATAGAGAGCCTAAGGCGTCTCTTAGGCTACGGTTCCTCCACCATGAGGACGCGCAAGCCCCCTGCTCCCCACAGGGATAAAAACACAGAGGCTTTTATCGCCGCGTCTGGAGCCAGTCTGGTGAAGCATTCAGCTTATTCACTTGACTTGACATGGTGTAACTTCTATCCTCTGCCCTAGAATGTAAAAACATTTATAGGGAGACGATTCGATTCGCTCTCACAATCGGATCTTGTAGTAATCGACGTAGACATGGATAAAAGATTACGTGAGATTATCCCAGATCGTAAAATACAGGCAACGATTCTCGTACAATAAGGTAAGATCGGTTTTGTACTACACTTTGTATCTGTCTAAATGTTTTTTGCCAGACCTTCCCGACGCTCGCAGGTAAATCACATATGGGTGTTTAATGAGACTCTGACGATGATTTACGTAGTTGCTGTATGCTATTAAAAATCTTGTTAGAGCCAACTCGGTACAAAATTAACTTTTAACTTAAACAGTTAGCTTATTCTTGGTTGACGAAGACTACATTGGCAAGGATGAGCATGGAGTGCACTCAGCTGAAGACAAATTGCATACGTCAGTTCTTTACATCAGTAAATTACAGCAAAGCTCTTCCCAAACAACGCGTAGGCACAGTTTTGAAGAGTATCATACAAATTCATAAAGGGTTCCGTGTGTGTGCACCCCTCATATGTATATATATATATATATATATATATATTTTTTTTTTTATCAGAGGGAACAAGAAAAGTGCAAATAAGGAGTTATCAAAATGTGTAGTACCATTATTTAATAATTTAGTCTGATGCAACAGCCGTAGCACATACACAAGTACAACCTAGGTGTTTTCGTAATATGTCCTCATTCATTCATAATGAAGCATGCTGTAGTGCTTTTCGCTCAGTTCCTCTCTTGGCCTGTTAACGCCGGTGTGCCGGTTGAGGTAAGCGTCTCTAGGGACCCTCGAGCTACGATCTCGACCTGTCGTGCTGCCCTGGGTCGAATACGAGGAACTAGAAAACCCTGACCCTGCTCGGTCGAGCGCTCTTTGTTTTCCTCGGGCAGTTCCTTAGCTCTCTTGATCGTATTTGTCGGCGTCATCGTCTGGAATCTCAGCTATTTTATTCGTAACACGGATTTGTGTGTCATGTGCGTGTACATATGTGCACGTATATATATATATATATATATATGTGTGTGAGCGTAACCAACCGCAAGCCTTCATTGAACCCCCTCACTAAAAGAGAAAGCATACCCCAGCATATGAAGGTGATTTCATGTTTTGTTATACCCATGTAGCCCCCCGATGGGGTTATAGTACATTCCGTAGGGCTTCAGTGCCACGAAAAGCAGTAGCGGTTGCAGTACTTGTAGGAGCGGTGATAGCTGTCAGTTCCTCTAACACCTGCCGCTGCTCCCGCCGAACGCTGCCTACGGCCATAGTCGTCGTCCTCATCGTCGACGCCGCCCCCGCACCCACCTGCAAGAGCAGCTTGACTTATTTGCCCCAGGATTGCTTCGTGAGAGCGCACAGATGCTTTTTCTTTCGCCGGCGTCTGCCCATCTTATAGCAAGAGCACTCTACAAGCCAACGTGGAGGCCCTTTTTGCACTGGGCGCATTCAGCAGCCGGCGTCTGCCTGTCCGCATAGCGCGCCTCTCATTTCTTCTCGGTCTGAGGGCAGGCAGCGACCCCCCCTTCAAAACTGTCTTTCCCAGGCATCCTTGCGAACGAACCCCACCAATCTCTGCCCAATAGCGCCGCTTTCTTTAGTCGCTTGTCCCTCCACCCCGACGCGTTCAGTTGAAGAACTCGGTTCCGTCAGTCTGTGAGCGAGTGAGCTTGATCGGAGGGCGTTCTTTGTGCGTTCTGGGATCGCGTACCGCGTTTCATCCATTCTCGGACCTTCTTTCGAATAGAACTTAACGCGGGCTAAGAGGACGAGATGGAACAGCAAAGTATGGCGCTGTTCTGGAGAAGCTCGCGACTGGACATGAATCGGCTGTCTGCTGCGGCTGTCGGGCCCTGCCCCATGCCACGCAGCAAAGGTAAACATGGCCAACTTCGTGAAGTCATGCGCTTCTCGACCTCTCCCTCCCCCCTCTCTTACTCATTTATCTCTCTCTCACCTTCTTTGTTTGTCTGGTCATGCTTCTGATTTCATCCTTTCTTGTTCAATCGTTCCGCGCCTGTCTCTCTCTGTTTCTTTCGCTCGTATATTAAAATATATGGATTGGTTTTTGCTTTCAAGCCATCATAGAAGTGTGCAAAGGCATGACCCTTACTTATATATATATATATATATATATATACGGCACGTACACACGTACCACCTCGCTGTCATACCGTCGGCGTTTGGCGTCTCTCGCGCGCTTTGCCGAGCTTGCTTCTTATTCCATGGATGATAGTAGTTGTTCATATATTGCTTTTAGGGCTGGACCGACGGACGAGTCGAGGCGCCAGGGGTTGTTGGGCTTGTTCCTGTTCGAGCGTACACGCGCGGCAAACGCGGATGGTCGGGAAATACAAATGATGATGATGATGATGCGGATGATGGCGGCGAGAACGAAGACGACACCAATGGTATTGGTAGTACGTAACCGACATCACGGTGATGATCGTGACGCTTATGCTGATCATGATGGTGAGAAGATGATGTCCGGCGTCCCGGATTCTCGTTCAAGTCCGATATTATCAAAAACCGAATCAAATCCGATCGCCGGCGTCGCCGCCGCGACTTGAATGGCACCGCCGCGATGGACGACGTGGAGGAAAAGAGAGGAAGGAAGCACGGAACGCAAAATGAGAAGGTAACGCAGCGGTTTGTACGACGCCAAGTACCGGCCAAGGCCTAGGCGAAGGCGACGGCGGCGGTGATGGTGATGATGGTGACGACGACGACGACAACAACAGCAAGAAGGGCGACATGATGATCATGTCGAGACGCACTCAATGATTGGGCGTTGTTGGGTGTACGCCAGGCCAGCACCACAGTCAAGTACTATCACGGCGAATCGCCTCAAGGCGAGCAGGCCACATGGCCAGTATCGCGCCCAATATATGTCTCATCTCTCTCTCTCTCTCGCTCCTTTCTCTGTCCTTCAGAGAGCGGATCGGATCGGATCGCAACTTCAGCCATGGAGACCACAGTGGAAATTTGCATCGCCTCAAGCTCTCGTTCGTCGTTTTTTCCCAACTCCCTTTCTTCTTCTTCTTCTTCTTCTTCGTATGCTTCGAGGCTCCGTCTCCCTGAATGGAATGGCAGTGAATAACCTGCGTCCTGCCTGTCTGTCTGTGTGTCTGTCCCGCTCTACCTGACTGCTGAATTATGTTCATCGCAGCCATAGCTAGCTACTAGCTACGAGCCGTATTCGTAGCCGTATTCACAAAGTTTCTAATACGGCGACGTTCCAATGGGTCTTCCTACCCATCCTATCCTACAAGCTTTAGACAGACGACGAATTGGCTCTTAAAGCCCATAACCACCACGTCTACCTCCGTCTCGCCGTCGCTTAACCCTGCTCGTCTCTAGGCGTTAAAACGAGTTCAAACGCAAGTTCGCTGCTCTACTAATGCCTCGAAACAAGTGCAGTCCGCTATGGTGACGACGAGACAGGACATCCGATATGACAAACAGTTACACTAGCCAGCTAATCGATGTGTACCGATCGATGATTGTGGTGGTAGGATACATGATAAGAGATCAGGGTGATCATGAAGTTTGGTTCAGTACTCCTACATATTTAGGTGGCAGCCCCTGGCGAGACCTGTCTACAGATAAATGCAGAACAGGCTAGTGGCACTACGCGGTGTCGGCATTAATCAAAAGGCAACGAATTATCAACCCAGAATCTCTACGATTACGCTTTAGTTTCGAGGAGTTTCGATAAATACATCGTTGCCGTGTATTTAAACACGTGCTACGTGTAACAATACAAGCGTGAAATCAAATCCGACTTGAGTAGAGTTTTTCACTTCCTATTCTTCTTCTTCTTCGCTGGTTCTATTGGATCTTGTTGAGCGTCGATCTGCTACCAGATTCATCTGCTGGCGAAAGCCCAAGAGATAGTGCGGATCTGGCTAAGCGAGCGAAAACGAAGAGATGGCATGGTATTCTTTGATGAGCCAAACCCCGAGGTCAAGTGGGTTCGATGATGCCTATAACCTGCTCCTGGAAGAACCTTGAAGTCATAGCCACGACTGCCGTGGCGAGCGGTGTCACATAGAGCTAGTGGTTGGAACTAACAGCTTCAGTCGCAAGTGTAAAAACCTTACCAATTATGGCTGTAACGAGTGCGCACAAGTAAAAAATGACAATCAGTATATACTCTGTTTCGCGAAAAGAGAACGATCACGAAAGAGGGCTCATTCACCTAGAGCCTCAGAGGCGGCACTGCAATTCGATAGTCATGGCGAAAAAACGACGATAACTGGTGACGCACGCACATATCAAGCGTTTGGCATATACATACCTGAGTACATTACAACTCGCTAACTAAATGGTTGTTGAAACGTCTTATCGTAGAAATGTGGACTTCAGGTTTTACCAATCCTTTAAGACATTCATAACATCCTCGAAATTATGTTTATTGTATTTATGGTGACTTGATAACGGCGCAATATCAGTCCGCTTGGTGAGTATTCGAATTTTGCTCTGAATAACAACTACTCGTCCGTCCTAATAGATCGGTAAGTGTGACATGGCCGATCTGCTGGTGCAGCAAAAACAAAAAAGAGTGAAAGTTAAAAACAAATAACACTTTATAACACGTCGAAAGTATGTATCACAAGTCACCCATCAGTAGTATGATCTGGCCTTCAAGAATATCCAGCGGGCCTATTTATTAATGAGTCTTATGGCCAGCCAATACAGTGAATTACGCTGCTATTAGAGCTTCTCAATGTTGTGGTTGTAATTTTGCAGCTGTTTTTGATACCAATGTCAATGAGGCCACTATTGTTATTATGGATGAAATGGTACTGCGGTCTCCAGGATTGTCCGTAGTCATTGAAGGTATTCGTTGTGCCTGCCATTGTTTCTGTTCTAGTCGTGCTGGTTACTACACTAGAAGATCTGGTCGTTACTGAGATGGCGTGCTAGCACTATACTGCCATTTTGGCAATGGTTGTTTAGGCAATGCTGTTGTTGTTGCTATTGGCAATAAGTCCATCTTCGATTCGGCTGCAGTCATTTGTCGTTACTGTTTTTGTATATATATAATACAGGGTCTTCCAGAGCTTGCCCAATAAACTTTGAGGTCAAGTACAACTTGGCGAAAAAAACTTTTTTCTAATTGCACGAGGGGCGGAAATGTCTTGTAAAAAAGAAGTAATTGCACGTGGAAGCCAAAATATAAGAATTGCAAAGAGTTTAACTTCTTGAGAATTATCCTCAATACAACATTTGTTCTGCTTTAAGCTAAAAGTAGAATGCAATTCAATAGATGCGAACTTTTCTTCTAAACACGCAGGCATGATTGGTTTGTTGATAGCATATCTGAGACTCTCGCAAGTGAAGATATGTCAGGATAAAAAGCTCGATACAACGTTTCTTGTAATCGCGCTTACACTTCAAAATAAAATAAAAATCAGCCGCCTCGTTCCATCGGCAAAAGAAAGATTTTTTCGCCAAGTTACACTGGACCTCAAAATTAGTTTGAGGAACAAAAGAGGCGAATTCAGGAAAGCCTTGTATACATACATTAGACGTCTTCAATCATGACTCTCTAAAAGCCGGCGTAAATGCCGAAAATATTCGGCTAGAAAGATCATCTTTATCCTCCCATCTTCAACTCTTGCAACCCATTCGCATTTGAGACACTGAACCTTTTGCGTCCTGTGACCGAGAAAGTAACTGGCAAAGTATGCCTTGACTATGCTGATGAAATGACTCTGCTGTTTTTGCCGGCGCTACGCGTGCTGAAGAGATTTTCTGACGGAGGTTATGACTCGCGCATTCAACGTGGATCTTCGGCTGCTTTTCTGAACGCATCCGAGTCAATTAGACAACCTCAGATCGGAGCTCCCCTATAGCCCCTATAGCCAGAGTGAGGTTACACGTTTGCAAGAGCTCAATTCATGCCAGTTCATGTAAAGTTAATACATTAACTTATCATGTACCTATTTCGTATATGCTACCTTCATTCAGACGCCGTGTAGTAGTTGTCCCTTGTCGATCCTGTCGCCTGTATTAACGGGAGCGTGAGCAGCACACAAGCGTGTCAACTTCATACGAAGCGGCGTGACGCTGAAGGCCTCGTCAGCACCATCAGCTAAGCAAACAGCAACAAGCTATGGCTGTACCAGCAACATGCGAAAGCATACCGATCAACAGGCGACAGCATATCTATCAACAGGCAGGAAATATTGACTCGAATCATCTGGAGGTTTGGAGGAAACTGGGCCGTAAATACCCCACAGCACGGGCAGACGGGGGGGTGGGGGGACGCTACAATCCAGCCCAGCCTCCTCTCACCGCGAGCAAAGCCGGCACAACACGATGGGTGATTTGTCGAAGACAAATACGATGATGACGACAACTGCGCCCCAACGACAACGTCTCTTTGACCCCGTCGGCGCACTTGTGCGCATATCGTTGGACTCATCTCGTCGAGACTCAACATGCACTACCTCCGAGTACCCCCCTCCCCCCTGGCGGGTCCATCCGCCTCCTCGACTCTTGTGCATTTCGAGCTAAAATACATCCTCCGGTGCCGCCGCGGCTGTTAGCGTCCGCCACGTGCACGCATAATATATATGCACGTCGTAGCCCTCGAGGACGACGACGACCGAGTTTGAGTTGAAAAGCCCTTGTCTTTCAAACTAGTGTGTTAAAGCCTAACGCCTACACACGCATATGCAATACGCTGCTTATCTCGCCTACACGGCTGACTCTGGCAAGGACACGCAGCGTCAACACAACGGGCATGGTGACATGATGGCTCACACACACACACACACACACAAGCAACAATAATCTGCGCCGCACCGGACGCCGGTATAAAACACCGACGAGGGTAGAATGTCGATCGATCTAGAAGACCCCGAGCATTCTGTCTGCCCCGCCGTCTACGGAACATTCTGACTCTAGGCTGCTTTTGCCTTCCTTCTTCTAGCCTGTCTTCCCGCCTGCTGACCGTCCCTGCCTTGCGCGGCCTTTTCTTTCGTCCGTTTTTCTCCCCTTTTCCCACGGACAGCAGACAAATGTTTCTGGCATGTAATAGATAGATCGTGGGGTGATGGGGTGATGTGGGGTGGTGACGACGGCGGCGACGATGACAACGATGACGACGATACACTGGGCCACTCGGCGCGGCAAGTGTCGTTAGAGCCGTCGCCTACACGCCCAGTGGTGGCCTCATGGCCAACAGATACGAATACGTAGAGACATCGGATGGACGGTCGTGGAAAAGCTGAGGTGTCCACCACCACCACTGCCTAACGTCACCACCACTACCCTCACTCCACCAGTGGCTGGAGGTAATTATCCATTGGTTGCTTATCTTTCCGTCGACCGGCGTGTTGCGAGCTGCTCCAACGCACCAAGCTAACGGACGGAAACGTCGAAAGCGACGGAAACTCTAGCGACTCTCGACTCGATACTCTAATGTCTCCCCCACCCGCCCCTTCCAGCTCTGGCCGCGCTCTCTCAACTGCGAACCTCTGTCCTCACTCATTAGTTAAGTCGTCGAAGGGTCGTAGTCGAACGATATGCTATGAATCGTCTGGTCAAAAATCCGCTGGCACGCGGTAAGCAGATCGCCGGCGAGTCTGCCAAGAAACGACGTTGTCCTTTCTCGGCCGATAACGAGATGCGGCGTGTTCCGGCGTGTGGACGACAATGACGATCGGGACGGAGTGATAAAAAGCAAAGTCATAAGCTGCTTATTTACTTAAAATGTCTGCTGACCCGCTACAAGCTTTCAGAGACGCGTCGTGACTAGGTCGGTCCAGCACGATCGGCAACGTCTCAAACGTTTTTTTTTAAATGTTTTAACATTATTATTACAACGCATTACAGCGTACAATAATTACGCCACGTAGCTAAATATAGCTATGCTAGTATCTACCTTGTTATAGTGTTTTGCAGCCGATTTGTAGTATGTTGGCCATATTTGCATTAGTCGCATAGGCCTGGCAGCAAAAGTAATCACATTTCTTGTGATAAAAAAGCAGAAGGCTCTCTATCGTAGCTCACATCAATATATATATATATATATATATACCAACAGCTATGACCTAGATAAATATGTGTCAAGTTTTAGGTTATTTTGCGCTGAAGTGCTTTGTCGGTGTCAAGAGGCTCTCAGACAAACAGTCGCCAAGTTGAAAACTTTCGTCCGACGGAATGGACCGGAAAAATATGTCGAATGTCGACGACACATACCGCGTTAGTAATAACAATAAGCAGACAGCACTAGACAAATATTTCTCTTTGGTTCCAGAGAGAATCTTTTCATACGGACCTCCCGAACTGCAAAGCAGTAGCAGACTATTAGCTCCATAGACGCGCGATATGCTAGCAAAACACTGCAGGCAGAGATACATTTAGCGCGTTTTGACCACTACATGCCACCTTTTCAAGTTATTTAAATGTACCACAATTTGGACGCAACAAATCTTCTTTTGTTGGCACATTCCGGAGCAACCAATGTGGTCGAAACGTCAGTCCAACTCGTTTTCAAGTCCCACCGATTCCCGTGTATCCGGCATTCGCCATGAAAGACAATTTATTATTTAGCCAAACTTCTCGAATTGTCGTGAATATATATATATATATATATATATATATATGTACTGTATTAGCCCGAATGGCTAATAGCTATGTGTAGCGCGCACATGCTGATGCAATCTGATGGTACCTTCTTTGGGTGAAAGGGTGAGAACCAGCGGTTAATCCTGTATCCACTATCCTTTCGTTTGGACAGCATCGTAGTTTATGCGGCGTAGTTCACTCAACAATCAGCCACGAACGGTGTCTTCTTTAATTCCGTATGAATTCCGAAGAACGCAAAGCAATGTGAAATGTGCCTGCCTTCGATGCACGTTTTACGCCGTTTCACCAACGCTCGGACGTAACCGTGAACTCAACAACCACAGTACGCTCATAGGAACACCAACAAACGCGACGAGCAATAACAGCAATAAGAAGAACATCAACAACAACTACTACAACAACAACAACAACAACAACAACAACAACAACAACAACAACAACAGTAACTGTAACAATAATAACAACAGTAACAACAACAATAACAGTTTTCCGATTAACAAACAGCAAAACTTTCACGCGCAAGAACTCGAAGCACAGTCACTAATAATCGTCGTTCATGCTTTCTCACAACGCCTCGTAACCGCTTGGGCAACATAATTGCATCCCTACGAGGTAGTTTCTCTTAGCGCTTCTTGGCGCCAATCCAGGAAGTGCGCCAATACATACGACACCGGCACCCCAGTCATTCCAGGCATTGCGATTAGCTTCGTTCGTTAACACCGCAGCAAACTGGATCAGCAACAACACATGTGCGGATGTATGTGCATTTTCAGAACGACCCATCCAGCATCCGATAGGCAACTTGAATGTTGTTGTTGTGGTCTCGTCGTTTCGAAACGATATATATTCATCAGTCGATCAGAAGCGACAAACGTTCACGTGTTCACGGCCAATCACCAGTCGACCATTAGAGTGTTAGACTTTGAGCGTCTTCAGAAACGGTCGGGACTCTGTAGCTTGCTTGTAATACAACATTGTTGTGTACGTACACAATATGCCGGTTGTATACGGTCTTCAACAACATACTGATGCAGCCGTCGTCAACGTCGTCCGGGGTCGATGTCATAGCATGACGACGTCTCTGGATACTTCATTGTGCTTGAAGTGTGACTAGACAATTCCCATCATCATCGTCATTATCATTATTATTATTATCGACAATTCCATCATCAACCGCGTAATCAACTCCATCATTACCACCGTTCTGGCGTAAAGAAGGACGCGCTGTTTTTGGTCACGATGTTTTTGTAGCCGTTGGTGCAAAGCTGCTATCAACCAAGTTGTTGTTGCTGTATTTGTCTTTGTTGTCGTTACTGCTGCTGCTGCTGTTGCTGCTGCTCTTTATTACTGTCGTAGGTTAATGTTATTACTGTTTATTAGCCGTCAACGAGCCGCCAAGCTAAGTAAACAGCAATCCGTACTCCGTTCCATCGTTGTCAGCACACCAACACACTTCGTTGTCAAGTTCAAGGAATTTACTCTCATCCGATTCGGAAACTGTTTTCAGTAGCCAGTTACCTCGACGTGCTGCACGTGCGCATCTGACTTCTAGCCGCCACGCACTTTTCGCCAATTTTCTTGCAAGAGTGCCTGGCTCCGCCTGCTCTACCGCCGAAATCCATCTTCTCCCCGCCTGCGCGCCTGAGGTGTCGGGGAGGTGGCTGTCACGTCGCCTTCACACGAAACTCGCTAGGCTAGACAGGATACAGCACTAGAGACGCACGACACGAGAAAACCGGCTCACTTAGGCGCGCGTTTCGCCAGTATGAAAACTGTAGTAGCCGGGGCACCGGTGGCGACAGAAGCCCTTTTCCCGCACAGGAGACCGGCGCACTCGGAAGTTTGTCTCCATCTACAACAGATCGCCGACTCTGTTCGTTCCGCCAGAGCTCACATAGGGCCCATGCTTGTGGCACCACCACCACTACCACAATGGCAAGAAGACTCACATCACAACTACCATTAGCATGAGCTCCTCACGAGCCTCACGCCTGCTACGGTGGTGGCCGCCACGCTACGCTACCAACACATGACTATGGCTCACCCGCTATGGAACGGCAGACAGTGCGGCCGCGGCAGGAGCCCTCGCCCAGGAGCCAGCCCACCTCTGCACACACTCGCACACAGGGGCGGAGGGGACACACCAGGGCCGCGAGAAAGGGCCTCTCTCAAAGGGAAGTGTGCCCTCGGGGCAGACATCAAATGCGTCCGAGAGCTGCTTGGCGGCGGCAGCGACGGCGATCGTAGCGGCGGGCCCTGGAGCAGCGGAGACACCATGTCCGGCAAAGCGCCAGATAGGCGCAATGTACGTACTTGTACGTTTAACATACAAGGTTCAAGCAGCAGCAGCAACAGCACTACCACTAGTAGCGATCGCCCGCGCAGACAGAAGTATCGACACACAGTTGGTTGTTGTTACTGTTTTTGTTGTTGTAGTTGTTGTTGTAACAGAGCGGTGATGTCGTTTACCTATTCTGCACACACAGACCCACCCACCCAATACCACATACACACGCGATAGAACGCGAAGACAGACCAAGACGGGCCAATAACATTTCGCAACGGTGCTATGTGCTTGTCCGAAACGCAATGTCCGAACGATTCACCACCGTCCGATCTACCCAGACAGACAGACAAACCCACGCCATCGGGCGCCCGCCTGTATGCCGCGGGCGTTCGGAAACAGAGTTCGTTTTCTTCTCGGTTTGCTCGCTCGCATACTTGGCAAGGGCGCGCGCGTAAGGACTTAAGCGCGTTCCCGGAGTGGCTACCACCCAGCGGCGCAGGCGGCGTCTGCTTGCGTTGCTGCCTGCTGCTGCTCAGGAGTGTTGGCTCAGGAGACAAACAGAGCCGGCGAGCGCACACGCCACAGGAGACAACCAGGAGAATGGGAGGGAAGGAGAGAGAAAACG
Organism: Dermanyssus gallinae; assembly: GCA_003439945.1. Lineage (NCBI taxonomy): Eukaryota > Metazoa > Arthropoda > Arachnida > Mesostigmata > Dermanyssidae > Dermanyssus > Dermanyssus gallinae. The sequence continues at coordinate 167,748 of QVRM01002473.1, read as the reverse complement.
TGAGGGCGAGGAAGAGAGAGAGAGAGAGATATGTATATATGTACAAGGAAGCGGTGAGGAAGAAAGGGTCACAAGGACGTCGGCGTTACCGCGCGCGGATCAACAGCCGTCGAGGCCGTGAAGACGGCCGGGCCAGGTCTTCCCAAAAAACGACACCTTGAGCGCGGCGGGCCGGCGTGTCGCTGCTGCTGCTGCTGCCGCCGATGTTGCTCGATTCCGAGGAGCCAGCTCCATTCGCCGACGTCCGGCCTGTGCGGACTCAGGAGACACACCAAAAGAGTGGTGGGTGGCTGGAGGATGGAGTGCAGCGTCTATCTAGACTATGTACCCATCATCTCTATCGCGTCGCGCAGCCGACAAACAGTTGGCTACAGTGGAGTAAAAGCTGACTGACGGAACAGTATATGCAGTCTACGATCTTGCTATCCGTCTAGCCCAGCCGAAAGAGACATTATTTTTATTCAAACCTACTTCTTGCTGGCTGCGCAAGTCCTGAACGCGATACCTGAAGCTGAAACAACCTCGGAGTAGACATTCTCCCGTGAGATTAAAGACATTGTCGAACGTGCCGCTGTGCCGAAAAAAAAACGAAAACAACTATGAATGATTGAATCTTTGGCAAGTTTATCGTCAGTGCGCTGTTGCCAAAATTGGCAATGTTCCACGTGCGTGAAGCAGCACACATTGAACGCGAAACCAAGTCGAGTTTTCGTCTCGCAATTCGTTTCGCAGATATGCTTTCAACGTTGGAAAAACGTATCTTTGTTTTACGTTGAAGGCATATATCGGAGCCGTTCTTCGGTTTCCCAAAATAAATATATTCAACTTTCATGGATATTATATATGAAGAAATTAACATGAGCAGTCTACGCAAAAACTAAGAATCCCTATATACGTACATATGCGTGTGTGTACACATACATGCAGTGTACACGCCTGATCCAGGGTGTTCAGTCGTTTCTAAACGTGTTTGTTATGAGTCGCAAGACGTAACGACAAGAAGATGTTGTCCGCACTTTATTAATAGCAATAATAATAATCGTAATAATAATAGTAACACCAATAGCGAACCTATATTCTAATAGAACATGCTCCATTTATAGGTTCAATTTAGCCGGCCGCAAGGAACAATTATACCGTTGATAGACAATTGCCAAAGCGGCACAGCTGCTGCGACGGCAACAGTGACAATAATGAATAACAATGCCAACATAAATAGTCTTTTAATTTAACCCTTCTCGCCCGCCTCCGCTGCCTCTGCTCAGTGGCGTCCTCCTGGAAGAAACGCATCTGTATATGGTTCCAATAGTTATTATTGCTAAACATTACGGCTTATTATTTGCTCTTATATATATATATATATATATATATATATATATATATATACGAATGTATGTGGGCACACGGCCCGCACTCGTAACAACAGCGTCTAGCAACTAAAACAAATCTTGCGCAATAAAGTTTTAAAGCAAGGAGTTTTGCATATTTTCGTCGTTAAACCCCGCTTGAAACTCGCTTGAAGAACTGAAAATCGTCAATGTTCATCAAAATAGATCTTTCTCGTTTGTCTGTAAAGATCTTTCCTGCTTCAGAGAACTTTGCACACTTTTAACGGGGGCACACACACCCCTTAATATTACTTACTGCGTACTGCAGAAACGAATTTATTTTCGGTGCCACGACAGACAGTCCCAAAAAGCTTTAAACGGATTGGATCTGCAAGGCATAACGCGCCCGCCGTGAGCTTCGACAGTTAGAGAGCTCTATCTACCTACCCATCGTAGAGAAGAACAACACAATGGAGAAGTCGAGCAAACCAATAGTCGTGTATTTACGCAGTATCAATAGCTATCACGGCCACGTTTGTACAATGATAGACTTCAACGTTCAGACGCCCGTAGACGATACGGAGTAAGGTCTGCAGATATTGTAACGCAATTTGCGATAGGAGGATACTACGCTGCCAGTTGTGCGACCGTACGGTCAATGCATATTGCTGACGGCGTTTACTAAACTGAAGTGCTTAGGCTGAATCGGTGTCCGAGTATGTGTGTACATATGCGTCCTCAAACTGTGAGGTATGTGCACAAGGCAAGCAATATATATATATTTGCATATGTATATATATATATATATATATATATAGGTGCAAAGCAGAACCCATCCTTCAGACAGATCGATATGTAAATCAAACAATTTACTAATCAATTGCTTTACCATAGCTTGCCTTTGCAATCTCCCTATTTCTCTCTGTCGCTCTCTCTCTCTCTCTCTCTCTATATATATATATATATATATAAATATATATATCTCTTTTGGTGCGCCATTTTCGCATGCACGCGCACACGAACAACGTATCGCACATGCATGTCGATCTCCGTGTCTCTCTGTGTGTACTTTGCTGGCCTCATAGGGCCTCCCTCGGAGAAGCCGCCACTCACCTCGCCGCGTGAAGAGTATGCCTACCTGTCCCTACCTAGATGACGTATTCCCCGGTAGCCGAACCCCCGACGACGAAGATTGACGGCGACAAGCAGACTGTTGGCATTATTCTAATGCGAATTGATTAGACTGCTGGCCCTAGAAATGTTATCGTCCGCTTACGCTAAGGCGCCGGTAGAAGTCGCATGAGCGACGACTGTGCATCGTGGCAGCTGCGGGTGCATTGTCGGTTTCGGATACCCCTCAGTAGCCTCTCTTTCTCTCTCTCTCCCTCTCTTTCCCTTTCTCCCCCTCGGCATCTCTCTCTCTCGCAGACGTCTCTCGTTGTATGCCCACTTTGAGGTCGAATTGACTTGCAATACGACAATAATAATTCCACCTGTTGATAACGACGATGATGACGATGGTAATACGATGACGGTGATGATGATGACGATGATGGTGGCGATATTGATGAGTATAATGACAACAGCGAGAAATGCAGCCACGCATTGAGTAGTTCATTTATCACCACCACCGTCACAGAATGATGACGGCGTTGACAATGGCATGCGACAGTCGACGACAACGACAACGAACATTATGGCGGACGACGACGACGACGACACGATAACGAATCCCTATCTCACCATTTTCTTACCATAGCAACCACGTCCAATATCCTAAAGTCCTCCCACTTTTTCCACTCCCCCAACTTGCCGGGGCACACTTTGTTCGCGCCAGTTGTCGCCTCCGAGTGTCGGCTTAGAAGACCTGTGATACTAGAACGGGCGCAGGGGGCCGGAGGTACCGCGGGGGATCCGCGGTGCCCCCGCCGGTGATAGCGTCGTGGCCCTGACTCGCCAATCGACAGACGGTGGTCCTGATGATGGACGGCTTGAAGATTCGACATCGAAGAAGACTTCAAGGGGCTTAACTGGGCGCAAATACTGCCGAAGTCCGGTTTGCCAATTTAGATGATCGATGCCGCAGCACTGTATACTGATGATTCATGATATTGCTTATGATAATATCTTAATCGTCATCAATGGATATTATTACTACTATTTAGTATCACTACTGCTCAATAAAAAACGTGTTCAACCTATCATCTATCGCACTACCGGAATTACCACCACTATCCGGCACTCCGACAGATTCATATTTAACATACATTCGACTTGAGTAATAAATGCTTGTTTGAACAAAAAAAACAATTCATAGTGTTTCATCGTCTTTCACCGGCTATCACGCTTTAGACCATAACGATCCGCGTTTTGCGTCCATAATAATAATAATGTTTCGCTCGTTATCTGATGCTACGATTGGGCTGAGGGACATCGATTGACGGTTAACGCAATCCGAATTACAATACCGACGCCGAGCAGTATTTTCTTTTATACGCTAGCAAAGCGTTTTTTTTTAATAAGAACAGAGACAATGCTTTATGTGGACGGTTATGTGAACGTCCCCGCTCACCTAACCGCCCTCTAACTAGAACAATGCGGAGGCAAAGCAGTGAGTGCTTCAGTGAGTGACCCACCCGTGGTCCGTAGTGTGCTACTGTGTACGTTAGTCTGCATAACAGTTCGTGTCTCTGCCAATAATCAGCATTATTGCCGCCGTACAACTGTACCGTACAACGAAAAATAAAAAACAACATAATTTCTTCCTTCTCAAGCCAGAATAATTGATTTTCAGTAGTTGATCTTTGCCCACTACAGCAGTTGCTGCTATTGTTGTTGTTGCTAGTCATCGACCGTATCAAGTCTTCACACATGCTAGATAAAAGCAATCAGCAGAACAAATGCAATCGCGTGGCGAAAGGCTAAAACAAGCAGCGCGGCAAGACAACTCGCGTGCCAAATCAGGCCAATTGTGACGTGACTTCTGTCATTTGTGTGACCATTTTCATGCACCACTACGGTTGGTACAACAAGAATAACAACAACAACACCAACAACTAATATAATGCCTACTATTGCTACCTCAGTTACAGAGTCTTCAGGCAAAATCAATCGATCAGAACCTGGTACAGGAAGTGTTCGTTGTAGTGCAAACCAGGTCCTCCGACTTCTGCCTAGACCTCAGACGGGTTAGCATGACCATTATCATCATTGGACAGCGAACGAAAAACAAGCACATAGACAATGTCTCTGGTAACATCATCTATTCGCTGACCGCAATAAATACTAGAAGCTGTACGATCAATGCAAAGGCCCGATGCATACTTGTAGAGCTATTATTAGCAATAAATGACAACTACACAATAATAATCAGTAGTTCCTTAAAGAGGAGTGTTTCCGACAGGTTGCTTACGCTCCCCTAAATAACTAGTGGCAAGCGTTACGTGACCTAAACGTTTTTTTGTAATATTTTTTTATATAGATACATATGGACATTGAGGAAGAGGGGAATATAGAACTAGCGTATGTGAATATTTTGTCCAACCTGAAATCCAGTCGAAAGCGCGTGCATGTCGGCGCATGAAATCAGCAGATGACCAAGCTCTTGTAGAACGGCTTCGCACTTTTGAAATTCCATAGCTCCATCAAGTAGTCTAGCCACACCAGAATCGTACGTATCCAAGCACAAAGGTGGTCACTCGAAATGCGTTGCACTGCTCCTATGCTAGAATGCTAGGACGAACGGCGAAGAAACAGTATGTACAAAAAATTGTCATAAAAGGTCATCTTCTCTCGAAGAGACGACACGTTCGCACTGGGCGCATTCTCGTCAACGTCACGCCCAGCTGGCACAGCAGCCGCAGGTCGCTTGACGCGTCACGTTGTCGGCAGCAAGAAGTCCTATTTCGTTCGGTATAGTTCATGTGAGGTGCGAAGCTGGCACACAGGTCTATTTCAGCACATGCAGCCTCTCTCCTCGACGAGTTCACGAAATAGGACGTAGCCATAGGCCAACGCTTCCCTCTCGGTGTACCGCCCCGCAAAACAAGACGAGCTGTACCGTACCGTAAGACGGTGACATCACAATGACAGCACGAGAGTGCAAACGGCGAGGTGTGCAGCAAATCTTAATCCACCATCCACCACCACCACCATCATAGTCCTAACGTTTCTGTACGTCCGTCCGTCATTGTCTCCCTGTCTCTTCACGAATTCACGAACCAGACGAACTCAGGCCTCCATAGAGGACACGAAACGATATGAACAGAATCACACGGACGGATGGACGACGAACAGACAACAGAGTGGTGGTGGTGGTGATGGTGGGAGAGAAGGAATCATTTAATTCGACCACCCTCTGATCATTGCTAACTTCTTAACACCGCCAAGAGAAAACTCACCGACAGTCCACCACACCCCGATAGAAACCGCGTCCCTCGTTCACGCGGTCTCGCATACGACGAGTCCAGGGAGAGATGCGGAACGCGTCCTCTCCTACGGATATCTGATTCGTGCTCCATCTTTCTCCTTCCCTACAAATGCAACCATTGTTTTTGTGGCTGGAGTTGCTGTTTCTAAGGTTGTTCTTGCATCTATTATTGTTATTGTTGCTGCTATAATTCGTGTTGTTGTTGTTGCTATAATAATTGTTATTATTGTTGCTGTTGCTATAATAACTGTTATTATTGTTGCTGTTGCTATAATAACTGTTATTATTGTTGCTGTTGCTATAATATTTGTTGTTGTTGTTGTTATTGCTGTTGCTGTTGACGCTTCTGTTGACCGTTGAAGTTGCCCTTGTACGTGTTACTGTTTCCTCTAGTGCTATCATAATCGATCGTCGCACGATCCTCGACATATATCTGTCTTGTTGTCTATACGCCGATATTTGTCACGTGTGTGCCAAGCCATGTCAGTGTCATGTGTTCGCCGCTGCCTCGACTACATACTACATGTAGGCTCGCGAGTTCGCTTGCAGCGACCCATCTGTTCCCGCACGTCATAACGCTGCTGTGTTGGCGGCGACGGCAGCAGCAGCAGCAACAACAGCAACAGCTCGCATGAGCTGTCGGTGCGTACGGGCATATAACAAACCGACGACCAACAGTGAGACAGACAGACCCTCCTGACTCATCTCATCCATGTGTGTCTCTCTGCCTGCCTGGCTGTCTTGCTTCTCCAGTTCGCGGCGCTTGGTTCGTTTTTCACGAAGCACTGCGAGCCGCGCTCGCACCGCCCCGCGCTCTCATCACGATGACTTCTGGGCGTTGCGCGTTCTCTTGCAAGCTCTTCACCCGGTCGCCCGCCCGGTCGTCGTCGTTGTCGTTGTCGTTGTTCTCGTCTTACTACTACTACTACTGATCTTCTTCTTTGCCGACCGACCTCTGGCTCCGTCTAACCGCCTCTGATCTGGCGGCCTCCGACAACAGCACGTTCTGCCGTCGTCGCCCCTGCTGCTGCTATTGTTGTTGTTGTTGTTGTTGCTGTTGCTGTTGCTGTTGTTGTTGGTGGTGGTGTTCTTGTTGCTGCTTTTGTTGTTGCTCTTGTGGTCGTTGTTGTTGCTTGTCTTGTAGTAGTTGGTGTTGCCCTTGCTTTTGCCCCTGTTTATGTTGTCGTTGTTGTTGTTGTTGTTGCTCTGGGTGTCGTTGTGTTGTTGTTGTTGCTGCTGCTGCTACTGCTGTGGGCAAGCAATGTGCCCCCGTCGGCAACGACAACGTCATTGCCGATTCGAATCAGCTCCGTCTGTCCGTCTGTCTGTCTGTCTGGTGGTGGGTAGGATTGTGGAACCTCTACGCACGCAAAGCACACGGTTGTCTGCTGACAAACGACGAACGAACACTAATCACAGAGGGAGCAATAATTCGCTCTACTCTAGCCGACGCAACGCATGCATCTCGTACACTCACAATACAGATAAGAGTATTTTTTATTAGTAGTAATTTTAGTATCCTTAGCCTATACACATGTGTGTATAAACACATAGTATTTAGACGAATGCGTCAAAGCGCGTCGCGGCAGTATCAAACCCGCTTTTTCCAGACGACTATATATATATATATATATAACATTATTCTACAAAAACCTATCTTAAAAAAGAAATCTAATACACAAGGAACGCAGTTTGGACGCCGTGTTCCATGTATTCCATCCCTGCTCATACTCATTCCTTTGCGTCCTCGCCCACGCTTATCGGTGCGGTGTAGTGCTACTATATTTGCCAACTAGACTACTATTGGACCACCAACGAAAACGCTCTCTTAGTGTGTGTTAATCGCACATTCCCATACGAGACGCAAAACTGGTCTGCTTTGAGTAGCCTTTCTTGCCGCCTGACCACGAAAGGTTAATCAAATCAGGCCAGTTTCGTCTAAATCGTCTCACAGCGCGCATCAGGGCTATCGGCCTGGTAGGTTCAAATACGCGGCGGACGAGCTTCCAAACACAATCGATTTTGACGACAAATAAAACGTGTATTGTCGCCGCATGTCTCTACTGGCGACCTAACTGACGGCTGCTGCAGCAGCTGCCGCTGCTTGGCTTGACTGCCACCTCACCATCAACAGACACCCCCAGAACACACGAAGGTGGTGTTGATCGTCAGCGCTGCGATTACCTATCAATCTGCCTGCATGCAGCACATGTTGTAATGCGCGCGAACGTCACCATGACCATTCCAGATTTACCAGAGACCGCGGGGGAGGCGGCATGGGCAATACAAGCACTTCGAGACAAACCGAGAAAATGGACGCGGCGGTATTATTGGCGTCATGACCATAATTCGCAGAACGGGGGACTGTTTTGTTGCTGGAGTATGGCTGTGTGGTTTTTCTCGAGGCCTATTCCAGGAGCATAAGAACAACAAGAACATAGACGAAATTCGGCGAGAAAAATCACAGATACTGAAGGATTCTGAGAGAAAAAGGAAAAGTTAAAGAAACACGTGCATATATATATATATATATATATATATATATATATATACAGAGCGAGAGAGAGATAGTGAGAGTAATAAAAAGGCGCATCGATCACGTTTTGCGAATCGCTCGGAAGAAATCTGATCACTATTGGTGTAAGCAGGCCTCTTCGTCGCCGCCCGCAAGGTCGAGTGACCTTTGGCCCGTACCGCTGCGAGCCCATCACAGCCAGCCCCCGTCGGTTTTCCTGTCCGCACGATCAACTATCAGCTCATGCCACCTTGATGTGTTCCCTAGGTGATTCCCAATTATGAAGATCAAGCGACACTGATTCCGCCATGCCAGCCAGTAGAATACACACACACACACTCTCTCTCTCTCTCAATTTCTTGCGATCGCACGCTTGCAATCGGCAGTACCGGCCGTAGAGCTATGGGAATGAGGCGGGGTGCGGCAAATGCGCACAGGGAGACGAAATCGAGTGTGGAGAAGGGAGAACGTAGGAACGAAACGAGTTCAGTTACTCAGCGCTTAGTCGCTAAGTTGAGAAGCGGCTTTGATTCCGGTTGACGACGGCGGCGACGAAGACGACGATGACAGTAACCGCAGCAGCAGCAGCATCATCGGCATCTTCAGTGGCGGCATTTCTTTATTTGCACTCGTGTCTCAATCCAACCGGGGTCTCAACCGTTTCCAACCGTCTCCTCTATGCCATAGCACGATCGGCTGCTGGCTTAGCTTTTTCGTCGTCTGCGCGTCTGCGCTGAAGGTAGGCGCGCCCACAGATCAAGGATCGACATCGAAATCGACAACAGACAGTTTTGCCGGCGGTTGCCTGATCTTCCGCACTTTTTCAGCTTCAACTGCACCACAACCACCATGCTCGCTGTGGTTCGCCCTATTCCCTCTGCACTAGCACCACAATCCCGTCGTGGCGGTGAACTCCATAGCGTTTCCTTGGGCCAAGAGAAGGAGCAACGTTGGGTGGGCGGGCGTGCGGTCGGGTGTTGACGCACGATATACAGACGCATTAACCGCTGCGCAGAATCAACACGAAACACGATCAAAACAACATAACATACAGAAGACGACGAAAAAGAAGATAATTCCTCGCATCTATACCACGATCGCGATGACATCCGCGCCTACACATGCGCCACGTGCGTTATTCGATAAATAAGGCGTTACAAAAATATCTTTCGCTTTGAAACTTTCTCTACGTTTCTAATGTGGTCAAACCAACGAAGCGCCACTGCACTCAATGTGCAAACGTCAAGAAGAATAGACGAGTATAAGTAAATAAGAAAAACCTATATTCATTTTTAATTCACTACAGTTTACTTGCGCTTTTACCTCGCATATATATATATATATATATCAACGAAACGTACCTTTGATTTTGACCTTGAGCAAATACAATACTATCATACGGTATTAGCAGGTCCACGTTCATATCACCTCTGACCTTTGAGAGGACGACCTACTGCCCCAGAAGCTCATAAACGTGTACGACAGAAAAAAAAACGCCAAGACAAAGCACAGACGTAGATAAAAAAAAAGAAAAACAAAAACAGAGAAGAAGACAAACAATACAACAACAAAAAAGACGACACCGAAAAGGAAAAGTTCGACGTCCGTTTCCCCGGTTCCGGTTAGTTTGTTTGTCTGGCTAGTTCTGACGGCGGGAGTTCCTGCTTTAGCCTGTTCAGGTGATGTTGGCTTGAATGGCTTTTTCCTGGCTCTATCGCTCGGGGTCACCGGTCCGTCATTGAGCGCGCCCTTGTAGTCGCGCCGTCGTCGTCGTGGGCGTCTTTGTTGTTGTTGTTGTTGCTATTGTAACTCTTGCTGCTGCTGTTGTTGTTGTTGTTGTTGCTGTTGTTGTTGTTCTTCTCCTCCTACCACTTCCTTCCGATGTAGTAGCGGGCAGAAACGCTCGAAAAAGGGCCCCCCTGCCTCTCAGCGTAGGGCCTGTGGCCGCCTTGGCAGTGGCCTCCTGTCGACTGCTGAGAAGCCACGAGAAGCCCGTTGCCGTTCGTTGGGTCATCATCCATTGGGGATATTAACGCACCGCCCACAGTAGCAGCAGAAGCACCCCCCTCCCCCCAGTGCAGCAATTACAATGGCAGTAGCCTAGTGGACGGGAGACACTCGTCTAACTTGGCCGCTAACAACAACAACAACAACAGCAACAACGTGCCCTCCGCCCCCGCCAACTTCAGTATGTTTTTTCCTGTTCTCTCTCTCACTCTCTCTCTTAGTCTCTTGCTTTCGCTCGTTCATCTCATCAAGTCGCTCTTCCTCGTCGTATTTTCCCGTCGCTTTGCACTCTTCCTACTCTGCTCGATTCTCGATGTGTGCGCTCTTGTTTGCGCCGCCACCACCTACTGTGCGGCTGTCTCTCTGTCTATTTGCCGCTCTGAATGAGTTAAGTCGTGCCAGCCAGCCAGCCAACCAACCAACCATTCGTCCATTTATCCATCCAGCAGCTGCTGTCCGCCACTGAGTCGCCGTCGTCAGGCGCAACGTCAGTGCCGTCTGCACTTTATATTTCCCCCTCTCTTTCCTTCTCTCTTTTTATATATATATATATATATATATATATATATATTTATCTAACCCCTACGCCCTTCTCTCGTTTCTTCACGTTTCTTCATTCGCTCGCTCCGTTGCAGCACCGTGTCAGCGTAGTGAAGAGCAGAGCAGCTTCGGGAAGACGGGCGTCCAGCTACGTTTTCTACTTTGCTAAACGATAGTGATGATGATGATGATGATGAAGGAAAAAATGAAAAACGAAGAAAATAAGACAGGCGGCAACGAGAGCAGTGGCAGCAGCGGTGGTGGTGACGGCGACGGTGTGACAGTATGACAGTAACAGTATCAACACCGACGACTACAGCAACAACGGCAACAACAACAACAATAACAACAACAACCATCACAGTCGCAAAGCTTCAACGAAGCGATATCACTGCACCGCAATAAAGAAACACATATCATAAATAACAACAACAACGATAGCAACAACAGCAAGATCAACAACAATGGTAAGCAGACAGACAAAAGGACGGACGGACGGAAGAAGGCACGCCAAAGGAGCAAAAAATGTCATCCTACAGCTGGTTGCACGCCCACACGCACGCAACCCACTACGAACCAACCACTCACCGCTCACATGGTCCCGCACACATGGTCACGCCAACTTTACCATTTCAAGCTCATCCTTCAGCTGAAGGCCCACGTGTGGGGCCTGAGCCATGGGGCCGACTCCAGGGCGGCGGCAGCCCTCTATGAGAGCCGCACACCTCTCTCAATGGCGGCAAAGACCAGCCCAACAAAAGCCTCGTCTTCGTGCCAGCCTCGTTCGACCGGACCCCCGAGGTCCGGTCGTGGTCTCGGTTTTGATCCCGCTCGCTGTCCTAGTCCTCGTCAGCTAACGCACTGATCGGTCGGTCGGTCGCTGTGTCCTCGTTCTAGTCAATCAAACTGATCATTATGCTGTCGTTGGACGCGTAACAACCTCAGTAAGAACGACAACCGTAAGAACCACCTCGAATAATGTCAACGACAGCCTACCACGTGCCCAGCAGCTAGGCAGGTAGGAAGGTGGTATTCGTTTGACGCAATAGCTGCAGAAGCGACGGCGGCATGAGCGGCGATAAAAGTAACAGTAGTGGTGAAAACGAAGTATCGCAGTAGTTAGGTAGAGGTCTTGCTTAGGTAGATACCGTAGTTAGGTAGACGTCGTAGCAGCAGCAGCAGCAGCAATGTGAAAAAAGCAGACAAAACAAACGGCCTAGCCGGCCAACCACTTGAAGATGGTTAGAATCCAACATCTGTGTTTTTAGGCGCACAGCTAGCAGCTACCCTAGAGCAGCAGCAGCAGACACCGTTGCACCACTGTGGTTAATACAGCTACTGGCGCTGTTTCGGCCCCCGTTTCCTAACGCCGCCCCCGTTCACGCCGCTGGCGCCACCACGGACGAGGCAGCGTCCTCCATTAGACCGAATTGAATTCTCTTAAGGATGGGCAAGCCGCGTTTGCTATCACAGATATATATATATATATATAAATATATATATATATATACAAGAAACATACGCACTAACAAACCTACGCGCACACAAAAATATATACTACCCATGGCACAGTAGCCGTCTATTGATACATATAGTAGCCCAATTGAGGGAAACACAGCACACAATTAACGAAGATCTGTCATCCCAAAGACCTTCAAGATCCCACCGGTAGGTAAGTCGACCTCGATAGCAGCCCCTCGCCACGACCGTCCCATTTCAGGGCGTCCACCTTTCTACCTGTATATCTGTCTCTCTGTCGTACTAGAATTAAAACATTTGCTTAAGGAGATTGTTTTTAATTCTAGATTATCATCCGTCCCCAACGGGCTTGGAACTCATCGTGAGGTATATCCTCAATGCACCGATGGCCGGACATGTTGAGATATCTAGAGTTTCGCCAACAGTCCTTATGGCAGCATAGCCGCTGACTCCCGGTATGATTTATCACCTATTCTCAATGAGCATCGCTCAAAGAAAATTCGATCAACACCAGCGATCGAACCGGCGACACCCCGGTAGATGACAACCATGACTAGCGCACTAGTACTCTAGACCACGCCGCCACTTTCTCTCGAACTACCCAAACTAACCTGATAGCAGGTGCGAACAAAGTGTCAATAAGTATTTCCACTGAAACTATGTTCAGCTTTTTGCTGATTAGCATTATAGTGAATTGAAAAGCCAGTCTACATTAATTCATACGTCAGTTGGACGGGCGGGCAAACTTTCGGGCGGCACATTCAACTAGGCATATGAGTCAACGTCAAGTCTGGGATAATTCAAGGCAATTTCATCGATTATATCTTTCCGTTTGCATTATACAGCCAAATATATATGCTGCAAGCGGACTCCCCTACTGAGGGAATACGCGTATTTCAACAGGAAGGAAGTGAAAAATTGTTGATGCGGAACTCGAAACTTGGTGGTGGTGGTGGTGGTGGTTGTGGTGGCGAAGAAGAATAATTGATTGCATGGGTTACGATGATTGCATGGGGCTTCGCGTCGTCGGCGATGTGGTTCAGCACGTCGCTTTTGACGTCGCTCAAAGCAGCTTGAACCACCGAGCTGGTTCGTGGTCCGGTGATCACCTTAACGGCAAAGAGAGTGGACGGTGCGTAACCCCACCTCATCAAGAAGCCTTGTTTGGCTGGAGGGACGAGCGTTCGTCGGTCTGTAACTAGCCGGGCGTGCATAGTCACGCGTCACTTACCTGCAAATAGAAACACGAAGATGAGCTTAAATTTAGATGATGATGATAATGATGCAAATAGCATAGTTACAAGCAAGACAGTATGACGGTGAGGCGAGCGACAGAGAGCATCGAGATCAAACACTAGTCAAGTGTGTAAATGTCTCTACGCAACCATACGTGGTTTGTGTTGCATAAATAGCCCACATTCTCTGCCACTCAGAAACGCTGCACACAAAATGAGTATTATTAGCGTTATTATTACTATTATTATGCAAATAAAACAGCAGAGAACGTCTCGGCTCGGCTCCGCACTAGCAAGACGCATATCCCAAAGGTGTCAAAGTAATGCCATAGTTCGTTCGTTATGTAAGAAATGTCGAAGTAACACAACATGGTTACAACATCACTCCATTATTCAAAAGTTGTCAACGCTTAACATGGTACATATGCTGCATGGTTCAAAGCGCGAGTGGGACATGCGCGTATGCAATACGGCATTAAGCCTAAAAACGCTTCTAGATAAAATATTCTGATTACTTAAGCCTACCTCTTATATAGTGATACTTACACGTACTTACGCCTCGTATATATATATATATATATATATATATATATAAAGGCATTTGTGTGATAACTGTCTTACAATGATACTACACATGTAGAGGCCCGTAATGGTCTAGGGATATACGACAGATTATGCATTTTACGCAACGGGGCACACACATACACACACAGAACACAGATCAAACGTGATGATGGCGAAGTGTCGTCACCCCACGTGTCTTGCTAACTCAGCTAAGACGTTCCTGTCCATCCATTGAAATCGATCATATATCACAATCGAGCCAATCAATAAGAATCTCCCACCGAGAGAGAGAGCTGGCGACTCAATTTGGTTAATACGCTGTCGAATGTAGTAGTACATTGCTGCGGGTCTCCGTTTGCGATCGCCCAGTCGATCACTACAGTCTATGCTGTACTGTGGCATCGGTTTCTGCATACATAAGGTCCAGAATGTAACGTTGTCGTAGTCATATGAGTCATTTTGAAAAATTGGCTCGCCATGAAAATGGCATTCCTCTTTCCCCGTTTTCTCTTTCACTCTCTGATCGTAAACCTTGTCTAACACCAGTTCCAGGTGTTCTCAGGACACGTACCGATAACGCAGGTGTGCCCACATATGGCCCTGTGCCGGAGCAAAGTCAAGTATAGCACTGAGTTACCGTACACGCATCTAAGAAAAACAAAAGCCCTTGTGAAAAATGCTCATTCACAAAATTGTACACTCTGCACAACGCCAACAAGATACGCGAAGGGAGCAACAGAGGCAACGAAACGAAAGCCATACAACTTCGCATCACTGCGCGCATTTCGACGTGATGCATTTCTAACGCACCAACAGGCACTCACCATGCCACGTCGAAAGGTCACGCTATTATCTCTCTCTCTCTCTATAAATATATATATATATATATATATATATATATGTCTAAAGTATGTTGTCGTTTACTTTTGCACGAACGTCTCATATTCAATAGACGCGGGTTCTGTCTCAGCTGGAGCAGCACCCTCTGATCAAGCTCCTTAAGCATGACAAATCTGGGCGGGAAACATCCTTGACATGACACCGGTCGATATGGCTGCGAAGTGCAACCCGTTTCGTAAATTTATGCGTTCCACTCGTTCCAGACAAGCTCTGCCCTTAATAAGATTCGGAGACCACGCCGGTGCACTATATATATATATATATATATATATATATATGTCTGCTCTCAACTCAAATTCTACATTATTTATTTCATTACTGTTACCCTGCCACTACTACTACTACCCCGCTATTACAAGTACTATGACTACGACAAACGTCATTACTTTTTATTAGCTTGAGCAGCCCTAGAAGTTGCAGTTACAACAGGTACAGTCGCAACAGCAGCAGCAGCAGCAGCGGCAGCAGCTTCGACAACGTCAGGCCAGATAACGTGACGGTGCGATAGCGGCGTTCATGTTAAAGATGCTAATGAGACAGTAACGAGTCGCCGCGTCGACTGAACGCAAGACTGAATGCCGATGAGAATCGGCATAACCAGATGATAGTCGGACCCCATAAACATGGAGTTGTAGCCTCGAGCTCGGTGTGTGTTGGGGGGCGGTGTGGGGGGCCGGGGGTGCGGACGGGCGGTGAGCGTCGAGCTAGAGACGCCGATAACGCCATAGCATTGGCGATGTTCATGGTCATGGGAGCAATGGTAATGATGTTAATCATTACAATATAGCTCGCAACACGCGTTAATGAGGATAACAACGATACAGCTGACACACACACACACACGCATATACATAAGCATCGAATAGCGACTGTTGTGTCGCTTAGTTACCGTTCTCCATCCTTGAACGGTATCGACGTTTCACAAACGACGACCGACTCCCATTGACGATAGCGACAGCGGCGAACCTGCCGACGGGGGCGGCTGCACCCACCACCACCACCACCTGGGTCCTAGCGCTCAGACTCTGCTGCCCTGCTTGGCTCGGAACTCTGCCGTACCCGCTACAAGCAGCTTGACGCAGCAGCAGCAGCATGTCCTAACCCGTATGAATGAATACTCGAGTAGAAGAAAAACGGCAACAATACTACGCGGCCGCTACTGCGCGGTGGTATTTGCTGTAATAGCTGGGTTATTTTCTTTTGTTTCGAACTTCGTCTAGGCGGGTCAGCTGAGGAACGTCAGTGCTCCTGGCCACACCTGGCCTCCTGGGATTTAGCCTGCCTGTCTGCTACGGCTGTTGTTGCTACTGTTCACCAAATCGGTGTTTGAAATCGTCGCACTTCTGCCGCATTTCTTTCCTTTTCCCTATCTCTCTCTCTCTCTCGCTTTCTCTCGATTTGTACATTCGTTTGCTTTGCACCGTACGATTTGGTACGACTAAATGAACCGTTCGATAGACAGGAAACAAATAGACAGACCGACAGATAAACAGGCACACGCCCATACACCTGTAATTGACTGCAGCCAAATTGTCTCACCGTAATTGTAGCCGTGACACGCTGTAAAAGTGATGAGATAAAGGGCCGGGCAAACAATGTTAGAACGACAAGAAGGTGAAACTGCGAGCGCAGGAAAACGACCGACAATGGGTGAGAAAGCTAGATATACAGAGAGGGAGAGAGGCTGAGGAGAAAACAGATAGAGACTGTCAAGCAGACCGTGTGTTCTGCAAACCGTAGCCTGGCAGGCCGTGGAAGCTAGCCAGCTCTCCAAGTCGACGCCAAAAACGACAACATCTAGGACGACGACGACGACCACATTGACGAAGACGCGGTATTCCTCACGCATACGAGGGCTGATGACGCTTCACCGCAGGGCACCGAGTCGCTAACCGCCGGAAGCGACAGCAATTTGGTTTGCCGGCGCCGTCGACACCTCCCTCCCCCACCACCCCCACCTCTGCCTGCCTGCTTGCCTTTCAAAGTAGCGGTCGTGGAAGTCGCCCCGGAAGACTTTCGAGGATCTGTCGGTGCGCTGGAAGAGGCGGGAAGATCCCCCCGTTTTCCAACCCGGTTGATCGCATCGGCCAGCCCCTAATGTTCCTACCGCCGCGTTAGCCCAGCTATGGGCCCAATACGAACGACGATGACGACGACGCCGCTCGCTGCCGCCACTCGTGCCGTCACCACTCCGCCCCCGCTAATGCGGCAGGACATTCAGTAGGGCACGGGGGATCAGCGATTCGTGGTCGGCCCCGGCAGGACTCAAGACGAGGCGCTGCAATGATGATTTATGGCGTCGAGTCGAGGCCGTCGGTCGTATATCTGCGGCTGATCCTGATCCGTTACCCGGCCGCGCCTCGGTTGTAGCTACTACCGTAGACGATATGCATGTTGGGCGGGCACGTTCGCCGAGTGTAGGATCGGTCCGCCGGGCCTTGCCGGTGGGTGGATCGGGGTTGCGGGTTATGGATGGGCGGGTGGATGGTTGGGCGAAACGTGGAATGAGGAAAAATCTAATCAAGAAAGCCCATCGGCCGCTTAAGGAGCTCATAGAGAATCTGTTTTATGTGACACAAATCAGAGGAAGCAGAAGTGTGCCGGTGTTGTCGCTTCGCCCGCAATTAGAGGAGAACAGCGGTTCATCACCGCGTGATATCTTCTGGGTATCAAATCTTTGGAGTGAACTTGAACTGAATAATATATATACGGTGTCTATGAAAATTCATCTTCACAAGCCGTGCAATTGGGAGAGATCTACAAAATGATATATATATATATATATAGGGTGCCACAAAATTAATTTAAGGTTTATTTCAAGTTTTGCCGCTATACTGACATGGCTCTGACGGAAAGACATTTGTCAACATCTCCGTTTTATACCACTTCACCATGAATATTTCTCAGAGATTAGGGCTCATTGAGCTGTCGTATGCAAATTGCTTGGTTGAAAAAGTGCGCCTATTATTGGTCCGGCACGTAAATAGTTACAACATGCCGTCTCGTACGATTGGGTACAGATCTTAGCGCTAGTATCTGCTCTAGTCATAACATTCGCGGCGGATTCGTCCGCGTGCATCGGAAGTGCGCAGAACTGATACGTTGTGTCGAGCTTATCCATAGTGCAGTATTAACGTTAGTATTAAGAGTGACCGAAACAGAGCCAAAGTATATCTGTACTGAACGCAAAAGCATGGTGACAGCATGGCAAACTATTCCAGCAGAAGATAAAAAGCGACTCAAGCGAGGATCAAGGTGATTGTTGCACCCTAGCCCAAGTCGTTGGGCCTGCTTGGCACCGCCCCGATCGCCACCTAAAGTCTTACGTGCCTGTAACTACTTCGTAGAAGTAGTAACATAGCATCGTTGCAATTCGACGTTGTTCTTATTGCTGCTCCTATTGAAGACTGTGGGCTTACTCACGACACGGGTAGGTGACTGCCCCAAACTCCGATCCGACTGATTAATGCCCACTCTGTGGTAATATGTCTCGAATGTCTGCTGCCTTGGCTTAATAGGCACAATAGATTGACAACCACCGCATAAAACAGACCTCCCTGCGAGTTGGGATTGCCATAGGCCCGCTGCTGCTGCTGCCTTTCGCAGCGGTCGATTCCCTTGTCGTCCCGGTGTGGGTCTAGAAAACTTCCGAAAAGGAGTCTGTGCGGGTCTCAATACTGGGACGTATGTAATAGTGCAGTCGAATCATCGCGCCGTTGGCCGCAACACATCGAAACATAAACATATGTGACATACAGCCTATGTGCCTGCAACTACTTTTTGGTGGTTTTTAGTTTACTACAGACATCGACTCCGATGTACCAACTCTCCCCAAAGGCCTATGCTGAATCAAATCCAAGCCATTGACATGGAGGTGGCTGTTATTGTTGTTGTTGTTGCTGCTGCTGCTGCTGCTGCCGCCACCATCATCATCACCACTACATTAGTACTATCATTCTCGTCGTCGTGATCATTATAATTCGACGTCGTTGTTGTTTTTGATGCTGCTGCTGGAGTGGTTGTGGCTGTCCTAGTCGTACGCGTCACGCACAGACGCGTCCTTTCGTCGCTGGGCTGGCGTGTCTCGTTCGTGTCTTCTGCGTTCCCCTGACAAACCCCACTCCCCACCCCCCCCCAGGCCGCGTGACGCTAAACTCGCCGAACCTGCGGACGAACGGACGCACGGACGCGGGTACTCGTTACGACAAAGCATGCGTGCGTATGCGTCGCCGATGATCTCGGTGATCTCATCTCGGATGCAGAGCGAGTGAGAGAGCGGGTAGCGCAGACCCACAGACAGACATACACCGAGGGAGAGAGAAAGGGGAGAGAGGGGGTAGGGGAGTGAGGGAGTGAGGAAATGAGGGTAGAGCAGGACGAGAGACGGGAAAAAACATTGATGACCTCGCTTCTCGCATGGAGAGATTCGATAAAGTCG
This sequence comes from Dermanyssus gallinae, assembly GCA_003439945.1. Lineage (NCBI taxonomy): Eukaryota > Metazoa > Arthropoda > Arachnida > Mesostigmata > Dermanyssidae > Dermanyssus > Dermanyssus gallinae. The sequence continues at coordinate 148,313 of QVRM01002473.1, read as the reverse complement.
GCCGAATTCCAAATTACGTTCGACAATACAGTCAGTCACACACAGTCAACCGGGTCCCGGTCCAGGTTTGCCCAACTCAGCTTGTTCGTGTCGGTCATATATATGCAACACGGTCAAGCGGTGAAGTTGACCGCAACGATCATATGATGCGGCGTCTGTAGCAGCGGGGGATGTTGGTGGAAGGCGGTTTTGATCGGGATCGCCGTCTGTCTGCCCATGCCCCCGGTAAGGATTGGGTCAAGCCGATCTTGGTCACTTTGATTCGAACGAACTCTATCGAACGCCTCTATATATATATATATATATAATTTATGGGCGACCAGCCAGTGTACCTCCTCCCTCTCTGTCTGTCGTCCTTTGAAGTCAAGGTATTAGCGATAAACTAAAACAGAACTTCTTGTGTATGAATTAAATAGTTTGAGTATGGTTGAATATTAGAAGCAACTCGTAGAAGTCGCTTGTCGCTCACGCGAGATATTCTAATTCGCATACATACTCTACATACAGCGAGTTAAGGTCAGCGAAACGTCTTGCCTTAACGAGAGCGGGTTGCAGCAGAGAAATTAGCTCGTAAACTTATGTAGGCGATGCAGACGGTCAGACTCGACTAGGACAAAGGTGGTAACGTTAATCACAACAGCAGCAACGGTCGGTTGGTTGGTCGGTCGCCAGTGGATGACAACATCAGAACAATGCTCAGAACCATGTTCAGAGTATGAGTTACGAGGCCAGGCAGCATAGCTGGTGTTCATATTGGTATGGCGTAACAGGGATGTTTGTACACAAAGCCAACTAAAGCAGAAAACTATGCAGACGCATTCGCATGAAGTAATCAACTATTTGATTATGTCATTGTTTCTTTCATGTATACAGCAACTTTAACTTTGCAGGTCTGCAAATCTCAGGAACTATCACCTCGGAATAGCTATGTATGTATATGTATGTAAAACCTGGACCTAATGTCTTGAGTTATGCCCTGAGCAGGCCGTGCACACGTTCTTACATCACATATATATATATATATATATATATACATATATATATGTGCTTTAATTCAAGTCTGCAAATGTGATAAACAGATAATTGATTTCCAAATGGTACGTATTAAACCGGGATCGGACCGATGACTCCATACGTCAGAGTCGATGACTTTACCTTGCCATATTCCACTCGTAGTGTTTGCTTTGGTGGGTCGTGGTCAGTTGTCGCGAATGTATTTTAGCGTGTCCGCTCGTCGAACTGAGCAGTCAAGAGAAAGCCGCGAGTCGATAGTTCTCCTTTCTCTTCGAGAGAGAGAGAGAGAGAGAGAGAAATTGAAGCTTAGAAGCTTCCCCTAGAGAAGAAGTGGCTTGTAGCAAAAGAAAAATATGTGTACCGCCTAGACGCCGTGACTACGACGTTTCCCTCCGGCGCCGCCATCTTTGTCGTTGAAATTCTCTGCTAGGCGGGCGTTACTTACACGTTAATTGACGGTACCAGCTCCCACCCAGTAGTAAGGTGCAATCGTTGTAGTCGTGGCAATCGTGGTAGTAGAAACAGAAGAAGAGGCGGCAGCAGCAGCAGCAGTCAGAAGAAGAAAGTTTTGCCAAAGGTTTCCCCCACAGGGTCGACCTCTGTCTGCCCTTGCCGGCAGTTGTGTCCCAGCTCAGTGCACGCGCAACCGCGTTGTCCGCAGCTGGTCCAACCCTGCATTGCGAGCAGCCGGCAGCTTGACGAGCTCTTTTCTTTCTGGCGTTCGTTTTCCGCGTGAAACGTGGCCGTACGTGGGTGCCCCGGTGTCGCAGTTGTTGTTGTTGTTGCTGCTGCTGAAGTTGTTATTATTGTTGTTGCTGTTGTTGTTGCTGTTGTTGTTATTGTTGTTGTTCCGCTACAGCCCTGTTCTCGTGCCAAGAAGCAGACTTTCCAGGCAGACTCGTGCCGGTTTTTGGCCCTGAGGCAATCCTCTGGTCTGTCTAGCTAGCTGAAGATGAACCTCTGCTACGACATAGGCAGCGACCACCACCACCCCCAGGCCAAGGGCGAGCATCACCACGAGCAGCAGCAGAGCAGTCAGTCCGTCGAACGTTGTCTCGACTTCGAATTTCTTTACTGTGCGATTCGGGGGCACGGTGCCCCTGATGGGGTCCCTTCCTATAGCAGCAGCAGAGACGACTATCACGACGACGACGATAATGACAACGGCGCAAAAAATGCGACGAGCGTTTTGCGAGACTAAAACATGCGTACATTCCAATACGTTCATTCCAACCACGAGATCTTACTGGCGTGACGTACCAAACCGCACCAGATGCTGATATGCTGACCGTAAAGCTACGTACGTACCTGCTGCGGAACCCAGACAAGAGGCGCCATCCCATACCCTCTCAGAAAAGATGTCTATCGTTCGCGTTTTCTCTCGCCCGTTCTCGCGCCCTCTTTGATCTTTCTACTTTTTCAATTTCTACCCAGTTATATCTCCTTTGAATCCATTCGTGTTGAATCAATGTATTCGTGTTGTATATAGATTACGATGCTCATCGCACGTCGACTTCATCCCGAGATGACCCAAACCATTCCTCCCCTAAGCTGTTGACCACGCACCCCAATCAAAGCTCAAACCAGTAAACCGAATCGTAGGTGTTCAAGGCGGCGTTTCGTACATGATACAAATGATGGTGTATCACCTGCATCGATACGAGATTAAATTACAGAGGGTGATTTTTAGTGATCAATTGCTACGAGTGCCACTGTTTCATCTGAGTCGAAACACAGCAACATCCTCTTAGCTGTTGGCGGCAGAAGCCTTACGTTCCTGCGGCCATTAGAAACAAAAACGACGCACCTTTCCCTCCCGTTCCCAACTGCCATTAACGTTTTTATACGATTTAATTATTAAACTCTGTGAACAGCAGCACAGCCAAGCCCTAACATAGCAAGGACATGTGCACATAAGAAAAGCAGCAGTTGCACAAACAAACTGTGTATGTAGAAATATACAAGTAAGACATTTAAAGCTTAAGCACCTTAGAGGCCTTCTCAACCAGATCATATGCTGCAAAACGAAATATATATATATATATAAATATATATATATATATATATATATATACACGATTGCTTGTATGCAACCGAAACCTAGCGTAGGTTTCACGTGAGTCAACATCGACCTGCCATTACTGTCAAGTATATCGGCCAATCACATCTGCCTCTGCTGTCATAATAGATTCTACAAACATGAGGCAGGCCTCTAAAAACTTTTTTTGTGTCGCCTTTACGCAGGCGATAAGAATAACTCGGTAGATAATTGCAGAAAAGTTCTAGCGGGAAGCACTAGAGGAGCACTGCGCAGACACTCGCCAACAAACATATAATTACACTTCCTGGAAAGTAAGCCACCATGCACACCATTGAAGTGAAACAAAATGATTTTTTGACCATACATGAGAGCTCGCGACACATTGACGGTATGCCTCAAACGATAAGGCTTTATCTTAACGCTATACGCTCCTGACCAGTTACGACCTCGTTCTACTCCGCGCACGGTCCTTATGTAGGAAACGCAGGCGCTTAAGCCTGTAGCAGTGGTACAACACTATCAAGGAAAAGCTGAGAGAGGAAAACCAGCACAACAATTCACTTATTGTCGCTTGCTTGTCGACGAATAAAGTAAGAATATTACTAATCGTACTGCCGCTATTTTGCCTAGTACTATCGAGAGTTTACCCGAGCCTCACCTCGAAACCGCTCCAGGATTCGAGCAAGAAAGCTCACCACAACGGAAGAAGGAAGTGCGAAACAGGGAAACGTGGCTACGGGGTGACAACGAAGAGAAATATAATAATTATTTTTTTGTCGCTTCAACCGCACATCGGTTCTTTGTAGACAGACGCATCTCGTTTTGCGGCTTGTCGTAGTCAAGGACAACCCTAGCTGAGTAGCTTGTATTATTCCTAAGCAGGTTCCCAATAGGTAGTTCGACTAACTACGTCCTATCAACGGTCTCCGACTACCTCGGACCGTCGGTCAACAAACAACGGCCATGAACAGGCCCTATATTGTACAGCAGCAGCAGAGACCTGTTTCTATCGATCTCTTAATGATCCTAGCTTAAAATAGCTGCTTGCCCATCCATTCACCAGAGTCCAATAAGTGGACGCCCCAAGAGTGGTGTACACCCACGTTCGGCGTATTGTATATCCTTTTGTCGATCGCAATGCTAATATTGCTACAACAAACAATGACAATAATACGTATAATATTGGCATTAAAAATATTATTAATAATCTTTTAGATTGTGGACGACATAACACCCACTATTTGACATTTAGATACCCCTCTATTATTAGCACATCTGGCAAACCGGGACACGTAAAGTGACTCTCGCAGAGATTCCTAAGCTCACAGACACATAGCATTTTTTATTATTATTATTATTATTACACTAGAAAATGTAATGCTAGTACTTGCCAAGTGTTTATTAAGTACAGAGATGTATACTTATTTCTGAGATGCACAGAGGGGCACTTATTTCACAGATCCAGTATTTTCTAGAGGCTAGACTGGGGAAAAGGTGAATGGGGGTCGTATGCACAGGTACAACCTTACAGAAAACACGTGTGGTACGTCAAACCTGCTTACCACTAGGAGGAGTGTCATATAAAAGGTACTGTTGATTGCTAGTAAAAAGTATATTTTAGAGAAAACATGGCAAATAATGATTAACACAGTTACAAAACGGGCGTATAAGTGGCAACGTTTTTGTTTTCACGCATGCTAGATTATAGTATGAGACTATACTAACTTCTGCGCTTTTAAGCAGATCCATCCCGTCGACACGACATCACCTAATATAACGAAGCAAGTGACCTCAGTAAATAACGATAGCTGCAGCCTAGGAAGGAAAAACCCGACAGGTTCCATCCTATTAAATAAAATGAGCCGGTAACAGAGTCTTGCATGCGAGTGTATGGTAGGCGAGAAAATCGCCCTTCACACAACCTGGCACAACTTGGGTTATACTAAGTTCCATAAGAACCACATGTTAAAAAGTCAACAACAAGCTTACAACTCAAGGCGTTTCGCACGACTGTCTGCAATGACAGTTGTTTCTTTCTGGGACGATGAGAGCTAGAAACCCAGTAGCCTAACCTGCATAGTAAACAAGTATTCTCTCAATTTTTAAGGAGACAGATGTTTATTATTCGGGGCTGTTATTTCTTAAGAACTGCCGTTGGTATTATAGATCACACGTAACTGAATATAGAAGTCCTACTGAAGCCAGCATCGATTTAGATAACTCACAACTTTGAGTCTTTATGGTTATTGACAACGAGCTACATGAAGGTGCCCTCAAATAGTAGGAAGCCGCACACATAAAAAAAGGCGCGTTACCACAGTGAGCATGCCACTACTGTAGGTGAGCAATACAGACCTGCGGCAGTGTAAGGAAGAGTCGATATTGCTTGTCTAACAAGAAAAATGGAAGAGAGGAATTTTGCCTAGAACAAACTTGTGTTGTTGTTTTTGTGCACAGTGGCGTCTACCCTATCCAAACGGATTGCTACGTATGATCCATGACTCGCTTCGCTCAGCACACGAACACCAAACAGCTATAATGAACACTTCGGGAGAAGGACGTAAGTAGGTCTCGAATCTAGATCAAATAAAACTCGCCGCCTTCACCTAAGGCGATACTGTTTTAGCAGCCTGATAGATTAGCCTGATTCAAGTACGGGCGGCAGGCTAAATCCTGCATTATACCACGGTGGTACGGTAGGCCACGTGGGCTTTTTCCGACCCGCTCGCTCCTATAGGCTTTGGCGGGTAACTAGCGTATCGTTATTTACCCAGAGTGGCCCTCCCTGTTTATCCCGACGGCCATAAATGCTGCCGTAAACGGCAAGAAGTCTATCATGTTATGCCGTATTTGCCGACGATGCCCAGTACCCAGTTAATCGAGTTGGCGAGTATTGCCATGCTACTGATAATGATGAAGATAAGAATGATAGTGGTCATCATCATCTGATGTTTCCTGCCGATGGTGACGGTTAGCGAGGAGCGCTCAACTCGAGGCGGCTCGACTGTTGGTAACTGATCATATTCTTACATATCACATATCCACATACACACACAGCCCCATCGGCCGAGCCAGCAATTTCAGGCGACTCACGGCGTCCCCAGGCCTCTTTGCGCTTTTGGCATTGGATTCATGACCCCAACATGGCCCTACCCTATCCCCATCCCCCCGTCTTCCTCCTATTCTCATTCCGTCCCCTAGCCTCGTCAAAGCCTCGCCAGCAGAAAATAAGCGGATATGATTGCCATTCGCCAACGCCAATACCCCTAGGTAGCGCGTTACCAGCGCACTACCAACTCTACGCCGACGTGGGCACGCTACCTGCAGCCGCTGTGCCTCAGAGATGACGAGAGAAGAGTTCATCAATGATGGCGGCGCTTATTGAGACTGCATCTGTCTAAACAATTGACGGCCACTCGTCGCTGTGACTGCTGCAGCTGCCATTGTTGCTGTTACTGTTGTTAATGCTTCTGCTGCTGCTGCTGCTGTTCCGACCGATCCGGCTAGCTACGGACTACATGGATAAACCAAACAGGCGGCAGAAAGGTAGGCATACACCAAATCGCCAGGTAAGATGAGAGACCCAGGTTGTCGGTTGTCGGAGGTGTCCTACCGCAATGGCTGCCTGGCCCGCTGGCTCGGTTACTAGTCGGCTACTATGTGGCTGAGCAAACGGGCCTTTTTTCCCCTCTGCTCCTGGTCGGGCCCAGAGAATCCTGTCTATACTGCGCAATCCTTACGGTCTCGTGCCCCCCTTTGACCGCCCGTCCGTTTGTTCGACAGATCGGCTAACCAACCAACCATCCGACAGCTGGCCGCGCTGCCAGCGCTGCCAAACTACTACGACAACAACAACGCAGTATTGCTTTTGCTTCAATCTTATGCAGTAGTTGGGCTATCCTGCGTTACCTAACCACCATCACAGCGTTGCTAGCAATGCGTATGCTGCTGCTGCGGATGATGATACTCCGGCTGCTACCGTTGTTATCAAGTCTGCTGATTATTTTGCTGTGTGCGGCTGCAGCTGCTCCCTTTGGTTAGCGAGCAGTAGTTAGTTAAGCGGTTTATGGGGACGATCACTGACCACCAGTAGAAGACTAGCGTCCAGCAGCCAGCCCGTGCGGTACTGTGGTACTGCTACTAGATCCACCACCACCACCGCCACCACCACCACGACCACCACTACCACTACTACTACGACTACCACAATTAGCTAGTTCATGGCAGACGTACGTAATTACGTCCCTGCGTACGTTAGCACGTGTCTACATCGTGCGATCGGCTCACCGGCCCATCGACAGCCCCGGTCAATGGCAGCTCGATCTTGGACTCAGTCTGCGCAGTGTTTGTGCTGCACGTGGACGGACGCTGTGCGTGCGCGGCTGTGACCGCAGTCATATCATCCGGTGGCTACGCTGGTGGCTGGCTGGCACCGGAGGAGGAGACGACGTATGGCTGACGTTCAATGAATGCCTCGAAGGCGGCGGCCAGCAGCTGCGGCCACACTGTATTTTCCCTCACTCCGCTCTCTTCCCACCGGTCCACCGGGGCGGGGGGGGGGGGGAGGTTGAGGAGAGATACAGTGCCTCCGCTGTATACCCATTGCCCATCTCAATGCTCGCATTGACCTTAGACGATAGGGCCGAATCCGGCAAGCGGATACGTTAGATCGACTACAGAAATGATCCTGTGAAGTACGATCTTACTACCACTGCTACTATCTTTATTATTCCTACGTCTACGATTAGTACTACTATAGCACTGCTTTTACCATCATCACGTCTCTACCTATACAGCATCTGTACACATATGCGTGTGTACAGTAGGTCTATTCAACCAAGCGACCCCTTTCGTGATGGAAGACGTGGACGACGGGGTTATGGCACGTTCTTGTTGGATCGGCGGCTTGCAAAGGTCGTTCGTGCGTCCGTCCGTCCGTCTCAGGTTATACCCGTCGGAGGCATTTTCGCCCCACTCAACCAAAAGCGCCGCTGCTTCCTTTCTCTATCTTGCTAGCTCGCTCACGAGCGCGCTCTCTCCCCCTCTCTCTCTCTCTCTCTCCCTAGCTTTCTGATCCTCGTATCTGATGGCTCTCTCCGTTCTCTCAATTCACCCCCGTATGTGTCTCCTGTAAAGGTCGAGACGACAGGATCACTGTAGGATGTCACTCCGTGACCTACCCGTCTATAGTAGGCCATAGTCTCGCGTAGGGTTGCCCCGACCCTATCTTCGTCGTCTCCTTTTCTCACCTCTCGATACCAAGCTAAGAGGATTAGCAATCCCTCGCATACCCGACAACGACGACGACAACGACGATTACTGCTACTACAACAACTACAACTACTACTACTATTATTGAGACCCGCCAGAGCCGCTTTCGTAACGGCTCATTACGGCAGCAATTCGTAGCGCTTTCGCTGCTATCTACCATCTCCTCTCTGCGAGCTCCTTCTTCCGTTCCTGGCGCGTTCCGCCGCGCGTGCTCCCATTTGAACGGCTTCCGATCGGCCTCGCCAATCGATTGGAATTGGAAGCCTACTTTGCAAACTACCCTGCCGTAGAGCTTCGTATTGCAGCCACATTCTATCCACTCGCGCCCACATAGGATCTACAGATACGTTACAAAGACATCACTAGGGTTCCACCGCCACAGCCAACTGCGTAATGCTGCTACGCACGGATAGCTCCGATTCCCGCCCCTGCTGTCGTGTTGTTGTTGTCGTCGTCACTATCATCGTCATCATCATCATTATCATCACTACCTGACCTGATTCGAAATACTTTCTGCGTCGTTCTCGGCTCGTAGTCTATGCAAATAGAATAGATGTATGTCAACTGTATAACAACGCTAATTATTAGCTTGTCCTACTCGCACGTAGTTACGCCAACAAAGGCCCACAGGAACGCTGGGCGTGTAGACAACGTACGTGATCGATATTCGGTTGTGCTGCGTAAAAATGATGCAGCACAAAAGGGGCATGAGGAGCAGGAGCTGGGAATCGACTGGGATCACACGACAGAAGAAGACTTCCTTCTGTCCCTCTATCTAACTAAACAAAAACTTTCTGGGCTGACGACTCCCAGCCAAGATTTAACGTCCATGGGACTGCTTTTCGCATTGCTTCATAGACGGACCCCCTATGAATACAATAGTGCAACGGTGGGGCTCGAACCCGCGCACCTATGTGCCTCCTCCGGTCGCGAGGCAGTATGCACCATGCCACCGGGCTTGACCTATCTATCGATCTATCCCGAACGGCGAGCGATCTCCACGGTGAGAGTGAGTGTTCATCAAGTCGTACGTTCACGAGACGATTTGTTCGACGAACGGACAACGAACCGGCACAACACAGCAGCAGCGACAGAAAAAAACAAAACACACACACACTTCCATATATTCATGCTGTAAGCAGGCATACGTGCACGTAAACAGAGTAGACACGAAGCAACCGAGTTGGGCTCGCATGATCGTTTGCGCTCGTTACCCCCCCCCCCCCCACTCGCTCCTGCGACGACGACGACGCCGACGACGACGATGCATCGATTCAGTGGGGTAATCACATTAGGCAATTTGTGTCAATTTTTCTAGACAGAATTTCTTCCGGCGTACCCGGCACGGGCCACCAGAAAACAACGACAACGACCACGTTTACGGTGAGGGAGAGAGGGAGGAAGGGAGGGAAGGAAGGAAGGGCATGAAGGTAAGTCGTAGGTAGACGCCTCCTTGCTAGTCAGTCTGACTAGAGTCAACCTACATAATATGTAGCTCTCCGCCAGCCAGCCAGCGAGAGGCAATGAATAAATAACCCCCCCCACAAACTCAGCTCAGCTCCGTAGTAGTAGTAGCTGTAGTGATGGTGGTGGCTATGGCAGTAGTTGTAGTAGCAGTAATAGTAGTAGCAGTAGTAGTAGTCGTAGTAGTAGAAATAGTAGTAGTAGTAGTAGAAATAGTAGAAGTAGAAGCATTACATCGAAGCAGAAAGACCACCAGGTTCAACGGAGACGCCGAACGACGAAGCCAGACGGCAATTCACGCACACACCCACCCACACACGCACGCACGTCCACTTCATGTCTTACCTCAATGGACGACTGCGGCACACACGCAGACACAACATATACCGTACGAATGGTCGAGGACTACAACGACAACTCGAGGCCGTCGTCGCCGATTTTGTTGTTGTTGTTGTTGTTGTTGTTAATGTTGTTGTTGTTGTTGTGTTGTTATTGTTGTTGTTGTTGTGTTGTTGTTGTTGTTGTTTGTGCCGTATTGTTGTCGCTGTCACTGTTGCTGTTGATGTTAATGTCGTGTTTCTGTTACTGAGCTTACGGGGAGGGCGTGGAGTGTTTCTGCTACTGAGCTTACGGAAACAAGAAGAAGAATGCTAGAATGCCGTTGGCGGCATAGCTGTTGTAGGAGGCGTAAGGGCAGTCGGCGCTTTGCTAGACTGACTGTCACAGACAGACAATAGCGCTTTACTTACGACGAGTTTGACTTGGCTACGCAGTAAAAAAAAAATAGTCTGTCAGTAGGATTCCGGCAAAGGGTCTCCGGAGTTCGCGCTCGGCCATTTAATTCGTCGCCCTAGAAGCTTCAGTCCGGCACCGCAAAAACCGACTGCTCCGACTGTTTCGTTAGTGTCTGTACGTAAATATATATATATATATATATATATATATATATATATATATATATATAAGTGCTTTATTTAGCTTTATTTTAGGTGACTTGTTTACTTTATTGTAGGCGATTACGCTACATTTCCTATATTGAGTTTGTTCTCACATTCTGTATTTTTGCTAGTCTGGCCAGAAACCATGGCTAATTGACGACGGAGACTGGCAGGTTTCTTGTGTTCGGCAGTGCAGCGCTTCACAGCGTACACGACAAACACTTCAACCACCGTCTTAGATTGAGGTCTCTTTCCCAGTAGAGTGGAGGAAAGTAGTCGAAGAAGACTACCACTATTCGCTGGTGTTAGTATAGTACTTTTTTTCGGTTTACCACCGCCGCCGTTACTCTAACGTGTGTCTGCCAGATCTTCGCGCAACTCAACCGAAGCAGTAAAACATCGAATGCGCCCGACGGCACGGAACCCCCCGTTCCTCTGTTTCACCGGTCGGCTGGCTCAACTCCGTCGAAGAACTCGCACAATACTTCTCCCCTCGGCGCACCCCTCCACACATGTACGATGCTACCTTGATATCTCTCCCTGGCTCTCATCCCATCTTATGTTTTTCACCGGACACCTTTCACCTTGACTTCACGGCGTCATATACTCGAAACCCGTTCTCCTTCTTCTACTCTCCTAGTCTTTATCTCCGTTCACAAGTACTCGGCCGGTTTTACTTGCAGGCTATGGCGTCTGATTGTGTCTGACACGTTTTCCAGGCATTGAATAGATAGCGCCGGTCTTTGTTTCTGTCCCTGATCTCTTCTTTCCTTCTCTCTCTCTCTCTCTCTCGTCTCTCACTTCTCTCAGCAACAGCTGTATCTAGGACGCACATTCGGCCACCATGTATCAATCTACGTCGGCAGCCATTGAGCTTCTCTCGCTCGCAAACTCATTCTTCTAGGTTTCACCGAGCAAGGTGGCTTGCATTCGGGAGGACTGGGTTCGAGACCCAGACCGGCCCACTCTTAAATCGGTTTGCATGATTTCCAAATTTAGACAAGGTAAATGCCGGAGTGGAGTAAACTAGCAATGACATGAAATACTCCGTACACGGGCAATTGCCTTACGGGAAAATCTAAAAAAAAAAAAAAGTTTAGGGTTATTTCAGGTGGTGGAGAAGGAATCGGCAAAATAACCAAACCGGGTTGTTGATAGCCACATCAAGAGTCTAAAACCGGCCCCGAACGCCGCGCAGCTTGCCGTGGGTTCTCCGCCATGGGCAAGCCGGTAGTCGTGGCATGCTATCGAACGGACAACTTCATTCCGATCAACGCTTCCGACCTACGCTTCCGACCTCCTTCTCACTTCGCCCTGTTCGCTGTTCTCCCGGCGTTCCGTGTCCGATATGTTCGCAACAAACTCCGCCTTACATACGACTAGTTCAACGGCGCGAGCCCCGACGCCTTTATGGCGCGAGTCGGTGGAATGCTGGATGTGATGTACGGACATGGCAATGGTGCCTCGTAGTAGAACCTCAGTCATGCATCCAGCATGTATTTGAAGGTACGTCATGTCAACATAAACAACAACAATAGACAGCTTGAAATCTTGACCGACACCACAACAAAATGTATGCGAGTACGCGAGAACACCAAACATCACTCTGGTTCCATCGCATATCGCATGAAAGTAACAATTGTGCTCCTCCTTCGATGGTATGAAGCTATGTGGAAAGAGGACTTCCAATCCAAGTACCTACGATTGTCATTTGCATATACGTAATACAATTCAGACTAACATTATTATTAAAAGGCATTTTAATGAGCTACTTTTTCAAAATTGAGCAGATAGCACGGCGCACGCAACATCCGTACGCGCACAACGTTGGGATGTATTTGGGAGCTAAAAACGTTTGCATGCACGCGTTTCAATGATTGAACCGGCACACATAGGTGACCAAGCGTTATACATATATACATCGCCGTGATATCATCCATCCCACCCAATAAACTCACATACCGAAAGTAGTTCCTCATGTGTCTAGCATTGACATGCAATTCGTTTGCGTTCGCCTGCTGTGCCGTAACAAAACAAAGGTTGACCAGGCCTAAGAAGATGCAACGTAACGTTGGAGTGTAAGACTGTGTTTTTACCGGTATCCCGTTGAGCAGGAGATGGGCGACGTTGAGCTGCTGTTGCTGTTGAAGCTGCTGACCGTTGGATGAGGGCGAACTGTCGCCGTTTGAAGAGGTCGAAGAACACGACGACATTAACGAGAGGCTTGTTGCTGAACCTCCTGCCCCAGATCCGCCACATGTTGCCAGCGACAGCCGACAGAATGCACCGACATCCTATAACATAACACAATATATATATATATATATATATAACGCACCAACAGGCTGTCACCATGCTACGTCGATTCGTAAATATCTCGGTCTCTCTCTCTCGATATATATATATATATATATATATATATACACATAAACATATAGTGTCCAAACACGCGCAGGAAATTTTAATGTTAGGTAAGATGATTTTTTTCACTTAATAAATTAATAAATTTGATTTATGCGGGAGTAACTATTCTACTCTCTTTCCAGCGTATCTCTTCGCTGATGCGCGAAGTATGCGTACTGTGGGCACTTTTCTCGCAAATGGAAAGTTGGCCAGATGTTTAAACTCCCTATAGTAGCATTCCCTTGGTCCGTCGGCCATGGAAGGCAAAACATACGATGAAGATTCTGTGGGAACGAATTAATATTGCCATATTGTCGTGGTTTATTCGGGGACTGTGAAGGCTAATAATTGTACGGATGGGTGACTACTAACGATGACCGAATTAGGCGGCCAATTCTGGTCGCCCTAGGATATTATACACTCAGGGAATATCTCGTGCAATAATGCCATAATGGCAGGTGGCACTGTCCTGTTTACGTCCTTTAGATTTGTACCATCCAACAAAAATGGATCCATACCCTCAAAAACCTGGGCTATCATCTCCCGATACCGCTCATTATGGACTGTTTATGCATTTCCGGCTATGCATTCGAAGACAAATTGTCCAATGTTGGCTCCAGTCCAAAGTCCGCACCAACAACAGTGACAAGCTTGGGATGCTTTTTCTTTGCATGAAATTCGTATTGGCTTTCGTTACACCCAATGCAACAATTTTACTTGTGAAACAAGGTGACTTATTATACCATCTTTGACAATACCTAACGTCAGTTCAGCTGTTCCGACTGTAGGAATCTTACCGACTTCAATATAAGCAATCAAATAATTGGTAATATTTTTGCAATGCTCGAATTGCGTGCTCAGGATGCCCACATAGTGTTTCCTAGTGTGGCGAATAACCAATAAAACGCATTTTTCGAGAATAAAACATCGCCATTCTCGTCCTGAACGCTGTCGTCCCTAGTTTTGCTACTGTTATGTCGTTTCCATTTCCCTGTAAGCGATGTCGGTGCTGGTATAGGCTGCAATAGACCAACAGGGGAAACACTTCAACTTCAAGATCGTCCTACACAATAAAGACTCATTTATAAACACCCTGCTTCTTCTATCTCTGAGCGCTTCTTTGCGATAAGAATATGACCTTCCAGTCCACAAAAAAAATGCAGACTACAAAATATACAATCAAAGCACGTAGTTGTTTACTCGCTACTTCAAGAACAACAAATAAAATCGCCAATAAAACCAACAGTAGAAGATTAGTTAGCCAGTACTATTTTTTCAAATGAATCACCTTGTTGGAGTTACTGCCGTTGTTGTTACTGCCGTTCAGCGTACTGTTGCAGTTCATCGATGATGCGGTCCCGCCAGATACGGCGGATTGAGTTGCACACGTCGTAGTCGAACTGAATGACGAGGCCTCCGAGCCGGAACTGCTTGAACCTCTTCCAGAATCTAGGCTTGAGCTGGAATTCCGGACATCGCCACCCGGCAGCGAAGCATACGTAACACCCGACGGAATCACTGTAACAAACAAACATCACGCAGAACAATGTTAGGCATCGTCGTAGGTCAGTCCGAGCAGACAAAGCTTCTGTGTCTGACGAATTTTTAGACGAAATGCTTGTCATGCAACTTTTTCGGCAAACGGAATTAGATGGCCAAAGATCATGTAATTAACTGTGAGGACCAACCATTATTTTATCACAAGCTAGCCCGACACATGATTCTGCGCATGCGACGATCAGTCTAGACTACCGACAGGAGTAAGTGACCTGTCCTACATACGTGCGTTGATACGCGTAACGATACTTGAAAGACTGCGTCAAGTGTTTAGACCGCCAACCTAGCTTAAGTGCCGCCAGTACTGCCAGCCCATGTTACGAGCCAGAAAACTGTCACTACTTGGACTTGGACTAGATATTATGTGGATTCTTTTCGTTGCCATAGTGTCGAGCTAAGAGCACAGAGAGAGTTGTGGTAAACCCAACCTGGTCTATCGCGCCCAGTGCCTTCTTAGCTATTAATGATTTCCCTAATTATGATTAGTTTGTAGAAAGAGAGAAAAGTGCAAGATTGTATAAAAAAATAGTGCAACGTCCGTTCAAGCCTTCCGTAATCTGTTTATTTTTAGTATATGACTCATGATGGACAATCGAAAAATCGATAGCTCTAGTGTCGTCTAAAATCCGTGAAAAGTATTTGATGGCATATGTCTATAAAGAAAGCTACAGTACGCGCCGGGTTCGGCGTTGTTGAACAATCATAAATTGCAAGAGAAGAGGCAAATTATATATATATATATATATATATATATATGTGTGTGTGTTAAAAATTGCAAAATGTACACGTAATAATATCAAGCAACAACTGTAATTTGATGTGAAAAGTCTTACCCGTTGCGGCGCTCCTCTGCGATTGCTGTGAGTGAAGTAAAAATATCGTCGCTGATCCGCTACTGTTATTGTTGTTGTTGTTGCTGCTACAATGATTGTTGTTGTTGTTGTTGGTATTATTATTGATACTATTGGTGTTGTTGATATTGTTGTTATTGTTGATGTTGCTGGTGCTGTTGATGCCGCTGCTCCCGCAGCCGCCGTTGTTGTTGTTGTTCATGTTGACGTTACCACCAGGCGTATTGTTGCCGCTGGCGCTCGCATGGCCACCGCCGTTCGTAGGGCCATAACAGAGTCCGGGCCCCATAGTCACCGACGGTGGCGGGGGCGCAGGGAGTGGCGGGAGAGCACGCGCGTAGCCATGATCGAGGCTGAGCTGAATAGCGGAGCCAAGCGGGACCAGAGGCGGCGACTGGGGAGTTCCGGGATGCGATCGAGGTCGCACACTCAAGCCTCCAGCAACAGTTGTGGCCTAGAAGTGAAGCAAGCAAGTCATGCCCGAAGACAGACGAAGATTATTACTATTATTATTATTAAGCCGAAATTTATCGAACATTCGGGCGGTAAGTGCATACAATCAACCATCGGAATATGTATTGATCTGTGCCTAGTGAGTGTGCTCGAAGAATTAGCTCAATAGCTACTACAGTACTTAATAGCATAATAATAATAATAATAATAATAATAATAATAATAATAATAATAATAATAATAATAAAACACAAATATCTTCCTCAAAGACCTAGGTATCAAAATAAGTGCTAACACGGGTGACCAGCGCGAGGGTGAGTTTCTACGTCAGCAACTCTGGCTCGCAGTGTGTAGGGGAAACGCCGCCGCTGTCATCGGTTCTATGGATTGAGGACCGGGGGTGAGCCTAGGCGGGTACACGTTTAGATCCTACGATTGTAGGGAAACACCGAAAAATTGAATAAATAATAATAATAATAATAATAATAATAATCTGGTCGTTTGCAGAAGAAAGGCAGTATCTATCTTAGGCACCATGGAGTAAGGTACTTATTTAAAAGAATTGCTATAATGCGTTCAGACCTTACAGCTGTAACATAAAAATAATATCAATTATTATTATTGAACGAGTTTCAAATTCTTAACCCGAATGACAAACGCTCTTGTATGTATATATGTATATAAAAGCTAGTTGAAAAAAAGTAATGGCGCGGAGTAAAGGATCTCGGCTCTATGAAGACTCTCTCCCACACGTCGTACGGACTTTCGAAACGTTATTTCTTAAGCTGCGCCAATTTGGATTACAACTATAAATTAAAATGATCATGAAAGAAATCCTAACTGCTGGCGTGTCTATTTGGATTCTAAACTGCGCCGACGGGATTGATCGTCTACCTAGTGGCGTATAGTGCACCACCATAGATGTATAGATGAAATGCCAGACGTATAACACGCGTCTTCGTTGCTACCGTATTGCACCTACTTATTGTATGTATATATATATATATATATATATATATATATATATATATAATGTACAGTTACAGATGTATATATAACGGTGGCCAAAAAATCTGTCCACAAGCAGTCCAATGCTCGTCACTCTCATGTACCAACCACAGGAGCTTTCAATAATCCGAGACATTGGCCGTCGGCTAGTTGGCTCCGCGCCGATAAGCTATAACAAAGCATCGCAGAACTAGACTGACCATCAATTACTCTCGGCGATACAACAAATACCACTCATTCACCGCTATCTGGCTTTCTGGTCAGTGTTTTCGTGGCTGCTAAAAACTCACCGTAACCCTTTGCGCCACGGCCACCGTTGGGTTGAGCGGTGTGAGAGTGAGGGGGGGGGGGTTGGAACGGGCTCGCCGAAAGGTAAGCGTCCAAGTCTTACCCCTTAAATCTTCACCCAGACCGTATCGATGTATGTACGACACAGATCTCATCATCACTCGAACTCTATGTTCCAGTAACGTGTACTTTATTTATTAATATATATATATATATATATATATATATGAGCGTGACAGTAGCGGCAACAGCAGCATGAGCAAGGGCACCAGCTCTGTATGTAATCTGCTGGGCTGCCGCCTCTTACCCAGTGGTGCCCGTAAAGTCCGCGCCCCTCGATATCATTTACGAGCAGACCTTGCGGCTGCTGATTATGGTTACAGCTGAGCATCGACGTACAGCTCTTCCACGTCATAGGAGGTACGAAGGAGGTATCTCTCACACACACACATGCAAAGATTACGTGCATATATACATATATATATATATATATATATATATATATATACACACAAATACACTTGCAACACACACACACTTGCACATGGCTTATGGGTTCACCGGATCGGGGGTTATATAATCGGGCAGGCTGCGAGACGGTAAGATCCAGACCTGCTGTTAGTTCAACGGTCGGCTAATGACGACAAGTCAACCGTCGGAACGAAGACACCCGTCGTAATCCTCTGCTAATGCGTCGACAGTATCGATGATGGGTAGATGATAAATGACTGTTCAGACTGTCCGCACGGTCCGTCTTGTGCCGATGTTTTTGTTGCGCACAACAACTTCTGCTGCTGCTGCTGCCTGCTACATAACTGCCTTATGTTGGACGCCCTATGTGCCGCGCTAGTGCTAAACGCTGGTAAAACAGACAGACAGACAGACAGCCAGACCGACAAAGCAAGATTCTCGCCGAATGTTGCCTCCTCGTTTCTTCTTGCTTACTTGCCCTCTCTGTGTAAGCCTAGTATGTCTGCACCCACCACCCCTGTTAACGTGCTCAGCTGCTGCGGCTGCTGCCTGATCGAGGTATAACCGTCACCGCTAACGGCAAAGCCTGGATAAACAAACTTGCTCTACAATATCTGTATTCATGCGAAATTGCGGAACCTGTCGTTAGGCAGAAGATCGTGGAATTAGTAGTAGAAATAATAATAATAATAATAATAATAATAATAATAGAGACTTGCCGGGTGATTCTACTGCCGGTTTAACTTGGCCGGTGCATTGCTATACCAATTCTGCAGCATATTTTAGGATCGCTGCTTAACTGTAACACTAGAAGCGCGTATTATCAAACATCGAGATGGTCGAGCGAACAAGAAGAAGTTATGGGCGGGAAGTTTAGCTTTAGGCAGTTCATCAGTACCAGCAAGGACTTCAGCAGACAACCTCCTTAAAAACATGTTTAATTCTAGCAGGGGCTTGCGTAAAGTACGGCGAGATCAATGACGATACAGAAAGCCAACTACTTCTTCACGTCAGAGCGATGCCGTAGAGCAAATGACCGTCAGGATGAGACTCAGTAACCCCTCCCCGTCTCAACATGAGGCTGCCCATGTCTCATGAACAAAGAACGGCGCCACTGCAACTGTTTGCCGAACGACGAATTTCGTGGCGCATTCGTGGCCAAAAACTAGCAGAAGAAAGCGAAAGGAGTAATGCGTGTGTACGGCTATCTGCGCCTCTTCGCTTGAGTGAGGAATGTTGGCCGTAATTCTGATCTCGTACCATACTTACGCCTTACTCTGTTCGCGTGAAAACCTATGCATGTCTTCTCGGAGACCGCCGACGACCGACACGCCAAAATAGTACTGAAAGCAGGTTTGTACTACGCGTCGTCGTTCCGTTGCTGTGGCAGAGAGTTTACGGCCGGCTAGTGAGGGCGATTTTCGGCGAGGGGCAAGCGACTCGAGAAGAGTGAATAAAATATTTACACGCTACCATTATAAACTTGGCAAGACAACCGCACAGGCGTCGTCGGCCGCACCGTTCCTCGTGTCCCTGTTTCTTCGGGGAAGGCTCTCTACCTGCACCACGCTCCCGAAGAGATGAATGAATGGATGGAAGGCGAACAAACCCCCTGTCGCCAAACCCCTAGTGGGGCCATCAGAATGACCATCGTATAGTGGCAGAAAAGACTAACAATAACAAGCATCAAAGTTTGGTGGTAAACTTCATTCCCGCTTAAAGACGAAAAATCATCCTTTCCACTGCACACGGATATAGTGCTCCAATCCTTGCTAGCCAAACCGCTTCTATATAATACTAATAATCTCCGCTGGGAGAGCAAGGGGGGATGATAGATTTGCATTAAACAATTCCTCATATCGATCGAGTAGGAAACCAGATAGGAAAGGAAGTTAACCAGAAAGAGCGACATCTACACAGTAGCTCATCTACAGAGCGCATGCCATCACAGGACTACGCAGTACAATATTAGATGCATCGTGAGCAATTTCCGTAGTCCTCATGTCGGGATGATATTATTTCATCATCATTCGCTCCACGTTACGAATCCCATAGCCCCGCAACAATAGTGTTAGAGCCATGTGTGGCGCAAAGCACAAAAGCAATAACAATGTGTTCTTTTTGTCCAGTACTCGGCAGGCTAGAAGGACAAGAAATATCACGTTATCGTCGAAACAACGATGGCGTTTAGAAGAACCTATGTTTTCATCCGCATCCTGTTTAAAATAAAAAAACATCCTTTCCACTGCACACGGATACAGTGGAATCCTTGCTAGCAAAACCGCTACTATATTATACTAATAAACGCCGCTGAGAGAACACGGATGACGGTAGATTTGCATTAAACAATTCCTCATATCCATCGAGTAGGAAGCCAGATATGAAAGGAAGTTAACCAGAAAGATCGCCATCATACTGATAGCAGCTCATCTAGAGAACGCATGTCATCACAAGACTACGTAAGGCAGTATATCGACCCATCGTGAGCAATTTCCGTGGTCCTTACGTCGAGATGACGTTATTTCATTAACATTCGCTTCACGTTTCGAATACCATAGACCCACAACAACAGTGGTAAATAGCCAAGTGTGGCGCAAAGCACAAAAGCGATAACAATGTGTCAATTTTGTCCAGTGCTCGGCAAGCTAGGGGAACAATAAATATCACGCTATCGTCGAAACAGCGCTGGCGTTCAGAAGAACCTAAATGTTCATCCGCATCCATGGCGTGCTAAATCACCGTTCGAGGTCGCGAAAGCGTTTTCGACCCAGCGAACTTAATATTGAAGCAGAAAGCACTACTGCTTTCCCTGTGCCACCATGTGTTCGGCCGAAGCCGACCCGTCGACGAAGGCACACAGTACAAAGGAGCCTAAAGCACAACTTTGCCGCAGCAGCAGCGGCCGCCGCATGGAACAGCCTGTAGCAGTTAATTAAGACCAGCTACCGACAGCTAACCCCGCCGGGTCTGAATCTCCGCCACTGCGGTTCTCTACGGCCACTCAAGCTCCGAATTCCTCGACCCTCCAGCTCCTAAGCTCCGAACGAGCGGGTCGATTGCGACGGGGGAGGCTTATTCCGTCTTTGCCTCTGTGTCGGGGCCCCACATTAACACCCCTACTCTTCCAGCCGTTCCTTCGTTCAGCTTGAAGGAAAAGAGGAACTCAGAGAAAAGAGAACAACTGTCGGTGGTCTTTGTCGTGCTGGCACGAACGACACTTAATTCTGTCGAATAACAGGACAGGTGTCGGCAGGCTAGGCTGACTATTAGCGCCTGTAAAGAAACGAGCTTCGTGGTCATGGCCACACACAGTGTGTATGCACGGATCCGGACATATATATATATATATGTATGGAACGAAATAATATACTATTCGAGCTAGACTAGGTATACATGCGGATGCACACACATACACACGTTCACACGTAGGCATACCTTGCATGAACAAGCATACATTTCATGCGTGTCGTCGGCACACATGCTGTTGACGCATATAGCTTGAGCAGAGACAAGAGTGTGCACCCTTACTGGATCGGAACCCATCGGAAACGAAGAATACTCGACTTTCAGATGGACAACAAGGACAAAGAGTCGGGTAGAGACCTTCGTAAAGCGCGCGCGCGTTGACGTTAGCTACGGCGTACCCAGAAGAGAGAAAGAGAACGCTTAGCCGGACGCCGCCGGGCGACGACAAATTCTCAGCGCGCAGCTTCGAGTCCTTTGCGTTGCTTTCGGGGTGAAAGTGACAAGAGGTCGAGCGTGGCACGATAATCATGTTGTTGCAGCAGCAGCAGCTGTAACTGTAAACGAATGCCTCTCTTAACACGTCGCCCCGCTTGTTGTCTTCGGCGTAATGCCACCACGTCTACGACAAGGACAACGACTGCTGAGACAGAGACTGCCAGTACGACCACGCGCGGCTTAAACAGCTGCGGCTACGTTGCTACCAGTGGGTCGTACACACAAAAGAGTGAGAGCCATAGCGGAAAATGCCGACGAGCAGAGATCCAGCGCGGGCAGAAACGCAGAAGAAGAACAGCAGCGGGGCCAGCCAAGGCGACAACAGCAGCAGCAGGGGCGCATAGAGGACGCCGGCAAACAACTACCAGAGTGAAGCAGATGTCGGCCGTAGCGACAAGCGACAACTGCCCCGCCGCCCCAACTCCGTTGCTAAGCGTTGTCCTTGGACCGTTGACATCAGCGTGTTAGTCCAGCCGCTGACAGTCTGCCTGTGTATCTGTCGGCCCGCCTGGATGGTTGTTGTTGTTATCGTTGTTGTTGTTGTTGTTGCTGCTGTTCTTGCTCCTGCTGTTGTTGTTGTTATGGCTGTTATTCGTGTTTCTTTCGCTTTCTGGCGGCAGCCGCCGTACGAGAGGAGATATATGCCAACTGCACGTCAGCCCAACACGTTTGCGCATTACCTCTTTTTCGCTTTGGTGCCCGTCTACTACGACTACGGCAAAAGCAGCAATAGAAACAGCAGCAGCGGCTGCTTAGGACAGGAACAAGCGGATAACTCGAGGCTGGCTTTTACTGCTCTGGCCGCGCCATCTCTCAAGGGAGGTAGTGGCAATCGATATAAACAGACGTTTTCCCCCCACCTCCTACGCTCACTTACCCTCGTTCCCTTGCCCCCCCCCCCCCCCCCCCACTGGGAGCAGTCGCCCGAGTAGTGGCAGTTATTGTCGTAGTAGTAGTTGTTGTACCAGAGCTAGAATCGCTCGATGCACCTCACCTAACCGTTGCGTTAGTTCCCCCTCGTTTGTCGTACATTTACTCGACGACGACAACGAAGGCAAGGTGATGACACCGAGCCCAGGGAAACAGAGTATAAGTCCCCTTCGTCCTCTAGCATTCATGATTAAGTGTGATCCGTGGATGAAGTGTCATGTCCTCTGCATCTTCATACGAAAACAACGGAAGGTCGTTGAATCGCATTGCTAAACGCTCCAAATATGCGAACTGATTGTTTAGTCGTTTATGCTTATTTTCCTCTATTTCCTGATTCCAATCATAATAATAATAATAATGATCACAGTATAACACATTATCACAGTCAGGCAAATGACATGTTGATGTAAAAACAAGTGTTTGGTGTGTGCGTCACTAGGCGCTCCCAAGCTATGAGAGAATCACTCCGGGTCCATATTCTGGTCCACCACAGTATGAACCTCGCACGGATGAACCTGATCAGAAGACTCTTTAAGACAGAACATTTATCGCCCAATAGGGTCCTAGAATCACACAACGACATTGTCAACGTTGACCACACCTACGTCAAAACCCTGGGGAAGGTTTTCCTTCCTCCAAGACACGACGCAGCCTGGAAACAAACCGCGCCTAAGCTTACTCGAGTAAAACTGCAATAGCTATTTCTTCGTAATACAACACAGGTTGAGAGCGGCCGTTGTATATCCAAGAGAGGGCTGTAGCGGCAAAATCACATACATAAGTAAGCCAACATCTGGGGTTTTCAGTATGTTCGAGACTTCTAGAACGCACTGATTGGACAACTGTTGCGAAGTTAAGCCTTACATCCGGCAGCGTGATGGTAACTATGTCCATACGGGACGTAGAAGTAATCTACATAGTAAGTCGGCAAAATGATGCAGCGGGGTAAGCTTTTAGAATACTAGCTTAGTTAAAGACATCGAAATTGCTAGGCATTATTAAAATTAAATACGTTTGAAAACAACAGAGACTGCAACGCAATATAAGGACAGGATAGACATGATGCTGTGACACAAATCGATCGTCACATTTAGTATTGAATCAGGATGGCAATGGGGATACCGCAATATTCGTTTTAGTGGAGCAACAGAACGCACGCCATGTTCAATTAGCAATTAAATAAAAACAAGGACTTCGTGACACCGCATAACAAAGTTTGCAAGGCTAAAAAAAACGCCTTGCAGGATACAGAACGTCAGTGAACGGCGACAAAGGAAAGCCTGCATCTACAGTAACTTTGACTCTGAACCAGACTGCACTGGAGGAGACGTGTAGACCCCGAGATCTATACGGAAGAGAGAGATACCTACTGTGTGTTGCGTGGCAGGGAACCGGAAAAGATTAAGTACGCGATTTTGGAATGCAACACGGGCCGAGGTCTGGGTCCTACTGCCTATTCGGGAGACAAGAAGGGTACTAACGATCTGAGGTGGCATCAAATCCTAATTATCCACTGAGTATACTTGCTCCGTTAGACCGCGTTAGGTCGTGCTGACGGCATGAAAATTCCCGGAAACGCAAAGTCAATATAGACTCACACCGCACCACCGCAGGGTATGCAAACATTGCAACAACTCGCGTTTAAATGTATTTTAACAATATGGCACTACTTCAGATGGGCAATCGAGATCGAGCCACACAATTTAAAAGTACCCTACGACAACTACATAGCGAATTCTCGTATTATAAAATTGACCCTGATACGAACTTAAAGGTGTGCTTAATTGTATGACTGTACTTCTGACTCTGGTTCTTTCGGCATGTCATCTTGTTACACAAGTATATATATTTTACACAGCGTTTTAGAAAATCGGCAGGCATGGCATTTACAGTTAGTACCCACACCAAGTTCCCAGATGAACTCAGCCACTAAGAGCTAAGAACAGCACTTCTCAGCGCTCTTTTATGATCAACTGTATGCTACCTTCCGTAGTAGCTAACCTTCAGGTTGATGAGTGCTGTACACACGTACCGCTTATACATTGACATACGTATACTTATACCGAAGAAAGACACTCTCAATGAAGCAAAAGCTCAAGGAAGAGGTGGAGAGACCGGATCCGCCATCTCCAACAAGCTTAATTGCCACCTGCAGTGGCCTGAAGCAAGCCTGAAATAGTTCTGTTCCTAGCATTTCTTACCGACCTTATGGATTCATTTCGAGATCGTCACTCAATTACGCTAATGAGTAGAAGAGTTGAGTTGCCAATTGAGGTGAGACAGAACGAGATATTGAGAGAGAGACAGAGAGAACGTGCACTGAGAGTATGCCGGACTCATCTGTGCGCCCAATCATCCATTATCCATGACTCCACTACTAGTACCGCAGAAACTCCAGCCAATGAAGCTCCACTACGTAATCAGCCACGCCAGCTATATATGAGCACCGTAGGCAGATAAGAGCTCGGGCACAATTGACAGAGTCGCTGTTGCTGTTGTTGTGGTTGTTGTTGTTGTCAAGCGTCTGACTGTTTGAACGTATGTACAAGAAGAACCCAGTAATAGAACCCATTCGCCTATCTCCCCCAGCATCTCCCAATGTTTTTTCGCCAGCGCGCGCTTTCTCACCCTCTCTGTCATCTATTTGGGGTCTCAAAAAACAAACCTTCTTCTTCTTCTTCTCTTCTTGAAGTAGAGTTTCTTCTCGAACTTCATGGACGACCAACAACTTCAATCTCCGTAGGCGCACGCGGCTACCCGTCATCAGGGCTCCGTCGGATGCGGCAAACGTAGAACACGGAAGCAGGCGGGCAGTCGCGGCTGGCGGGAGGCAACGACAATCCCCCGAGGAAACTCGACCCACCCCTCGATACCCCCACGACATTCCCTTCTACTCGTACCACACGCTACACATCATTGCCGCGGCACGACGTCAAGCAGCTAACTGCACAAGGCCTAATGAAGCCTCCATAATATAGCCCTCGCTTCGCTCGCCTTTGAGTCGTTACTCTCCCCACGTCTCTCTCTCTCTCTCCCCCTCTGCCCTCCTGTTCATCCCGTCAAGTCTTGCCGCCTAGATCTCTATCGAGAGGTCCGCAGCAATCTTCTGCAACTGCGTTTTCTCGTCTCGTCATCTGCCTATCGTCGCCGTCGTCGTTGTTGTCGTCGTCGCCGTCGTCGTTGTTGTTGTTGTTGTCGTCGTCGTCGTCGTTGTCGTTGTCGTCGTCGTTGTCGTTGTTGTTGTCGCCATTGTCGTCGTCGTCGTCTGTTGAACTGGTGCTACGTAAGTATTCACTCAATGGCGCGCACTTGCCCCAGTTTCCTCAGCCTTCCCAAGGAGTGCGGCATAGGGCGGCATACACGCTGTGGGCACTGGTTGGGCCTTCGTCTGGGCTAGATAGAGCGTGCGTGGGTGCTTCCCTGCCAACCCCTCAGCACCGCCGCCGCCGCCGTCGTACCCAAGCGGGCGCGGGCGGCAATGAAGCGAGTGAACCTTAGTGATGAAGCAAGCGAGCGAATGAGTGAGTCTCGTAGCCGCACGCAATACGTTTTTCTCCGTCACCATCTTCGCCACCACCACCACCACCACCACGACGATGACAATGACCCTCAGCTAATACCGCGAGCACTTCGTGACGAGCATACACACATTTATGTATGTTTGTATGCATGTATATATATATGCATACAAATATATATAAATATATAAATTTAGATATAATTGTCCCATCTATTATAGCTTCACAAAAATCTTCTCTGCCATCCAAGCGTTCGTATGGAGATTTTTTAAAAAGAACTCAATTACCACAGTTGCACAATAGCAATAGCGTAGCCGAACTGGCCTAGTTCATATTTACGTGGCGGATGCAACAATAATGTCGTTAGTTAATGTGCCGCCCTGGTCAATATCACGGCTGGCCCGAAAGTTATTTTATTCGAACCATTTTCGGTTAGCATACATATATATAGTGCCATGATATTTTTATAAGTGGCTGTCTTTGTGGTTCGTCGAAAGGTTACTTCTATTATTACACCGACGACACAATCAAGGACATGAGGGCTTTTTTAATATGCACCACCTCAGCTGCAATGTATTCAACCCAACTTCGTATTATGGACTTCATTGGGCCAATTTATCATCTAATAAGGCTTCTTTAGTGCAACAATCAATTACTGTGAGCTTAAGCTCTAAGAGCCTGTCATTATTATAATTGTGCATGGTGAGCAAAATTATGATAATGATAAGAACAACAAGATTGTATTAATTATCTGCACTACTCCCTGAGAATCCTCATTAGCAACGACGTTTCCTTTATAACTTTTTTTGCTCCTAACTGATTCTTGATCCTGCTCAACCCCTGTTTACTGCATGCAGCGTAGTGACGACTCCTTGTCAGGCTGATACAAACGAAAATACTTGTATATAGCTCCTAACTCCTTGAACACGAACCTTATCGTAGTATTCTCGTTTATTGGCCTATAATTAACAGAAACACTTCTAAGTGGGTTGTTTTGAAAGCTGCTCGATAACAAAATCCGCTTTCTCCTACCTTCCTACCCCACCCGTCTTCAAAAAATCGAGTACCAAATCAACACCTCAGCAGCGTCATGCATCCTGCTAAATGGTTGCTCTACAACTGTTCAACTAGCCTGCCTTACAAAAACTCGAATATTAACAACGGAAGCCTTTAAAATTGGGACAGGCCACTAGAAACTACAGCTAAACCAGCAGCAGTTAGAGGATGAACTAATACAGGCACAATCAGCACCTATTCACACTACCAACTGGACGGGCTTTTGTTTTCTGGGAGGTTTTGGGAATGCAGAATGCAGGTGCGACACTGACAGCCTGCATGACCAGTGTGGGGCTCACAAACCCACTAAACCCGGACTCCTCCGCACCCCCCCCCCCCCGCTCTCAGACTCGGTATGCGACGGGCTAGAGTATGCGTGTCCAATCTAAAGCACGATGGCGATCAGAACGCGGCGGTTTTCGAATTCTAGAATAAATGTCGTCAAATGAGGTTTTTGTGATGAAGAGGCCAACGGCGACAGGCGAAGAAGAGTGACATTCCAACAATCCAACGGAATCAAGGCGGCTACCGATACAAACCTGGAACTGGGCTAGAATGAACGTACTAACCAAGCGTATTAGAGTATGCGTGTCCAACCCACACCTGTTGGTCGTGACGCTTGAGTTGGCGGCTACACTATCCCTGATAGTGAGAGTGGTCGTCGATTACGCACAGTTCTCAGATCTGTTACCGAAGCTATCGGCCGAGACGACCGAGTGAGTGAGCGCACACTGCAGACTTTGCACAGTAATCGAGACACGAAACGAAACAGCGAGTCAGTCTCTAGTTAATGGGCGAAAGGGGCATGGGTTGGGCTACGATGGGCACGAACGCAGAAGGGGCGCAAAAGTGGGACGTGCAGGACGTACAGCAGTGGGCTAGTGGGTTCTCTCGCCGAACAGGCGCAGCAATGCTCGTAGTAGTAGTAGTAGTAGTAGCAGTAGCAGCAGCGGCAGCAGTGTAGTGAGCAGCCAGCACCGCTTTTCAGCCCATCGAACGTCAATTAACGGGAGGACGAGCTCAACAACAACGACGACGACGTCGACGACCACGACGATCTCGAGTAAGTTTCTGCGTTAGCCGCCCGAAGGAAAGTGAGCGTCCGGAACCTGTCCCGCCGGCGTCGCGCTCCGCCGCGCTCAGCACTCAACTAATGTACGAGAGTAAAAATAGTGAAAGAGAGAAAATAGAGAGAACGAGACAGACGCTTAGCCTGCGCGAGAGAGAGAGGGCATTTGGCTAGCGAGAGAGAGAGAGAGAGAGCTTGGCTAGCGAGAGATACTTGCTAAGACAGAGGCGGAATGGAACATCCGTTTAGCAGCAACAGTGTACGACGACAATGCACTGCTCGCTGCCCGGAAACCGCCATCCCGCGCCTCCCTTCGCTCTCCGCGTCCGTGCCGGGTCGGTCTTCGTCCTTCGGCCCTTCGGGCGGCCGGTCCCACTTCTGTGTTCTAAAGCTCCAGCTCGATCCAGCCATCGGAAAGTTATTGACGACTTCCTCGGTTGCCAACGAGCGGTGGTGGTGGTTCGTTCTCCGCCACTGTCGCCACCGCAAAGCATCGACAAAATATTTCGTTGGTTCTTGCCCTTTTCCTTCTCCCGTCCTTATCTGTCTTCTTTTTATTCTCGTTGGTGGCAGCCACGTTGGTGGGCGCGGCTGTTCTTGAGTGAACGAACGCTCCTCTGTCATCCGCGCGCCTCCAAGGACGGTTTTGGGCAGTCGCTTCATCCCTCGCTCGGGTCCCTCGATCGAGTTGGGAACAGTACGTAGTCTTCGTACCTCCGTCCTCATATCTGCCCTAAAAGTTGTGGTACTACCAACTTGCCAAATCGGTATGTGTATAACCTGCCTCTTCGACCTACCGTCAAAGTCGTCCACGCTTCAATGTGTTCAACCTGCTAGCTTACTTTTGGTTGGAAACATACTAGTGTAAATGAGTGGAATACAAGTTTTGGCAAGCTAGAGAAGGCAACACGTAACAAATTTATTTACGTAACGACAAGTTTGCATTCTTTGCTGGCAAGGTTTGGCAAGCTAAACAAGTGGCCATTTGGATTAAAACGTTTCACGAATCGAAACATAAGATACATCAGACCAGAGTAGTAAATACCGCATGTTTGTTCCTGGAACTCCAACTCCGACTCAAGAATACATCTGTAAGTGCCGTCCAAAACTAGCTCAATCTGGCTTAGACATTCTCAAATAGCGCTCGCCTCATCCATAACGCCTTGTCGCAAACGCCAATTGTCGCTCTAACCGGTCGTGCAATTTTTCCACGAACTTAGAACAGGCGAGTGCGTTTGCTCAGTAACAATCGGCTGACCTGAGGTATTTGAAGTCAGAGAGCAAGAGAAGCCTGAAAAGATACCTTTGGTGGAAAAGTCTCACCCTAAACCGGGCGACCGGCAAACATATCGACAAACGGCTTTAAGGGAAGCGAACTTTCGCGCCATGAACAATGTTGCCGGCTGTTATAGGTTGCTGCACACAGAGACTCACTCCTGGCTTGTACTGCACCGTTTCCATTAATGAAAAATAGCCTATTATTTACATGATAAGAAGGGCACCCGCGACTGATAAGCAGATACGTGAAAATCCACGCGCTCGACGACTGACCATATATTGGCTGGCCACAGTCTCGGAATCTCCGTCTACTAAGGCTAAGTGTCGCATGCGTATGACGTATAACAGAGTTAAGCTTGAGTACATAAAATAAGTACTGTCGGCTACTAGGAATAACTCCGCCTGTACTTATTATTTAAGTTGAACGATGTTAATGGCTTGATACGCATTGCCGTCGCATTGAGAACAATGCAAATGAATGCAACAATTTGCAACGTACAATTATTTGACTCCAAAGGCTGTTTTGTGAAATTCGGTCCATCCCCTCTCACCAGGTGGAACGCATTTGAGATGTCTAACTTCTACCTCGCTCCTGGCTTGTTGAACTTCTTGCTGTCCATTCCAGTCTAACATGATGACTTAATGTCTATCTATTGTCAAATTGCCTTCACCACTAACGCATAGCCGGGTTACTAGAAACCCAATTACGGTAAGGTTACATAAAACGTGTTCTCGGGTAATTGTGCGAAGCAGAAAATGTAGCCGTTTAATTATACTGAGCTGACTGAGTGACCAAAGGCACTCAACCCTTAACGAACGTCCGGCCTATGCCGTAGCTGCACAGAAATCTAAAAATAGATAAATAACTAAAACTTAACTGAATCTTAGACGAAAAAACTAACGTATATATTTTTTGAAGTTTGCATTTGCTAATGCTTCACGACAGCTATGATATACACAGCGCACGCACCCTTTGGTGTCAAGAGCTGCAGTTCACCTAACAGCTTGGTTGTTGCCCCATCGATAATACATACGTCTTACAAGCTTGGCCGAGCTACGAATACGTACAGCGAACCTGTGTCGACCTCTAGCGATGCTCCGTCGGCACAACGTTCTGTCTCGCACGTATGCTCTCCCAACCAGCTGACTCTATACTGAAGGTAATTAAATCAAGCCTTTTCGTTCAAACTCCGCCCGTTGTTCGGGTAGTTCGCATTATCTTCTTTGTTGCACTGTTCACTTAGTGTGCTCAGTTTTTTCTGCCTCGGGTGATCCTGACAGTCTCTCCAGCCGTACGAAAGAGGCCAAGGCGCAGTAGCGAAACGAAGTGGTATGTGCCGTCCTAGATGGGATAGACACAACCCAGATCTCCCAGCCAACGCCAGGCAACTGACCAAATAAGCAAGAACGGGATAAACATCGGTCCTATACACACTCAGAGAGAGAGAGAGACACTTCGTCACAGACGATGCTAAAGACAGAAAGGGAACCGTCAATGAATAAACCTTCGTCCTCTGCGCTAGCCGACCTAAACTTCAGTCTATCTATGCCTGCTTCTGCGCCGTAACCGCCGTTGGCTGTCGGCCTGTCATAATACCTTTCCAGACCAGACCTCCCATATTGTTACGACAAGCCCTGTGAAACAAGAAACAAAACCAATGCTTTTTCGCGGTTTTCTATCTGTCTGCATTTGTCCCTCATCTCTCACTCTTCGCTCTGTACCCGCTCGGGCACGCGGCCCTAATCCAGCCTAAAGGTACGGCGGGCAATGATTTCGTGCAACACAATCACAACTAATCTGTCGAGGACTAAATGTCATCGAGGACTAAATGTCAAACATAACCACCGTCGATAACAGTTAAAGCGGAATTAGATAGAAAAGGCACGAGTGTGTCACAAAGGACAATCATAGTTAACCTGATCGTAGCACAAAAGGGGTTAGCCAGAGAGTCGACGAAGGGCAGCGACAGATGACTTAGTAGAACAGCCTGCTAAGCCTGAAAATGCCACCAGCAGTAAAGTGTTTCGGCTGCTCCAGATGAGGGGTATAACGCTTATCAACAATTTTACACAACACGGTTACCAACAAACAAAACCATTTCGATTGATGCTAAACCGAAAACAACAACTGCTTTTACAGCTGAAAATTTACGCGCCTACGTAAATGCCCACTCATCATAGATTGTCAAATAATAATTAATATATATATATATATATATATATATTGTAGAGAGTCGATAACAAGCATAGTAAGCACATCATTATTAATAAGCGAGCCAGCGTTTTTTGCGTGTCATTTAGTAACAGACGGAATCCATCCGTAACCGCGCGCTATGCAGTCGGCCGTAGTGGCAACAGCCGCCGTGATTGTTCGTGACGTTATAACGCGAGCACGTCCGTAGCAGCTGGCCAGTGTAGTGACTGATTGGCTGATTAGGCGTTACGGAGCACCAACCACCGCTGTCTACACGCCTGCAGACTTCATAATTCGTTCAGCATCTTCGTACTCGGTCGCCTGCATCAGCCGCAAGAGAGCCCGGCGATCCGGAGAACCGTCGAAGCCACTCGATCGGACCATAGACCCCGATCTCTCTGCTCGCAGCATCAGAGTGTGGAGGAGTTAATTTAATCGGTGAGCGTTCCGTGACGCTGATTGTCATTGCAAAATGCATCGACACCACCATCACTTGCTAAGTGATAAGGATGACAGCGGCGGCGACAACAACACTGACAGCAACAACCACCCAATCCGCGGCCGGGTAGGGCGTGTAACCAAACTCCAGCTTCTTCTTGGCTACTAACAGCTCGAAGGCTGGCTCTATCAGAACGGAAGCTGCTCTATTAATATGCTTGCTAGTCGCTTTTTTGCCCTAAACCGCAGTGTCCGTAGCCTGGGTCAACGACGACACAATTGCGAGTCCTTCCATCATGACCACGTCCTGCACAACTAGGCCGCCTAAAGATACCGGGTGCAATAGCATGTCTTTGTTGTCTTTATTCCTAGTCCTGCCCATCTTGCGACAGATTAATTAGCGCAGAACCAGCAGCGACCGATGATCAGAACAACAACAACAGCAATGACGACAATAACAAAGACAGCAACAGTAGGATCGATCCCGTTAGCTACAACAATTGAAAAATAGTTTAAAAGAACTAGGTTTCCAACTCACCACGACCGAACTCTCTGCGGCAATTGTGCGCGTATATGGCCCCCAGAATTGCATCTTAAGCAAGTACCTCAAGAAGCCAATGAAGCCATCTTTTCGAGCCAGTTTTTTGTCTATATAGGACGAAACCACCGAAGCGTGTCATTGTTTTTTCTATTGTAATGCGTAATTTATACTCGTAAACTTCTGACATGTTCGAACACAATAAATAGATCCCTACACGAGGAATCGAGCCCGCGATCGAGCATAAGCCTGCCAGAAGCCAGAAAAGTAGCTACCCAAGCAACGTTAATACCAGAAGAAGAAGAAGAGGAAGAACAACAACTCTGAGGTGGCTCTTTCTTAGCTGCCAGTTAGGCCAGACAAGGACGCGGCAAGACCAGCAGCAGAGAAGTCAAAGAAATCAGGAAAACCTTGGCTTCCTTTACCGCCGTCCCCGTTTCCTCCTCAACCCACCCCGTACGCCGTCGTCTTTTTCTCGCTGTCGTCACAGAACGCCATCTACATCAACGTCAGCATCATCAGGTCTCGGCACGAGTGGGGTGGCAGAAGTCAAATCCCCGTCCGCCGCCGCCGCCAACCCCCGCTTCTCCGACCAGATCAGAGGGGCATTCGCTCAACGAATTTGAACGGACCCCTGGACCCTCCAGATACTAACGACGATGCCGAAGACCTGCGATTCCCCGCCCCACCGCCTGCCTACCTGGCTGCCTGCCTTATACGTGCATGCACGGGCGCGCCCGGAAGGCAGATGAGAGAGATGGGGAGCGCAGAAACCATTCGAGGGATCGGAACGCGACCGAGAAGGGATGGCAGCGCTTACCGTACCCAAGCGCGATGACGCCGCTGAGGGCTGCTGCTGCTGCTGCCTTTTCTTCTGCTGAGGCTGTTACGGCTGCCGCTGCCTCTATTCATTCTGCAGTCTCGTCATCAAAGCGATGCCGAGACGAACAATTCGTTCAATCGTCGAACGAACGAACCAACCAACCAACGATGGATGCCGTCGCCACGAGCGTGTGCAGAGAACACTACCGCAGAGACACTGATGAATGCGCCTGTGACACCGACGACGACAACGACGACGACAACAACAACGATAACGACAACAACAGCAATAACAACAACGACGACTTTGGCGAAAAAAAATCATCAGCAGACGACGACGAGATCTACGACGAAATCATCAGCATCGACAGTACGACAAAACGCGCCCAAAACGAAAATGAACGCGGGAGCGGGGTGAGTTGCTAACATGAGTTGTCGTATTGTTGTCGTCGTCGTCGAGGCCCCGTTGTTCGTTTTGCATCATGCTTCTTCTAAATGCACCACACACGCACCAACAGCCTACCTAGCGTGCAGTCAGTCAGTGTCGAGGACATACACAGTGGGTCCTGCTTAAGGACCTTATGAAAGAAGATCGCTTCGTATAAAAGATTGAAAGGCCCTTGTGCCGCCAAAGTCAAGTCACCTAAGTGCTAAAAGCAATCGTAACTTTAACTGCGCAATGCATGCTACGCAAATAATACCAGTACGACTAGCATAGCCACAGTTTAAATCAGTAGTAGACCATACCTTATACAGTGATTAATAGTTAGTAGCATATTGGTTCATTTGCTCCAAGGCTAAGCTCCCTCCCACTATGGATCGAATTTTTGGTTGATTATGTTTATGTGTGCACGCTTTTTATTTTTCTATGCGTATCTACATTAGTAGTACATCAGAAAACGTCGTACAGTAACCTACATGAAACCAATCGGGGTGTAAAAGAGGTGCAGCGAAATATTAACCTGTCTTTGACGAAATTGCTTTGCTTTCATTAAGTTGATCGCCGCCTTTTAGAGCCAATCTGGGCCAGATTAAAATGCAGTGCCGCCGCTACACATCGGAGCTTCAACCCCGTGAACTGGATGGACCGCAATCCGGGTGGCCCGGATTTTTCGCACACTTTCTGTTTTTGATCAAATGAGCTTAGCCTGAAACCGTCGGCCCGCAGAGGTAATTCGCTAAGGCGCAGTGCGACACAGCTAAGACACCCACCGTTGCTGAGGCGGGATACCGTGGCTGAGAGAGGGCGCCTGCGCCCAAACACGCCAATAATGCTCGACATCTCATTCCCTTTCACGGAGTGATTGGATTTGTGCTAAATTGGAATATATATAGAAGCGGCAAATCACAGGTTTAATACAAACAACAGCAACATGTAGCAACAACACCAATGACGATGTCTGTAACTGCTGACGGTGTGCAGCAAAACCGAGTTACCGAGGCTGCGAAAACACCACCTGTCTCAAATCAATTGAATCCACGCCGAGAAAACATAAATCCTATAACAGCCTCCTGTGCGTTTGCGTAACAACGTTACACAGTTTCCAGAATTGTGAAGCGCTAAATTGGAGAGTTCAAACCCTTCCCTGATAGATGTATCTCACAGACACCGCGCACATAGTCGTACGCAGGTGTCTATACAATTGGCCAGAAACGTCCCAGTTATGTCTGTTGACTATTCGAGTAAGGACTGTTGGGAAAACAACAAATTGTTACGTTCAAATTTCTCGCACCAACTGGTTTCCATATAATCCAGCACTGCACAGAGTTCAGCGGTACACGTAAGAGTCTGGCACTAAGTGGGGAGAGCGGTTTTAACGTTACAAGCCGGAAAACAAAACACGTGATAGAGGAATTCTATGAAGAAACAAATGCTAGGAAACAGATGAAACATATTTAGAGTATGAAGGAGTCCACAGGTGACAGGACGAATGTAGAGCCTTGTTCTACAACTACAAGACGACAAGGCGAATGTAGGTGGATGCTGGCCATGGTGGTGGAAGCTGGTCGCGGCCAGTGGCGAAGTTGAAGCCATTAAAGAGAACGACCCGTTTTCTCACGGTCCTGTCAGAGCTATCCTGGATTTCCAGATATCTGGATGCTTTCTGCTCGTCGTCTTTCTGCAAGAGAGAGAGACAGGTGAATCATCATTGACCAAAAGATGACCGTCCTTTTTCGGCTACACGATTACTACGGCATGGCGACCATATGATGACCGCACCAAACGGTGGTAACCACTGAGCCCCACTGAGCAGCTAGCAGCGGCGCCGCTGCTTTCCTGCACTCGTTCAGCGTATAGAACAGACCACAGTTTCCGCAAAGTGGAGCAAATGTGATCATGTTAGAAAGGGTCACGTCTTCCCTCGCCCCAAGCCTGTCAATGTTCGTTGGTCAATGTCTTCGGTCTTCGTTTTCCGGTCCGTTCAGCCGTCCGTGCCACGGCAAAATTACGCTCTGTATTTGGTTGGACGATCTTGATCGCGCGCTCTCTCTCTCTCGCTCTCTTCTTCTTCTTCTGGCAAAGCTGAGCACACCGTTCGAACAGTAGTAGCCAGACATACATCATGCTGATGATAATGATGATGGTAACACACCAACAGTACAAGCAACGTCTTGCTTGAGCACTCGCGGACTAGTTATAACGAGTAGTAACCATCGTAGGTAAGGGATAGTTGAAGTATTATTTGTGGTAGCAGTAGAACATGGGGTTTGTAGAGGAACAGTTATTTAATTGGCCTACCTAGTAATACGGGGGAATTATCGTCTGACAGACAGCTTACTGCAGCGGTAGGCATCAATCAAACAAACCAGTAGTTAGGTTCTGGTATACGATTATACGCCGGCCATGAATTCACCACAATTAAAACATGGCCATTCAAGTTATAAGGGTGCTGCATCTATTACAAAAGGTTTCGTAGAGCTCCTGTATATATATATATATATATATATATATATATATATATATATATATATATATATATATATATATATATATATATATATATATTAAAAAGGAGTAAACGCCGACGAAGCCAGTTGCGCCAATAGTGACATTAGTGGGGGATACTGCTCCGAGAATCTCCCATCGAGTGTTTATTGCAGCGATAAAAACTTTGAAATTATAATACAGTCCGCTGACAGCTTCACTCCCTTCTCTGGATCCCTTCCTGTCTATACCTACAATATGCATGTCAACTCAGCACGTGTCGGCACTGAGCACTGAATGCTCAGTGCTCGACATATACGTTGGAGCACGCCTACTTAGGTCCGTAGGACGTACATACGTATGTATATAGTTCAAAAACAGGACATCTGCTTGCTTACAACACCTATTCGTCCCAACCGCGACAGTGGCAGCTAAGCCGCGTAGATGAGTCTGGCGACGGGTTCGACAACAACAAAACAAACAACTGGAGCTGTGCTCCACTAGGCTACGGGAACGCCCGGGGCCCCAACAGACCCACACACTGAAGCCGCTTATCTGAGGCGGCCAACCAGTAACCCATCCGTCCCTCGTATGGAGGGACGAGGTGACCCTGCATCGACGCCTGTCGATTCAGCTGAAAACTTCGTGGTGTGCCTGTGAAACTATCCAGCTTACTGAATGACAACACCTGTTGAGAGGCCATTTTCGAATGAATGAATGAATGAATATACAGTTCGCCGGCCCCACTTGCCGCGACTCACTCGGGGAGAGGACGACGCATGAGCGCAAATATACATATAAGGGTCCTATTGAGGATCAGGCACGGCAAAGCAACACCAAAGTAGTAGTGGTCCGATCGAAATAGCCGTCAGGCTTGTACACACTATATAACGCTATTAACACGTATGCGGCACGTAAGCGGCACGGTTTAAAGGGGCTAGTGCGCTAGTCATGGTTGGCACCTACCGGTTCGTTCCTTGTTGTTGATCGAATTTTGTTTGAGCAATGCTCATTAGGAAGAGAGGATAAACCTGATACAACTGAGGATCAGCGACCGTACTGCCACAAGGACTGTTGGCGTAACCCTAGATGTCTCAACATGTCCGTTTATGCTGCTGCCCTAAGTGCCCCGGGTATATAAAAGAGTAGTTAGGTACACATGTCAAGCAAATCATAAATCCATGTCTCCATAGACGAAGTAGAGAAACAGAAAAACAGTTCCCTCAACGCGCCTCATACATCGTTGACGAACACCTCCCTGTCTGTCGATCTATTTCATTGGCCTCTTGTTCGACTCCTGTAAGCCTAAGCAGGGAACGTTGGCTTTAATTTCGGTTTTACTTTGCTTTCGCTTAATATACCTTCTATATACCTTCTATATCGATATAGCTCTATACGAGCCAACTTGCCTGTAAAACGAGCCAAATCCATATGAAAGACAAATACATCGAAAAATGCCTACAATGTGTTACAAATGCTTAACTGAATGATCTAGAGAAGTCCCAAGTAGGATTGACCTAAAGTAGAATTCGACGTGTTTTGAGTTTCTGAAATAAAGTAACAGCAGTGTTACTATTTCTTCGAATGTTATGTACAAACATTCGAATCTTTGTCAAACGCTGTTTGGTGGAATGCAAAACAACTGATTATGATCAACTGAGAAATAACGTATGCCATGTTCAAACAAAAGCCCATAATATACTAAACATATGTAAGTATAGGCAAAGTTTGAAAAATAATCTATATATATATATATATATATATATATATATATATATACACTTATTGTTGCATCAAACGGCAAAGTTCGACGAACATTACCCTTTCGTCGTAGCGACATAAACTCCCAAAGTATATTTCCTGTTCTCTTGCAAATGCCGGCGGGCGCTCATCGGTCCACAGATAGGTTCGAGGGGGAAGACTCTATGATGCCAAGGCAGAAACAGTACCGACTTCTCGGGGGGGGGGGGGGGGGTCGCAGGCGGATCCTGTGGAGTGGCTACTGCAATCAAGGGCAACCATCAACCGTAGCGGGCGGTTTTTCA
The DNA here is from genome assembly GCA_003439945.1 of Dermanyssus gallinae. Taxonomy (NCBI): domain Eukaryota; kingdom Metazoa; phylum Arthropoda; class Arachnida; order Mesostigmata; family Dermanyssidae; genus Dermanyssus; species Dermanyssus gallinae. Next base: position 109,999 of record QVRM01002473.1, on the reverse strand, counting down.
ACTTTGGGTATTTACCCCTTACCTCTCGATAGTTGATCATCTGTCGTCGTCGTCGTCATCATCTTGCCTCAGCAATTTTCCCTCGCTCACCATGGAGACACCGACTACGCTGATGCCTCACGTTGTGAAATTGCTTCCCTCTCTCCTGTTCGACCCTTTGAGCAACAGACAAGGAAGCAAGCCTAACCGTGCATCCGTTGAACTTTTCAAGCAGGCTCGCACTGAACAGGTTGCCTTTTTGGAAAGTGTTCGACAAACCTTCATCTCGCTCGCTCGCTCGCACGTTCTCTCTGCCTGTCTGCCCCTGTCAACCTGACAACATGATGGATACCTCGTGTCCTGCTCTATCAGCATATCTCGTCGTCCTGCTCCGTACCCAGCTCTCCTCCGTCGTTCGTTCTGTGGCTTTGTTGCTGAGTCTCAAAGAGATGTCTCTATTTCTGCCACCAACAATGTTGTGCCCACCACCCCCATGACCGGCCGGCGACCGCTACGAGTTCGCCATTCTCACGTCGCTTAAATAACACACGTCCTCTGTGCCTGACTCGCACCAACGACGACTACTTCACTTATTCGCACGTTTTCTTTTATATCACAAAATAGCCCGCGCATTTAATGACTTCCCGCGTCTTTGGCGCTGTGGTGGCAGCAGCATCTTCCATTTGGCGCCATGTTTTTAGTTTGCTTTGGCATTTTGCTGCCAACTGCTTAACGGACGCTGCTATCCTACAAATAACTTCAACAAGCTCAATGTAGTTCTTACGTTTTCACTTCGTTAATAACAAAAACAAATTGACTTTTCTATAATTAAGTTAAATAGCCCAGAAAACATAGCAAAATAAAAGTACCCATTTTTGTCTAATCAAACCAATCACTTGTTGGTGTTCCTATATATAATATGACTTCTTTGTTGTCTTGTTAAATTTGCTTTCGCAGTGTAGATTTTCTCTAAAAAAATATACTGAAATCAGGCAACAAAATCAGGCACTTCAAAATCGTTTTTTGTAACTTAGATAAAAGGAATATGTCCTAACATTTCCATTCCCAATCCTTCTGCTTTCCAGAGAAGCCTTCGAAAGGGTGTGTCTTCATTTTAATTTTTTTCAGTTTTCACCGGCTTCCCCGCCTTACCGTTGACAATTTATTTAAAATATAATAAAATAATAAATAAAATCGCCATTATAATACGGAGCACTACATCGTATATATGAATAAGGCAAACTTAATTATTAAGTATTTTCCCATGTTAAATAGCGATAAACTAAGCAACTAGGTCTAAACAGTCGCCGTCTCACGTGCTGCCCAATGCGCGTTCACTATGCCTATGGAAGCCGAAGTAGAACACCTTGGATGTGACTATAGTTTCTTGCATTTCTTAGCTTGGAGGTAGTGTTGGTGTCCTCTCCATATACATTGCTGGTGGCCATTGACCATTATGGCGGGGGGAGCACAACGACTGCAGCAAGAACAACAACATCGCAATGAAATAACAACAACAACATTACGCTATTGTGTTGTAGTTCCTTCGAAACGTAAGAAGAGTGGATATTCCTTGACTTAGTGTCCGCTGCACCGTCCCAGAGTCAGTTGGTCGGCAAATTCGATGGTGACTTTGTCTGAGCCGATCTCGGTGTCGCAGTTCAGCGTATAGGCGCTTGTCTCGACTCTCCCTTACCGTCCAATTGAGGTCGTCACTGTCAGAGTCACTGTCGCCCCACGCTGGTTTTACGTTGGTTCCGATTTCTTGCACCTTGCACTTACCCCCTCCCTGTTAAACCGTATTGACGTCTGGCAAAATTAAAAGTCGCACTCACTCTTTGACCGAGCCTGGTTGGGGAGGGACGGGACTCTCACAACTTGCTCTACGGCTACTGCTACCAAGGGTAGTAGTATATTATTACTACTACTACTATTGATAATATGGATAATGGCAGAGCTGAAGCAGAAACAGAGCTAGTTTAATATGCTGCTAACCTTTGCAGCAGTCGCTGCCACCCCCGACAACAAAGACAGTGGTGAAGATCGGTTTCCCTGCTTGCAAGACCAAAAACGCCACTCACAGCCTCACAAAATGAATGGTGAATGTCAGTGTGCCAAATACCAATAAAGGTCATGACAACGTGGTCTTTGACATCTACACAAGGCACGGTTCTATATATATATATATATATATAAAGAGAAAGAGATACAAAGGAGGAACTGTGCCTTCTGTAGATTTAGAAGACCACGACGTCAAGGACCGTATTGGAGTTCCCCACTGACCCTTCATTTTATTTAGCTGTGATATGTTTTTTAGTTCTGAAAGTAGGGAAACAGATATGTATGTACATATATATATATATATATATATATATATATATATATATATATATATATATATATATATATATATATATATATATATATAAATATATATATATGTTTCCCTACGTGCAGAACTAAAATATATATAAATATATATATATATAAGCACTTGTATATATCTGCACATAATAGACCGACGTTTTACTGCGAATCGTCCCGCGAAAAATTACTGTTGTTAGTTTGGATGGTTTTTCTTTTCTTCCTTCGACAAAAAGGGGACGAAGTTGACGATAGGGGACATATCGTGGAAATAAGAGGAACTCGAACTCAATTCGACTCAAAGTCTTCGAGTGGATAACCTAGTGTGAAACTTGCAGCGACAACGACGGGAACTTATGTCAAATATCAGAGGTAGCAGCAGCTGGTAACATCTACCGTTACAGCCCCGGTCGGGGGCCCACACAACTGGGTCCGCCGTTTCTCTTCGTCGTTTCCTGTTTGCCTTATTATATTTAGCTGACTCGCGTTGCGGCATCTAGAAGAGACGACATTTCGGAAGCACGACAGGAAGACCGCGTTTTTGTTAGAGGAGCTGGGGCGGGGATTTAGGGCGTCCCCCGTCACTTAGACATCCGCCGTCAGACAAACTCCACTTACTGCGGGAAATACCCTGCAGAAGAAGAAGGACGTTATCGTTACAGTTCAGCAGACTCGGACCAGATGAAGCGCGAAAAAAGCCCCCAGTACAGGATAGCGCTGCGTGATTGTGGGAACAAGGTAGCACAAATGCTGGCACAATGAGACGTTAAGGAAACGTCCCTTAATTAGCTGGATTATAATGTGTATAAATAAATATATATATATATATATATATATATATATATATATATATATATATATATATATATATATATATATATATATATATATATATGGACTTATTATTCAAGTCTCCTCCTCCAACAAATCTCCTTAAATGTGCGATTCGCTGTATTGACCCGAACATAACTAGAATTATTCGAAGATAATGACATATGTATATATATATATATAGGGCTACAAAAAAGTTTTTCGGTTTTGTCCGTAAAAAATCATTATAAAATCCAAAAAACTTTTTGGTAGACCCAATATATATATAGTGTGGCGGCGTGGTCTAGGGGACTAGCGCGCTAGTCATGGTTGTCATCTACCGGGGTGTCGCCGGTTCGATCCCTGTTGTTGATCGAATTTTCTTTGAGCGATGCTCATTGAGAATAGATGATAAACCATACCGCTGAGAGTCAGCAGCCATGCTGCCACAAGGACTGTTGGGGAAACCCTAGATATCTTAACATGTCCGGCCCTCGGTGCATTGAAGATATACCTCAGGTTAAGTTCCAAGCCCGTAGGAGACGGAGGATAGTCTAGAATTAAAAACAACCTCCTTAAAAAATGTTTTAATTCTAGACCCAATATATATATATATATATATATATATATATATATATGCATATTATATATATATATATATATATATACCCATGACGAACATCGAGAAAAATGTATGAAACCCAAATGATATTTAAATAAATGTAAGCTGGCTTAAAAAAACAATATATATATATATATATATATATATATATATATATACAAATTATGAAGGCTGCTGCTATTACTATGTTTACTCAACTACTGCCATAACTTCTTTTTAGGTGAGAGAGAAACCTGCTTTTACGTACACTCATACACCCGGGACAGGCAGTGTGGAGCTCGATTCCGATCTGCACGCAATAAAATCAACCTCTAGCCTTATGACGAGGCAAGAGATCTTTTCTTAACCGTATCTTTTCTTAATATTACTTCGACCCCTACCTTTACTTTAGGGTTACGTGGGCAGAACGCCTGTCCCAGGTCTTTCCTGATCGCCAAAAGCACTCAGAGTGCGCGGAAGCAATTAGGAGAGCTCTGGTATAGCTTCGGTAGGACTGGCAGCTGCATAGTGCACAATGTAACGCCCCTCTAGTTTTAGGAAAAACAACATCAGCGACCTGCAATATCTGCGATAGGACGCCTGCGAAAACAGACACAACCGACAACAACGCGCTGCTGTTGTTGTTGGCCGTTTCTTCAAGCGCTGATCAGCTTTCCGTTCGTCGCTACCCTTTCAAAGTCTTCAGACCGCCAATGAACGGTAGCAAGTAGGCTCCATACCGTGGCGAAAGAACTTTCCTTTTCAGAAAGACGACCTTTTCAGTTTGGGTTTTGAGTTTTGAAGTACTTCCTACACTCGTCTATCCTGAAGAGTCGTGTCTTCGAAGTAAGGACTGAACACGGTCTGTGCGGTGATATAATCTGGCGTTCCATAGGGAACGCCTGTGTACCCCCTTATTTGATGACAACTTTGGGCTCTACTCATACGCACGCACTTATTGTCACTGCTGCTGCTGCTGAAGAAAGTTGTCATCCTGACTCTTAGCCAAGATTTAACGTCCACGGAACTGCTTTTCGCCATGTTTCATAGATGGACCCCCATAAATACAAATACGCAACGGTGAGGCTCGAACCCGCACACCTATGTGCCTCCTCCGGTTGCGAGGCGCAGACGCATGCACCACGCCATCGGGGCTGCTGCTGCTACTACCACTTCTACTACTACTACTACTACTATTCTTCGATTAGAACATCAGGTCCTACCTATCTTCAATTAGGACACCAAAAGCGCACGGTGAAAGGCATGCATAACATGATGATACTGCAGTGGGGGAGGAGAACGTGTGACGAGCACAGCACGAGAACAAAAACCGAATATCCGTCACAAGTCCATTGTTTGCGTCTCGTGGAAGTCGTGACTCCACTGCGCAATCGGAGCAGCAATGCTCTCGGCTGGCCGAGAACATCAACGTGATCAGACGTGGCCTGGCCGTGACAGAAAGCCGCCGAAGATACGGTAAGTAAGCGGGGCAGCAAGTGAGAGACAAGGCGGCAGCCGAGAAGCCACAACAATGGCGCCCAAAAAAGTCGCGTTGCCGCTGTTGGCAGCTGTACTACTATCTCTCTCGTAAATTATAGATGACGACACTACTGCCGACACCACCATTGAGTAGTGCAGAAACCGCTCGCATGCACGCACCATAACCACGCCATGCGTAGACAATGGCGTTAGAAGCGGCAGCAGCAGCAGCTCGATTCAGAACTGATTCAAGCAGCTAAGAGCGCGTCGGGTCCGACGAGCGACGACGTAGAACTCGACGCGTGGCGACGCTGGATGGCGCTTGCCGTGGTCGTCGCCTTCGTGCTGTTGTTCATATCGAGAAAATATGTAATGCACCATGTTCATGATGCCAGCTCGCCGCCGGCATCAACAACAACAACAACGACGACAACGACAACAACAGCAACAGCAGCAGCAACAACAACAACGACGACAACGACAACAACAACAGCAATAACAAACACAACAACTAGTGTAACCTAGGCGCATCAAAATGACTAGTAGCAATGACAGTAGTGACGACGTCAATAACAACAACAATATTTAACAGCTACAACAGCGTAGTGTTTCAATGTATCTTGCAGCATACATAATATGCATAACAGGCAGACTAGGTAATAAAAAAAGCAGGAGTATTGAAGAGTGTCGAATAAGGCTGATCCATTGCTCAAAGCACTCTAGTTAAGTAGCAGTAGAAGCAGCAACACCTCTAGTCACCCAATATCCGTAAAAAATAAAAAAGCATTCAAAAAGATTTTTCTCCTTCGTTTCTTCAAGCTACGCACCATCGGCCACCACCATCTTTTGTCACCATCACGTCATCGTGAACAGCAAACGCAGTAAAGACTAGAAGAAAACTGTTACATCAGTAGCAACAGCTCGCCGCGACTCGGCAGGTCGTAATCCTTGCTCCTGCCCTCGAAGGCTTGTAGCCCGGCGTACAGTTTAGTCGTGCGATCACCACCAAGTCGATCGTTTGCTGCATGGCGCACCCAAACACGCTCGCATGTACGCAACCACGCAGCCACGCAGCCGTGCAGCCACGCCAAGGCATTCAGGTATCATTGCCGACCCGCGACTAAACAAGCGCTGCAAACATCGGCGATCGCGACCCACTATCCTTCGAGGTATTCGAGCCTTCACCTATCTCCGGGCTCCCTACGCCGGCCTGTCCACCCATTTGATCCCCCGGGCGTTTGACCGCCCACACGCGGAGGTCGAAGAAGAGGTGGAGAAAGGGTTCACCTCGATGCCCTTCCTACTTTTCTCCCCCTCTAATATTCTCAAATACCAACTCCCCCTTGCGTTGCCTATGTTTCTCGCTCGTCTATGTGTCTCTTAGCAGACAAGTCATAAAACGGTGGCAGTAGCAAGCAGACGGGTCGCAGGATGGATAGATAGATAATTCGGACGCCGGTTGGTCCATCGGGCGATTGGCCGATCAAAGCCCAGAGCCAAATCCCCATGTGGGTGGCTCGTCTGGGCAGTCTGACCCATCCGCCTACTTACCCCTTCTTCACCACCATCTAGCGTCGCCACGTCGCCAGCAAGGTTCGGGCCACAAAGACAGCAACGACGCCGCCGCTGCCGCTTCCAACGACGTGAACAGCCCAATCCGGGCCATCCCGTCAGGGCGGTGCCAGGCTGAATGAAGTTAAAGCCCGCCTGGCCTCGCCTCGCCTCAAGGATGCGTTTTCTCGTTGACAGCGGGCGGTTGGAGAAGGCGGCGAAAACGAGCGAAAACAACAGAGATATATCGACAGAGAGACAGACTAGCAAATAGGGTAGATTCCGGTCGTCACGCCTCTCTGCTGGGTTCCGGCAGTATGCTTCTCAGATTATAACGCATAGGTTAGACAATGCGGGCGTCTGTACAACGCCGTACGACGACCACTGCCCTACAGCGACGAGCAGCTGAGTTAGACAGCCCCAGAGTCGGTCCCAGTAGAGGAACTTGGTGGTGGCATCCTTCTAGAGGGGTGTTTATTCGTCTCCCCACAGCATCTCAAGCTGATCAACTTAACAACAAAAAATAAGTAGCGACACGTGGCGTCTTATAGGTGTGACGCCCGCGCCCACACCCGCCCAAGCCCGTTCGTTCGCCAATCAGACAACTTTGACATACCGTAAACGACGGATTGCCCTTTAACTATGCTGACCTCTCTGGCGCTTGCTTCTCTCCTTCCTTTGCCGCTACGAATAGAACTATCTCATTTGAGGTACCGTTAACGAACACTAGCCAATAAATGGCTACCGGACTGTTGGCTTCCAGTCGAAGATATATATATATATATTGTTTAATTCGCAATAACATTGCATGTCAATCTATGGTCAGCAACTACCCAATGCTGCCGCCAAATATCCGTCGTTTAAAAATAACTTGCAAATATTTGTTTTGCTTCCTTTATATCAGCTTTCTTGACACAAACATATCCCTGTGTCCATCCTACTTTTGTTATGCTTCGCCGTTCAGGCCGCACTACGCGTAACACAATAAGAGGGTTTTCTATATGCATCACTAGGTACGGATTCCTATATCTATACACATATACTACTCTTGTTGCATACAAACCACTCTAACTGGCAGTCTCGTTTTAGGCAAATCACGCTCATGCTAATCTACCGCATTCACTACGTATTGTACGTGTAGTACTGGCAATATTCGACCACCGGCGCACAGCCGCAGCCAAATAAGCATGTAGATATGTATTAAAAACAGACGTGTTCTTATTTGTATGTATATTATTCTTATTCACACTATTATATATATATATATATATATATATATATATATATATAATTCTTATTCGCCCTATTATTGCTATTATTAAGCTGTAGTTTTGATGCAGATAGCGATACAGACACCAGCAGGAACCTACGCAAGGAAGACAGAAAAAGGAACGTAAAAACAAATGCTCAAGGCAGAACAAAAGAGATAATGGGAAATGGGATATAGCGACGCTAAGAAGCACAGACAATGCGAATAGCTAGACAGGCGAAATGAACGGGTCCTGCAGTCTCTGCGACGATCTGCCCTCGCTACCTGCCTACCTACATGGCCATATACTGTCAGCATCCACCCGTGGTACAGGAGAGCACGACACAACTATTGTTGTACACCAGCCAGGACACACATCCATAGAAGGAGGCCAGCATGAAAGGCAGCGTATTCGTCGGCGCGGTACAGATTTGGGACCCAGTACCCAGTCGGGAAGCGCCGTTCTCGTTTTTGCTCAAAGGAATGACGTGCCTCCGTCGCTTTGGACGGCTCGTGATTGAGCCGAAAACCTCACCTGATGAGGGTTGTTGCGCAAATCGATATTATAGCGACGACAATCTTCTTTCCGGCCCTGACCGCTGGTCATGTCAATTCCCAACGACAGCGAAACAACGGGGACGTCGTACAAAGCTTAGATAGACCGCACGGCACAATATTCGTCGTTGTAGTAAAACGAAAGCAGTTCCGATGGAAGTGGTTGTGTCGTAAGGACATAGCTCCCGAGAGGAATCGGGCATATGCTAAACTGCCGTCACTGTGCGGCACCACTGCAAGAGCCAATGCATACACATAAATGTAAGTATGTGCGCCATTATTCATAGGACAGCCAGCGCCACTATCGTGTCGGCCCCGTTCGTTGATTGGTTGGCTATAGAGCGGGGTCCTGTTTAGCCTGCGCCGTGGCGAGCCACCCCAACTCCAGCAGAACCCTTCAAACCCTACGCTCACCTGGATGACCTGTCATCAAAATCAATTGTTCTAGCTATGGCTAACTTTCTGCTAGCCGTTATTGCAGGATAGCGGAAGTGTCTTCCGCTCACATCGTTTTACCTCTTGTTAATGTGCTCCATGATGTTATCGATGTTGCTACTGTTGTTAATGTTGCTGCTGCTTCTGTTGGTTCTAGCACTACTGAAGTCGCCCAAAGCTACCTGAAATGGGCTAAGCACCAGGACACCTGCTTGCGGTGTGCTGACATCATACTCATTCTTTAGAAAATTTCCAGAACTGGCACAAATAAACAATTCGCTAACACCCGCCCTCCATCATTCGGCTCGTACCACTCGAACGTTCAAATGCTCATTGCGCCTGCTTGCTTAGGCGAGTCGCGGGCCTATGGCAGCTCTAGCGAGCTACCGGCTAGGCACATATTTAATTATTAAATCGCTGGAAAACGTCTACAGGAAAATACTAACAACAACAACAGCAGCGAATTTATTCGGATGGTCTTGTGTGCATGTGTGGCTCGGCTTGCATTGGGCATTCTCTTACACTGCGCTCGTTTCGAAGTTTTCAAACTTCTTTCTAAAAGACTTTTGTCTTCTTCTTCGTCTTCCGTGTCTTATTTTTTCCACGTCTTCCTCTTAGCCGAAAGAATCCGTCCAAGTGAGTGGTTGTGCTTGTTGTATGTTGGAACGTCTCCTACCCAACTCCTACCCTCTTAATGCATCGATAAAGCATTGTCATTGAATCAGCCTAAGCTATTGGCTAAGCTAAATTAGCTCGCGTGACAATCGAGACAATTAACAAGATGTGTAACTTTTCTCTGCAAGTGTATTTCTCTGCTTCTCTCGGGTATTATTAGGTAGTTGGCAGAATGACGAAGCAAGAGAGTCGTATAGTGATTCTACTTACGTTGTTTGTGTCGAGTACGAAGTGAGTCCCACCGCTATGTACATAATGTTTCAGGCTTGCGTATTCTGAAAGGAGAGGACGAGAACCAATATGTTAGCAAATAGAATCTTGCTTGCACCTTTATCTGAATAATGATATGCGCATACTTTGCACATACGTGCATTGGTTCATATATATATATATATATATATATATATATATATATATATATATGTAGAGAAAGAGAGAGAGAGTATATACACCTACATAATCCGAATCTGCCTCCAATCACACCGTAATGTGGTTGTTCAATCGCTTTTATTGCGGATATTTACTGCGGATCGAGCTTCTACGATAGATATGGATGCAATCATTTCTCCCATAGATCGCACGCATGGTTAACGCATCGCATGGACTCCAGTTCGTTCGTATCTAACGTGCCTACGTAAAACGTGCCAATACGTGGGCGTCTCATAGAATTATCCAGGTGTGCCTATGCGCCATCGCCCTCGACGGGACATCGCATGCAGCATCGCTCCGGAACGTTTTGTGGCCATACATAGTGCGTCGGCCGGTTTACGCCATACGCCAGACCGTAAAACCATTTTTAGCCATCCATGGTGCCGCCAACCACCGGTTGATCGATGCGTGTCGAACAGGGCTTGCGGACGATCGAGGAATTTTCTTTGAGTTCGTCACGTGCCGCGCTTCTTTCTTTGACTTCGTCACGCGGCGGCGAGACGACGTGACGCGCAGGTCACCATTGATAATTAACTACCTTCCGAGTGCCCTTGCGGCCGATCGCTTAATTGACGCCCTGACTCTTTTTGGCGGGCTGTCTGGACCTTCGGTACTTCGGTGGAATGACACCACCGTGACACAGGATTCGTTCGTACTGCTGCTGCTCTTTTCAAACCTCAGGTAATTCAACCCCCATCACGCCATAAGTCAAATAAACAAAGGAGACCTGGCATGTTTGCGTTTCTGTGCTCCACTCATTGTTTACATTAAACAACAACAACAACAACAACAACAACAACAAGAATAACAACAACAACAACACTAACAGTGTCCGCTACGACCTCCATAAGAGCTAGGTCAAAAACAACAATGTGTGTGTACAAATTCAAACGTGCACAGGGCCAACGTGAGATTGAACATATGTACATTCAGATAGGACGCGGCGCATCAGATCAACTCAAATCGTATGAGGCTTGAAGAAGCATACAAGTTGATCAGAAAAACACAACATTTCTATAACTGCTCGCCATACTTGCTACCAAGTCATAATATTTCCAAATTACAAAAACTGCTCTGTAAATGTCCTTACTGATAAAACTGGGGGTCTATCGACAAGTGTTAACCACCACCATCAACTATAAATAACCGACCAGCAATGCTATATTTCTATTTCGGCTCTCACATGTGTGCACTGGGGAGAGGGAGAGGACGACAGAGAAAGAGAGAAGCGTTGTAGGAGAAAGTCACATAGGTAAACGAGAAAACAAACAATCCGAATGTCGTGTTGTAGCTCATAGAGCGGCTTAGCGTAAATCATTGGCACAGGTTGTCGGCGTATGCCGAACTTCACCCGCTTCAACTCCGACCGTTGTGCTAGCGATTTTGTCTGGCGTCATCGACAAAATCGAACTCGGTTTGACGCGCGGTCGGATAGGACGGAGACGGGAGCTTGCCAACGATTCTTTCCTTCCAATTGATCAAGGACCAATCGATTCTGTCATTGTTTCGCCTCTCTCTCTCTCGTTTGGCTGCGTTGGTGTTGTCGCACTGCTGCAGAGGCGTAGGGCTGGAGGGTGGAGGTTCCGAGGGGTCGATCCTATTGACCAAAACCTATACCCCCGACGTCAGTGGTGACATCAACGACGATGGCAACGACAGCGACGGTACCGATTATATCAGATGATGTCGACCGAGCTATCCAGCCACTGACACGACAACACCTCCTCCCACCGCCCACCGCGTCAAGAATGAAAGATGATGGTGATACGGATGATGATGATATATGATGAGTAGGGGTTGTCGTAGTAGTAGTAGTGGTGGTAGTAGTAGTCGTTGGAGTATTAGCCGTAGTAACAGTAGGCGTTATCGTGTCGTAGTTTTAGTAGTGTGCCCTAAGTATGTGCCACTATCTATCTGCCACCGCTGGTTTACCAATAATACTATAATAATCATCATCATCATTATAATTGTCATCATTATTCTCGCCTTCATAATACTAATAATAATACTAATAATAATAACAATGCACATTGACATTTTGCTTCGTTCACGTCATGACGCGTAGTTGTTGTCGTCGTCACCACCGTGATCCTGGATCTGAAATGCCGGCTCGGACGATGATGGTTTGCTTCGATTTACGTAGCAGGCCGAGCCCAGCATCACGAAAGAATGGGCGGCAGGGTGAAAATGGACAAGCAGGGTGAAAGTTCGAGTGACGATGAAATGAACAAGATCCGCTGCTACGATTGTTGGGCGCTGCTGCTGTTGCTGCTGCCACTGCCGTTCTGACTCAATGCTGTCGTCATGTCTTGAGTCTTGTCATCGACATGTTGGTCGTCGTCGAACAATACCGAGATGATATGAAGGGACGCAAAACGACGCATGGACCAGATATATATATATATATATATATATATATATATATATAGAGAGAGAGAGAGAGAGAGAGGGCGAGCGAGCGAGCAAATAGCCACGCAAAATCGAGAAAGAAAAACGGTTGAGATTCGGAAGTGCTTCCCCCATGGGGTATGCCAAGCAGCAGCATAGTACAATGCCAAAGCTAGGCCGACAGCTAAAGAAGCACAGACAACAACAGGAGCACTACTAGTAGTAGTAGTAGTAGTAGTGGCGGGGGTGGTCACGGGGGCACGGGACATCCGTAGGAACAGCAGCAGCAGCAGCAGTAGTAGTAATGGCGGGGGTGGTCACGGGGGTACGGGGCATCCGTAGATAGAGCAACAGCAGCTGCCGAATCAGCAGCTCTTGACTGCGAACAAGAGGAGACGGCAAAGGCGAAGAACAAGCGGCGAAAGCGGCTATCATCGCGGTGACGACGAACACGACGCAAAAGAAGCCCGCCCCAGGAGAACAGGCGGCAATTGAGCACAATACATAGCCGAGCTACCGACACATCTCACTGTTGAAGAAGCGGCAGCCGAGTACGAACGAGCAGCGAGGAATGAACAAGGCTTTGATCAAACGTGAGGACAACTCCGCCTGCCCCCCCTGTCGGCGTCGCTACTGCTGCTAGGTACCCCTCGCCCCCCTCGTCGACGCCACCGGCTATGACGGCCTGTTTGTTGTTGTTGTTGTTGTTAGCTAAGTGTGTGAATGGTTTGGCAGATGAGCATACCTTCGTTGCATAGGCGTAAGCAAATTATATATATATATATATATATAGAGAGAGAGAGAGAGAGAGAGAGAGGAAGAGAGAGCTGAAAGGAATCCACCCCGCTGGGGGGGAGGCCGGTTGAGCGGCCGGTGGCTGAGAACTGCCTTGTGGCGTCGTCGTCTTCGTCGTCGTCACAGCAACAGGAGACCGATGAATAGATGAACGCCGAATAACTGGATTTTGCCCCTGCACCCGAGTTGTCCCGCTTGTTGCTGCTGTTTTTGTTGTTGTTGTTGTCGTCGCCGCGTTCGCCGTGTCCATAGCCGCAATCTTAGTTTTCGCCGCCATTGCCGCCGCCGCCAACATCGTATTCCTGTTTGTCGTCCTATGTTCCTCCTTTTTGTTCCCCCTGCTCATGCTGCTTCCACCATTGGCTTCCGTCGTTGCCTCCTTTTTAGTCATCTATTTGGTTCGGCTGTCGGTGACGACACTTAGCTGTGGCCGTGGCGTCGCTCGCCGACCAGCCGTACCCCTTCCCAATACCTACACCCCCATCCGACTATCCGACGAACGTCATCGTCGTCGTCGTTGTCGTCGTCGTCGTCGTCGTTGTCGTTGTCGTCGTTGTTGTCGTCGTCGTCGTCGTCGTCGTTGTCGTCGTCGTCATCGTTGTCCTCTGTCTCTCACAACGGCTCGAATTGAGCGTGCCGGCCAGCTACCAGACAATAGCACCTGCAGCTGCTGATGAGACATTGTTAGGTATAGAGATGGCTCGGGGCAGTACCAATGTTGTTACTAGTCCACTTGATAGCCTAGTAATAGTAGTAGTCGTAGTAGTAATAATAGTCGAGCCCGGTGGCGTGGTGGGTGGATTAAGTCTGCGCCTCGCAACCGGAGGAGACACTAAATAGGTGCGCGGGTTCGAGCCCCCCACCGTTGCCCCCACATTTGTATTTATGGGATTCCGTCTATGAAGCAATGTGAAAAACAATTCCGTGGACGTTAAATCTTGGCTGAGGGTCAACTCGAAAACTTTACTAGTAGTAATAATAGTCGTAGTATGAGCATTCTCCCCCTGTCGATCCCGGTGGCGTAGTGGCTTAAGTCTGCGCCTCGCAATCGGAGGAGACACTAGATAGGTGCGCGGGTTCGAAGCAATGTGAAAAACAGTTTCGTGGACGTTAAATCTTGGCTGAGGGTCAGCCCGAAAACTTTACTTTTAGTAGTGGTAGTAGTCGTAGTAGAAGATATCGAAGTAAAGCGCAAGCAGTTCAGCGCTTGAGAAATGGTTGTAACAAATTGATCAATAAATAGAAAAAAAAACTAGTTGAAGTAGTTGTAGTAGTAGAAGTAGAACGCACGCAATGTTTTGTCGAATCCACGATCTAGCCCGTGTACTCGTATCTTTTGCCCGTCTACTTTATAAAGTAATTATTTTTTCCACTGTTTACTACATATACGATAAGGCGTGTATTATGGCGCACAACGCCTTGGTTGGAGCAATCAATGACGACCGCTCATTGCCAACAATGTTCGTGCCAAAACCCCGATGAAACGTAAGAAATTTATCGACTTGATATTTCAAGCTCGGTCGTCTGCTTTTGGCCGATCTGATTCGCTTCGTGTCCACTCACGACCACCGAATCATCAAAACTTGGTCATCATACTATTCATAAAGACACTTATTCAAGATATATATATACATAGAGTGCACAGCTTCAATTCAGTACAGCCTATAAAGAAAGTATAAAAAAAGGCTGTCTTCACCAAACATCCAGTTGCACATAAAACGTTAAAAAAATATTTATATATATATATATATATATATATATAATATACAATACAATGAGAGTCTCGTACTCCCAACAGTGAGCGAGTACCAAATGCAAGTTGACGTGAGACTTTTTAAACAACTAATCCGGAGTAATACATTTAGTACTTTTTTCACATTACGTTTAAATAATCTACGTAGTGGTGTGTCAGTTACTCCACCGGAAGTTGCGAATGTCGAAATTGTGAATAACGCGTTTGCATGGAGAGTTTCGCGACGTGCCCTTTAGTGTAAAGACTACTATGTGATTTTAACACCCCTTTTTCAATAAAGGAGACTTTGTATTGTATTGTGTAATAATATTTGCAGTTTTGCCAATGCACCAGAGGACAATACCTTCCTCATTTAATGAGGATTGCCTCATTTAATGGTGGTAAAATGGTCACCGAGAATGCACCATGTTCTGGGCGGCAAAAAGAGCTTCAGATGATGTGTGTACTAGGGGCCCACAAATTGTGATGGCTGACCACCGATTGAAGCTGCGCGAAATAGCCAAGACCTTGGACATTAGACATAGTGCGGTATACATCACAGTATATAAAATATATGCATCAACTTTTGCATCAACAGTTATATATGGAAAATGTCAAGCAAAGTAGCTACCACACAAGCTAAGAATGAACGCATGGCAAAACGCGTGGCAATTTCGAAAAGCAAATCCACCTACCAGAATGAAGAAACATATCTTGACCATAACAATCTTAGGCTAAAGCTGAAAGAACGTATCGTAGCGTTACGGCCCAGAGGGTGCAAAAGAAAACTGTCGAACCCCCCCCCATATACTTAGAGTAAAATCAGTCTCACTTCTGGTCTGGCCTTGCATGGGACAATGGCAACATTCTAAATCAGCTACACAGTTAATGACTATCATTACCTGGTCTATACGAATACGAACTGTCACAAGAAAGATAACTGCGCATTCTTCCCCTCTCTCTCTCGCTATATATATATATATATATATATATATATATATATGTATATATGTATATATGTGTATATATATATATATATATATATATATATATATATATATATATAAATATATATATATATATATATATATGTACTTTTGAGCTGTGCTCTAGAGATAAGCTAACACGATGGTGAGAAGCGCACCAAAATCAGGAAGCATGTAGCAGTAGCTAATGCACTTTGATTTTGACCGAATGCCACTCAATGCCTTTGCGAGCACCTCGGCGGGGAGCAGGTAGAACACTCCACGGGGCGTTGCGTGATAGACGCGCTGGTCTGGGGGGGGGGCAGTTCTTCTCGGATATGCTTCTCACCATGGTGCGAGCTCGACTCTACCAATTCACACGTTAGTGACGATAAACTCGCTCGTGAGATGCCCGCCAAACGCAACACCACAACGAGCGGCTATCGTATTGATCCCGATCGAATGCAAAGCCACGAGCACTCTGACGGCCAGTGTTCACTAAGGTGTGCCCCTCCCACCAGCGCCGCTACCATACCGCGCCGCGTCAGCGGGCCTTTCCGCTCTCACCTGGGCGTGAACGCGTGTGATTAGTATAGCCGCATTTCTGCACACTGACCGAGTGCGGCGGATTTAGTAGCTCTTTTCGATCTTGTTGTCTGTGACCTCTGGAGATGCTTCGTCAAATACGAACTTGTCGTCGTATCACGAAAGCCGCAGTGTCGTGTGTATGAGACGCGGAGCTGCAGCCCGTGTTGAGAATTGTCCGCGTAGATACGCGGCAGTGAATGGCATTGCTAGCAAAAGCAAACGTTTCGCGTTCGCTGCATAAACAAATATGTATCACGTAACATGCCCCAATAGGCGTGAACATATATACAAAGTGAGTAGACACTTAATAAAAACTTACATAAAGAAAAATTGTTATAATTTAGTAAATCTTAACATCAACTTGCAAACAAAAAGCACCCGTGGGAATTGGTCATCGTCATTTGGACGCAGCTGAATGAAAAGGCATATGCGGTCATAGAACTTAGAGTATATAAAAAATTAGGGAATATATACGAGTATATATATATCGAGTACACAGCTTCAATTCAGTACAGCCTATACAGAAAGTATAAAAATAAAGCTGTCTTAACAAAACATCCAGTTGCACATGAAACACGTTCCAAAATATATATATATATATATATATATATATATATATATATATATATATATATATATATATATAAAACACAATGATATTTGCAGTTTTGCCAATGCACCAGAGGACAATACCTGTCCTAAGAGGATTGCCTCATTTAACAGTGGTAATATGTTCACCGAGAATGCACCACGTTCTGGGCGGCAAAAAGAGCTTCATATGATGTGTGTACTAGGGGCCCACAAATTGTGCTGGCTGACCACCGTTTGAAGCTGCGCGAAATAGCCGAGACCTTGGACATTAGCCATAGTGCGGTATACATCCCAGTATATAAAATATATGCATAAACTTTTGCATCAGCAGTTATATATGGAAAATGTAAAGCAAAGTGGCTACCACACAAGCTAAGAATGAAGCAAAACGCGTGGCAAATTCGGAAAGCAATTTGGAACTTTTGAGACAAAATCCGCAGAACTTCTAGGCCGATAGGAAATTGTTGACGAAACCTGGATGCACCACGTCACTCTAGAATGGAAAAACGCCGCCATGAAGTGGACCGTATGCGGCGCAAATCCTCCTACCAGAATGAAGAAACAGATCTTGACCATAGCAATCTTAGACCAAAGCTGAAAGAACGTATCTTAGCGTTACGGCCCAGAGGGGGCAAAAGAAGACTGTCACCACAACAATTACGAAAACTAAGGTTCCAAACTGTCGAACTCCCCCATATACTTAGAGTACACTCAGTCTCACTTCTGGTCTGGTCTTGTATGGGACAATACCAACATCTAAACCATATTATTATTATTATTATTATTATTATTATTATTATTATTATTATTATTATTATTATTATTATTATTATTATTATTATTATTATTATTATTATTATTATTATTATTATTATTATTATTATTATTATTATTATTATTATTATTATTATTATTATTATTATTATTATTATTATTATTATTATTATTATTATTATTATTATTATTATTATTACTATTATTATTATAAGTTCGTTATGTTAGCACTTTGGAATGGACAATTGTCTCCGCGCGAACGTGTGATCTAAACCAGATACACAGTTAATGACTATCATTACCTGATCTGTACGAATACGAACTGTCACAAGAGAGATAGCTGCGCATTCTCCCTCTCTCTCGCTATATATATATATATATATATATATTTTTTTTTTTTTTTTCGAGCTGTGCTCTAGAGATAAGCTAACACAATGGTGAGAAGCGCACCAAAATCAGAAAGCGTGTAGCAGTAGCTAATGCACTTTGATTTTGACCGAATGCCACTCAATGCCTTTGCGCGCACCTCGGCGGGGAGCAGGGAGAGCACCTCACGGGGCGTTGCGTGATAGACGCGCTGGTCTGGGGGGGGGGGGGGGCAGATCTTCTCGGATATGCTTCTCACCTAGGTGCGAGCTCGACTCTAGAGCTGTCACAGCTCCAAGCGTAACCGTAAGAGGCCAATTCACGCGTTAGTGACGATAAACTCGCTCGTGAGATGCCCGCCAAACGCAACACCACAACGAGCGGCTATCGTATTGATCCCGATCGAATGCAAAGCCACGAGCACTCTGGCGGCCAGTGTTCACTAAGGTGTGCCCCTCCCACCAGCGCCGCTACCATACCGCGCCGCGTCAGCGGGCCTTTCCGCTCTCACCTGGGCGTGAACGCGTGTGATTAGTATAGCCGCATTTCTGCACACTGACCGAGTGCGGCCGATTTAGTAGCTCTTTTCGATCTTGTTGTCTGTGACCTCTGGAGATGCTTCGTCAAATACGAACTTGTCGTCGTATCACGAGAGCCGCAGTGTCGTGTGTATGAGACGCGGAGCTGCAGCCCGTATCGAGAATTGTCCGCGTAGATACGCGGCAGTGAATGGCATTGCTAGCAAAAGCAAACGTTTCGCGTTCGCTGCATAAACAAATATGTATCATGTAACATGCCCTAATTGGCGTGAACATATGTACAAAGTGAGTAGATACTTAATAAAAACTTACATAAAGAAAAATGGTTATAATTTAGTAAATCTTAACATCAACTTGCACACAAAAAGCACCCGTGGGAATTGGTCATCGTCATTTGGACGCAGCTAAATGAAAAGGCATATGTGGTCGCAGAACTTAGAGTATATAAGAAATTAGAGAATATATATATATATATATATAGATATAGATATAGATATAGATATATATATATATATATATATATATATATATATATATATATATATATATATATATATATATATATATATATATATATATATATATATATATATATATATATATATATATAGATATAGATATATATATATATATATATATATATATATATATATACACGCAGGCGCTATTGCCAATATATAACGTTGGCTCTGTAACGATGGTTTGTATATCTTTATACATACATTTATATTCGCTGCAATGTATAAGATTGATGAAAAATTCTTGTCGCTTTAATAAACACTTGTGTCGAAGGCTCGCAACGCCCTGTTGGCAACGTCATCACAGAAAGGGTGATATATTTGTGGCAGGGCGGCGATTACTGCTTCAGCCACTAGGCTCCGCTTTATCGCCGATGGCTTAGTTGCTTCCTGAGAAGGCAATGAAATTGTGAATCTCAAAGAGTATATTCGGGGTGTTTTGCTGTACGAGTTCCGAAACGATTCTAACGCTGCTGTAGATTATCGACACATCTTCACAGCTTCGAGGACAACTAAAAAAATCAATTAGCTGAAAATGGTTTGCCAACTTCAGTAGTGGATTTTTTCAAAACCTTGAAACCCTTTAAAACAAAAAATAAAACACGATACGGTAGAAGAAGACCTTCTATGCTTAAATATGCAACAAAAACTGCATACACAATAACGCCAATAAATTAGAGCGCATTTATTATAATAATAATAATGTCCAGTATTCTCTTCAAATGCCACCAGGAAGTTCCGTTCTTAAATCGTTGTAACCTGCGATACATATTCGGTCTTCTACAAAATGTAAAGAGGCGAAGATTCTAATCAGAGGACGTCCAAAATGAAGTGCAACACTTTTTCATATCTACGAAACAAGATTTTTACAAAAGAGAGATCGAAACGCTGGCTGATCTCTGTCTAGATGTCACTGTTACTGAAATCGGAGAAGATATGCTATACTGATGATCACATACATTCGCATGTTCTATGCCAAATTCGTATTTTTTCTTTCTGTAAGAACCGGCAATGCATCGACCGAATCTAATAGGTATTCCATGTCAACAAGTAAACTTTTTTTTATCGTTCTTTACAATTATTAAATTTTACTTAGCTCATAACGGGGTGCAAACAATTGTCCGCCAACAAGTAAGCTTGTAAATGCGTATTCAGTTAGAACCGTTGTTAGTGTCAAGCAAAATAGAAATTAGGGCACAATCAAATGCCTGTGGATTCAACATGTATATATATATATATATATATATATATATATATATATATATATATATATATATATATATAATGAAGTTCACTAATAATACACCTCTATTACATAAGAGAGTCGTGTGGTACAGTGCTCAAATCAATTGACACTCTGGGAGTCGTCCAAGACATTACTTTGCCTTGAAAAAATTAGTGCGATTAGCTTGAATCTGCAGCCATTTAGCGTCCAAAGATAAAGCTAAGAGAGCATTACGTATACAAACATGATGTCAGACGTGCTGTTTTTTTCTATCAGATATTTAGTCACCGAGGCTGACAATTCATCAATCGTTATGCTTATTCGCATAGAATTCGTATGCGGCTAGCTTCAATTGAGTCACGGTTCATCGGCGACCTCGTTCCGAAATTCGTCTACACTACACAGGACAGGAAATATCGCGAGGAGCGGTGAAGGCGGGGGGGTGGGGGAGTGAGGAGGCGGAGTCCATCTCAATCTCAACGCGGACGAAGGAACACTCGAATCGAGTCTAATCTCTGAGGCGCGGCGGGAGCGACCACTAAAAGTCATCAAGCCGCCGCCCCTTCAACGAGAAGAAGTTGCCGAAGCTGAAGTGGAGAGGAGAACGGCGATCTCCTTGCTCAGCTCGGGCCGGCATGCATGTACCACGAGCAGCAGCAGCAGCAGCACCACTCTCTCCCACTCTCAGCGGCCTCCGAAGTGTAACGGAGCTCGCCCGATCATATAAGGTGGTGGTGGTTTCGTTGGTCTTCACCACATGCTCTCACGATCGAATCGCACTAGCACATGCTCGCTCGCTCGCTTGCTTGCTTGCTTCCTTGCTTTCTTTCGTACTGGCCTGTTTGTTGGTTTTGCTTTACGTAGCTGTTGTCTCTGCTGCTTGGCGTACTTGCTGCCAACCGCTTGACTTCAGCAGCGACTTGAGTTGACCTGCTCGAGATAGACAGCCCTTGTCCATTTGTCCAGTCTGTTCAGTTCAGTTTGTTACTGAACTGCATACCGAACTGCTCTGGTTCCGGTTCCATCGCTCTCGCTTGAGCTCGTTGCTTGCTTGCCTCTGCTGTCCACTGAGTAGTGGTTTGCTCTGTGCTCGACAATCACAACATCGACAGCAGAATGAAGCTACACCGACTAGCCGTCGCGGTCGCCTTCAGCGCCGTTCTGATGAGCATTTCAAAGACGACCGGACAAACGGCGGTCACCCATATGATGGAACTCCCTTTTACCAACATCCTACTCGGTACGTTTTCACGAACAACCAACCAACACTTCTTTCGTATTACTACTACTACTACTACTACTATTATTATAATAATTATTAGCACTATTCATTGTAGTGTGATTCTGAGATATTGAGATCTAGCACGAATTTCGCCTTCTGCTTCGTCCCCTTCTGCGTCTCTCTCTTACGTCTCGAAATATCCGAAACAACAAACATCGTGAACAACTACTAAATACTCCTGCAGACAGCCGCAAATGTTTCACATTATCAACAACAACAACAACAATTATTATTATTATTATTGATCATGCTATTTACTATCGTAGCAGTAGCGTGCAGGTAGTCGTGACACTAACAAATCGAACCATTGTCATCCTGATTGCAGGTTTCGGAATGGGTGCAATGAAACTGACCGTTGCTGGCCGTCTCCTCGGCATTATCTCGGATTGGTTCATCAATCGGCCTGAACGAGGCGTGACGGTGACCAAAGAAATTGTCTCACTGGCTTCCCGTGACGGCTTTTCCGAGGAGGCGAGTGCTGCTGCTGATGATGACGACAACAACGATGAGAAGAACAACAACAACGACGACGACGATGACGACGACGATTACTACGACGATGACGAAGATTACTACGACGATGACGACGATTACTACGACGAGGCTGACGACCAGGTTGACCGCAGAGGCACCAGTGGCAAGTACAGAGCTAGAATGACGTCTCGTACTTCTGCTAGCGCTGGTACTGGCGGCGCACGTCAGACAAGTGGACGCGTGACCGGTCGTCGTACGCCGTACGCTGGTTCTTCGGGCCTTCGCGACGAAGATTTCGCTCCTGGTATCCCCATAAGGGGTGGTAGCATTGCCAGCAGCAGCAGCCGCCGACGACAACCGTCAAAGCAGTCTGCGAGCAGCAGCAGCAGCAGCACACAGTCGCGCCGGCTTCAGCTGCAGCGGCTTCAGAAAGAGGTACAGCGGCAGGCGCAATTGCGTCGTCAGCTTGCGTCACGCAACAACAACAACAACAACATGCAGGTGAATCCCTTTCTGCCGAGAGGAACTACAGCTATGCGAAGAGAAGGTCTACCCACATCGAGTGCAAATGCCAGCACGATGTGGCGTTCGTCAGCCTCACCGTCGTTGTTGGTTCCTCAGCAAACATTCCCATTCATGCAACAGCCTGCCTACAATATGCCCAGCCCCGCTATGCATATGCCGAACCAGCCCGGCCTTCCGGCCTATGCGGCACACCAAAATCAGATGCAGCACTACGATTCTATGCTTCAAATGCAGCATCAACAACAACAACAGCAACAACAAATGCAGTACCTGTGGCAGCAGCAGCAACAACAACAGCAGCAGCATCAGTTCCCGGACATGTATAATCATCGCTATGCTAATATGCAACCGTACGCTGCCGACCCCATGCATGCAGGCGCAATGGGGCCCGGGCCTGCGCAAAGCTTCTCATCTGCATCACAAGGACACGCGTTCAATGGAGTTCCGCAAAGCCCTTCGCCCTCGAACCTCGCATATCAGCCGAGCTTCGGTCCGAATCCTGGCTTTGCCATGAACCCAATGCCGTTCCCACAGCAGCAGCAACAGCACCCATCGCCGTTCAGGCCGTATTTCGGGACGGGCGTTGCCGGCCAGTTCCCGACCGTCCCCGGCGCTGTCCCGTCCACAAACTCCCATGACCTTTCTTTGCAGTCAGCGTATCCAGGAAATGCTGGCGCGAATGCAAACGGTAATCTGGGCGTGAGCGACCACACAATCTCACACCGTGGCCCGGGATTTAGCGCACATCCATACGGACCTGCACCGCCGTATTCTTATCCTGCGGCCCTTCCAAACGGCTCTCCAGTACCTCAGATGCTAGCGAATGTTGGAGCACAATCGGCGCAACCAAAGTCGGCAACTAAGAAACAAGCCAAACCAAAGTCCGCAAGTGCCCGTGGTTCAGCAGCACTAGCTGGCGCCAATACCATGCAGGAAACTAAATCTGCCAAAGCGAGCAGGACGGGAAACAACGAAGAGCACGAGGGCGAACGTAATACATCCGTTCCTGAAGTATCGTATCTTGCTCACAAGAGAAATATGACTACGAACGAAGGCAACGCTACCGTCGAAGCGAATGGCGCCAGTAACAATGGCCAACACGAAAGCTCGTCTTCTTCTAGTACGACTCCGGCACCCGCAAACAGGAGACGCCGAACCCACCGAGTTATAGCTCGGGATGTACGGTTTGCCGACACGAATGCCAAGGAAGAGACACAAAACAGTGGCACGCCGACGACGAGCACGGAAATGCACGAGAGTCCAGAAGAACTCATCACGGAGTACTTCTCCCGCATTCGTTCGCTCGACCGCACGAGATGTGTCCTCAAAATGGTGTGCTACATGGGCGCCGACGAAAACAGGTTCGGCGAGTACGGCCGAGCTGTCGCCAGATTCTTCAGTGTCATTTGGGAGAAGTACCGAAACGAGTTCCTCGGCCGTCTACTTGGCTACGACGAAGCGTTCCGTATGGGAAGAACTCATGGCCACGAGGGATGCGTGCTGAAGTACAATTCGTGCCCTATGAATGTCGTCAACCTTGTCTTCCTCGCCACCAACCTCGAAAGGTCACAGGAACAGCTCGGTTCGGCGCACGTCACTGATGCCCAGGTAGAGGCCGTGGCCCACACGCCGATCAGTGAGATGATGAAGAACGCTCCGACGAATGCTCCACCAGCCACACACGACGAATCGTCCCAGCAGCCGTAGCCGCTACCGTATTTAGCCGGACCACTATATTTCTCCTCGTAGAACACACCCCTTTAGAGGTTGCCACAAGATTCGCTTCTAGCGAAATGTATATACATGTATATATCGGTATAGGTGTCATATGCAAATGTATTGTAGGTAGGCTTCGCTTTGCAGCAATGTGCAAGTATATGTGTACATAGTTAGGATAGTGCTCATTTCGCCGCATACCACCACACACCGGATACAGTAGTATCCTATATAACGTATTTAGAATGAGGGTATTAAGTGTACCCACAATGAACGTCCAGTGAATTCTACCAGCGTGCAATTTTGCCAAAACAAAACTCCATGTAGGAGAATGTATTGCATCTGTATTGCAAATAAATTGTGTTTGTCGTCAAACGAATCATATTGAGCGTATTTTGTTGTAATGCAACTTTCAACGGTTGATGGGTTCTTAGGTAACTGCTCGTAGGAAAACACTAAATAATTAGTTATGTAAATGGACCTTAGGGATTATACAGAAACAGCGGAATATTATACTTTCGCCGATCCTACTATCTATTGCGCTAATGCATCGTCGTAGATCAAACAGAACTACACAGGTTAGACAGTTTGCGAAAATACGGTATGTTTAAAGGCTAGCTAAGCTACTGTTTTGTATATATAAATGACCCAATAACGATAGGTCCATCACCGCACCAACATGACACGTGCTAATCATAAAGTCCGCACAGACACAAAAAAATGGATAACTCTGCGTTTGTGATGAAGACTAGTAATGTGGTTTGAGAATATTCCTTGCCCAGGTTCGACGATGCCACGTTCAGTAGCTACCACCGCTTGTCTGTCTGTCTGTCTATCGTCGCTGGTTCATGATCCGTTCTTCTGATCCACCACCGAACCGTAGGCGCTAAGCTGGATTAAGAAAAACGGGTGCGAGCGACTCACTATACTGGCACTCCATTGCCATCATTACTGCTGCTGCTGCCACAAATATAACCACTAGCCACTCGCTGATTACTACATGACTACCACTATCAGCTCAAGCACACCGCAACGCCGCCGTTATGCGGAGTATGCCACGCCAGAAGGCCCGGTATGCTCGTCGGCGGTACGAACGGGCTCAGTCTTGCTGTGATGGCCCTGATTGAGGAGAACATTCCTCCCTCGGCAGCAGCAGCGGTGGTCTGCCGACATCACTTCCGATCGCTCCCCCCCCCCCCAGCCATGGTCGGGCAGTTCGATAGGGAACCTAGGGTTTAGGAGCTGCGCATCCGCCATCGTGCGTAGTCGGCCAGCTACTTTGACGTTGCTTGCTTCGGCTACGTACTTAAGAGATGGCCGACGGGGGGCGAGGGGGTAGTCGGGGCAAATGGCCTTGGCAACGGCGGCTGCGGCGGCAATGAGGGGTCGCACACGGGGGTGAAACGGGGCGGGGGCTGGAGTGCCGAGGGGTTTGACCTGGCTGCTGAATGCATATGTATGGAATCGCCAACTCAGCAGCCCTGATTTAGGTGGCGCTTCTGGGCGGGAACGTCGATGACGACGACGACGAACAAACGGACTGACGGTGGGTAGGAAAAAGCGAACGAACAGGCAGTGCTGGTCGTCTAGCGCCTGGACGCTCTACACGCCTTTAAGCGCGGGGAGGGGGGGGTGACTATGCAGTGGGTGCGGCGGTGGCCGCAGCAGCACCAGCGCAGGCGATAATTGGCAACGCCTTCCTTCACCGGCAGTCGCATGCTGTTCTTCAGCAGACGCGGGCCCGTCGAATTAAGCAGAGGCGTGCACAGCGGCAGTCGTCGTCCAACATACCGCCGTTGCCGTTAGGCCGCGGGTGCCTCGTACGTAAGGAGCACCTCTCTACAGCCCCCTCCCACAGAGGCCTGAACTGCAGTGCCTGCTAACCTGCCTGCCTGCCATCAACAAACCCACACACGTCCATCCTCCGGTCCTTCGGCCGCTTCACGGGAAACACGGCTAGTCCACCAATCGTTTGTTTGATCGGCCGGCGAAGCTGGTTGGCTGGTGATGTCGCCGGGCGCGATGAGGCGCATCCGCATGCAGAGGACACTGCGAAAGCTCTAACAAACACTAATGAACGGTCCGTACAGAAAATCTATTTAGTACACATAAAAGGCAAAGTCACTCTGTACACCCTGTACTTCCACGTGACTTCCACAGACATCGATGCACTTGACTCTGTGGGGCGTGAGATCCCCTTCGTCTTCCCTGTTTCAATTACTGCTCTGCCGCACTGAGCGCGTATTCATGCATTGTAAAGCGTTTTCCACATAGAAATGTATCCACAGTATGTAAAAGAAAGAAACTGCACGGAGCCGCGCGAGTAGGTAGACAGGGCTAAACTACCGTGATCTCCACATCCTTGAAAATATTCTGCATCTGGTGAGCCGTATGGGAGGAAACGCTATCGTTCTGAAGTAAGTACCTTTGCCGGAGACCTACCGGAGGTTCCGTTTATAAATGTCTGAGTGCTCATCTCTGACACGACCTCTTTCCGGGTTTCCTAATTGCCTTCATTGCCGCGAGAAGCTTTGCGAAACAATGATTTGCTCCTATACGCGCTATAAGTGGAATGCACCCGTTTATTCGTGAACGCGGTTGTTAGTTTCAACTCGCTGCGACTCGCCAACATTTATTCGCGGCACTTTTGCCGCTCACCTTAACTCGCCAGTGTTTGCTCGCGGCACGTTTTTCGGTTGACCGACTGCTTCGGAAATAAACAGCTGTTTACATATATATATATATATATATATATATATATATTATATAAACTGCTGCAGGATCCTATGGCGGTTTACAGAAGGTCTGCATGCGTTGCCACGGGGCCACTTAACCACCGAATGATCGAAGCTTGAACACTTTTTTACTCGGCGTTTGAAGTGGCGAGACACTTCTTTACACACATTGCATACATAACTCATAGGTAGTATAGATCTTGAAAAGGTACAAAGAAAGAAGACAGTATATTTTGAAATCATCGTCGTGGCATAGGAGGACAATAGTAGTGACAGTAGTACGAGTACTAGTTGGAACTAGCAATTACGAAAGCAATATTTTATTTCAAGGTGTTGCGCTTGCATAAATATGGCTTGCGCGGTATATATATATATATATATATATATATATATACCGTTTTACAGAACTGGTAAAGTCTAAAAGGCTAAGATTCCCGTGACAATACAGCGGTTAAATGCACCCATCGTAACGCGTTCTCGTTACTGGATTTATATGGACTTTCTCTAGCATAGGAATGCACAACAACGTCTAGCGAAAACAACCAGCAAGGCCGGGACTCGAACCTGTAACAGTCTGTTTGTTTGTTTTGGTTGCCCAGCAACAGACCGTAGGGTCCGCAGAGTTGGTATGGAAGAAAGGAATCGCGTTTAGGAGAAATACAGAGTAGCTCGGTAAGTAGATGTACGAACAAAATATAGAAGCAAAAAAATCAAAATTAACATGAGGGCAAATCAAATGCACCCACCGCCTCCGTTCTAGCCAGACACACAGGTCACCCAGGCACGAGCTTATAAGTAGCAGTAAAGTAATTATTTTAATACCGTGTACACGATCCGACGACGTCTACTGACGCTGTTCTGGTCGCAGCGCATGAAGTCCTGAAGTCGATGTTGAATGATCGGCCATCGCGACCACAGACAACGCCGTTGGCAAGTTGTCCGTCCCGAAGCAAGACTGAGCCCGCTGTAGCCCCTCTCAAAAGCAGCTCTAGCCCATTTTCTCATGCCGATCTCTTTACTCCTGTACGAGAACCAATGTTTTCAGTGTCCCAGCCATAGAAAGTACTACTACTACTGCTGTTTCTACGACTATGACTATTGTTACTACGATCGCAGGCTTTTCCTGCCGTGCAGGGGCTTCCTGTGGCTGCGTCCTTCTTCTGCGAGCCTTCACAGGACTTCACGAACATCTCTCGCTGAAAGGAAATTTCTTCCCAAAGGCTAAAATAGGCCACCGAAGCCGCCTAGGCCAGCTAGGCTTGGCTCGGCTCCTGCTTTTCTGTATCTGTGTATCTTTCTCTCTCTCTTTGCGGTCTTCCTTCTTGCGTCGGCCTTCATTGCCATAGGCGTGGCGACGACGCTGCCGGAATTCATAGCCCAGCGCGCAGGCCCATAACACCAACAACGTTGCGTTAAACGGGATGCAGTCACACTGGCCATGTAAACACTTTCTTCCCTTATTTCATTTATCCCTCGAGAGAGAGAGAGAGAGATAGTATGTGGATACTCCTGCGCGTATGTGCAGATGTATTCGTCGTATGGCCGTCTGTGTTCGTTTGTACGTGGGATACATGAATGCAGTGAGATGTGTGGAAAATGACGTCGACGACGGCGACGACAATAAAGTCAACATTGGCACAGAAGCGAGGAGAAAGAAGATAGATTGGCAGATGCAGGCGGCAATGCAAAAAACATGGAAACAGCGAGCAATATTTATATATATATATGTATATATATATATATATATATATATATATATATAGAGAGAGAGAGAGAGAGAGAGACGCGCGAAGAGGAAAAGAAAGACAGAAGGCAGACATAGCGGCAGAGGCGATTTAGTCGTAAAGAGCAGGAAAATGCTTTTCCGGCTTACAAACTACTATACAGCTAGTAGTAGCAGCAGAAGTAGTAGCACTCGTAGTGCCGCATGTACTTGGTTACAAACCAGAAACGGTCGAGAGCCGTCTCTGCTTCAGCTGGTGCTGGTACCACAAGAAGTACGTATTCTTACCAAAGTGGACTACGGCGATGATGATGACGATGATGGTGATTACGGTGATGATGTTGACGATGGTGGTGAAGACGACGACGGTTATGGCCGGCGCCAGGACAACCACTACTCACATACTTAGGTCCGACTCCGAGAGGTTCTCGGCAGCAGAAGAGGCAGCGCCACTCAGGCAGGATTCCAAGAGGAGAAGTAGTAGTAGTAGTAGTAGAAGCGATAGCGGTCAAGGACGACACGACAACCCACGGCGGGCAGGCATCTTGACACCTTTGACATCCTTGCCCGGCGGTCATCACTATCATCGGCTTGCCCTCGCGGCCCACCGATACTACCCCGAGCCGACCACCTCCCGCCAGTGGCCCACACGGCTCCCCTTAAAGGCACGCAAAGGATGTCGGAGTGGCAACAGCAGCACCGGTAACGATGTTTTCCTATGACTCGTAAAAAACTCGCTTGCCTTGCGTTGATCATCGCCGTCGACTTCATCATCACCTTGTCCGAATGTAGGCAATGCCACGAATAAAACTATCATTCAACCGGTAAATTGTCGGTCGACTCATGTTCTCTCCTCTTGCCATGCTGCACACATTGTACCTTCCTCCTTCCTGTTGCTGTTATTGTTGTTGTTGATGTCGTCGTTGTTGTTGTTGTCGTCGTTGTTGTTGTTGTTGTTGTTGTTGTTGTTGTTGTTGTTCTAGCGACGAACTTAAGGAAAGACTCCGGGTAAGTACTCGCGGGAAAATCGCGTCTACACTTGATGTGCTACGATCCGTTTCAAGTAGAACAGTTCAAACTTCTTGAGCGCTGCAAAACTCTATATCCATAAAATATCAACCCCCACTGTTTCAGAGGCATACTTGCATAAATACTATTTTTTAGGGAATTTAGGGTTTAAAATAATTATTTATTTATTAACACCCAGGCTGGGTAAGTGTGTTTATGTTACATCACAGTTTTCCACACAACAATCGATCTAGCGTTTTGCCAGTTCTGCTATGGACCGAACCGCCGGACAAACCGCGGCGTGGTATTTATCACATTTACTCCAGCATTCTTTGCATCTTTGGCATTCGTCTTGTGGTTCGTGGAAGCCCTCCACGTTGCATAGAACGTAATGAAATCCGTGGGCTGCAAAGGCCGTTGTTAAATGGCGATTTTTCACCCCGCTAGCCTTCCACCCAGTGCTTCTTATTGCTGTTAGGGTTTAAAATACATAAAAACTATTGTTTGAAAATTAGTGTACCTCACAATAGAACAGAAAACACTCACACTTTCTGTGACCACGCTGCATGTACATCCATTCCATTGGCTTAGTATATAATATTGTTAGACGTATTAAGTGGCACATACAATATGTACAGACATTTGTGGTAATCCCGTACCAACATTCCTATTAGGTCCCTGACTCTAGATGGAATCTCAAACCTTGTCCTATCAAAAACATCTTTTCAGGCCACGTGCAACCGACATACAACGACGCCGATATGACAGCTACAGAACGAGAACAGAGCGCCCATCACATCATGCTAATATTGCAGCATATTAGCCTGTCCAACGTGTCCTAGGTCGAGCTAGCCATGTGTTAGGTGTCCCTCCCACTTTCTCCCTGCCGAATCTCGAATCGACTACCTTCGAAAAATCCAACACTCGTCAAACTCTTTCCTGGCTGAAACTCGAGCCTCGATAGACACCGCCACTCTAAAAACCGTCGAGGTCGCGGTTCCACCAGCCCGCTTGCTCACCAGAGCGGCAAAACGACCGAAAATACTTTGCAAGAATCATGAATAATAATAATACTTATTACTACAATGCATGTAGTGGTTGACCTTATATTGGCGCGACGCACCTTCCTACTAAGGTTGACAAGCCAGACAAAAACCAAAAACCATCTCGTGTTCTACATATACTTTCCATTATGTTCCTCTAAAACACGTCGTGTATCTTTCACTTGTGAGTTCACTACTACACGTTAGCAAAATGGTCAGATAATGACGATAAGTAGTAGAGAAAATAATATTTAAGAGCACGATTCCCCCCCTCCCCCCCGCCTTGCATACCAGTTCCCGGTGAAAACAAGTGAAATGCTTCTCCCTTATTGCCGGTTTCTTATACTTCAATATTCGGGCGCCTCCAATAGCGCTTGGAGCGCATAAGATAAACAATTTATTAAAAACCACACGAAATCACATATGCACGCTGGGTGGAACATATTGCGACCTCCGCTTGTTGGTCACACCAAATGAATCACAGTTCAAGTTGCTAGTCTAGAAGAAACCAGACAAAGTCATTCATCGGCGTACTCGCTGTTCCGTGGCGTACGTATGCTACCGACAGGTCGCGCTGCAGACGCCGTGTGTTTCCTACTACTACTACTGCTACTGGTACCATTGCTTCTCCTGCAAAATGTATTCACTTTTAGAAAGGCCTCTTGTTGTACAAGCGGGTCGCATGGCCCACCCAACGGGACTTTCCCATCTTCTCTGTGCTTCCCTCTGCCTGGCCTCCTCTGCGTCTACGAGTCTCTTGAGAGAGCTCTATTTTTCCACAACGACGTGTCGGTGAGCAACTAGTGGTGGACTATCTGGACGGCAAACAGTCATTTGTTAGCCTACCAGGACACCTAGCATTAGTAGTAGTAGTAGTAGTAGTAGTAGCAGCGGCAGCAGTAGCAGAAGACGGAAGAAGGACGCCAGAAGCCCGACGAGGGCTCATTTCGGACCAAGCTCGGCAAGCTAAAAACTGCACCGCCACTGTAATGCTTAGAAACTAGGATTCTGCAGCGAACCTGCATAAAGACGACCGTCGATGTCTGGCCTTCAACAACGCCTCATACCGCTCGGCTTCGGAGTGCCGGGCAACGGAAGCAGAGGTTCAAGCCGTGAAGCAATGCTTGTTCAACATACCGCGTATGTCATTCACAACTAACATTGTTGTTGTTGCTGCTGCTGCTACTGGTTATGCTGCGGTTGTTGTTGGTATTGCTTTTGTTATTGTTGGTTTTGTTGTTGTTGTTGTCGCCGTTGTTTTGTTGTTGCTGGCCCCGTTGTTGTTGTTGCCCTCTCCCACCTCTCAGGGGTCTTTAAGGTAGACGTTACCTGCCCGCCTTAACATAGCCCTATACGACATTTCGGCGGCCGCTGTTAAAAGAGCACTGACTGCACTTACGAGTCGCAATCGCAATAGAAGCAGTGGCGAGCTGAGCTGAGAACCAAATCGACTGTCCTCAGACCAACGAATGACGTTGTTCAGGTCAGATCAAGATAA
Organism: Dermanyssus gallinae; assembly: GCA_003439945.1. Classification (NCBI taxonomy): domain Eukaryota; kingdom Metazoa; phylum Arthropoda; class Arachnida; order Mesostigmata; family Dermanyssidae; genus Dermanyssus; species Dermanyssus gallinae. The sequence continues at coordinate 77,387 of QVRM01002473.1, read as the reverse complement.
TCTAATCAGTGTAGACATTGCAACAGAGAACGTGAGTGCAAACGAGGGTGAAATCAAATACCGCAGTGGAACAAGAGCGGTGCCGAGGTCAATGACGACTCAAGAGAAACCGACCAAAAGGGGGTGAGCAAGAGAGTGAGAGAGAAAGAGGTGGGAGGAGTGGGAGGGGGGACGGAGGGTGATTACAACGTAACAAGGCTAAGCAGTGTCCATCCAAGGTATGCAGCTGACAAAGAACGTCACGACCACAGCCTAAATCCGTCCTATCCACCTAACTGTGATCTGCTACCGGCCGCTCACCCCTCCACTCCCCCCCACTTCCAAGCTAGCCAAGCGAGCGGGGTCCACGGAACTAGACAAGACCTTGACGTGGTCAACCTACCGGAGCGCCGGGAGAGTGCGCCGGGGGCCACACATTGAGCCAATGAGCGTTTGCCGCGTGATGTGCAACGTCAAGCGCCCCCAGCACCGCCGATGCGATGATCCGCCTGACCGATCGGCGGTCGGTGGACAACCGCCAAACACAGACATCAACCACCCCCGGTCGAACCCCCCGGGGCCGCTGAATGAATAATGCGCCAACGAACACGCCAGATAGCCGCAGCAGCAAACGACGACGACAACGACAACGACGATGACGCCGGATCCATACGATACAACATAGCCCAAGTATTGATAGTCGCTTAGTGCTTATTGCTGAGTGAGGCTACCTAAACACAACTCATAACTAGTGACCGCCGCATAATCAAAGAGATACCACTAATCGGCCGGTGAAGTCAACAAAACCATATAGTGAAAGCCCGTCCACTAGAACTGCATGTCTGGAAACATGTCAGCAGACGACTGCGCCGCAAGCGTAGCAACAGCAGAGACTAAATTGTGTGGAACTGAATTTAGATAATAAATGTATGGTGTACGAACGTCGTCCACACCGTCCAGACCGAGGGCCCAATAGGACCCCAAATAGTCATGCTTTCCTACTGTTCGACAAGAGCAGCCCTGACGCTCCAATAGCATCAAAAACGTATGACGAATGTGGCAAATCGATGTGATCGGAGTTATTGCAGCATCCTAATTATTAAAATGGCCGGGGACAGCGAATGACACTCTCCTGCGGTGGGGGGGGGGGGAGAGAGGGGTGGAGGTGTTGCAAAAAGATTACTCACGTTCGGATCGGCGTAATCCGAACGAACACGTCTTTCCTAGAAGGAAAGCAATTACGACCAACTACCGTTACCGCCAATCTGCAACCATTCGCCAAAAGAGGGAAGTCTCGTCTACTTGTATCTTGCTGCGCATAAACATGATGACGAAACGATTTCCGCCGTCAGCCGAGAGCGATCCTGAAATAGAATTCTGGCAGGCGCAACTCGCCGTATAGGCTATACTAACTGAGATCTAGCTACCGACTGGACTGCTCACGCAGCTAGTCAGGCGGGCGGGGCCTCGGAACAAGACAAGACCTTGACGTGGCCAATCTACCGGGAATGCGACCACGCATCCTGGAGCCGGATAAGCCAATGAGCGTTTGGTGCAACGTCACCGGCTTCTACCGGTTCTTGGCGCTATGCTAATAGAAGCATATCGAATGTCCGCTACGTAGAACGATTAACAGTTGCACTAACACAGAAACACGTTCAACTTACGCCACGTGAAACCATGTAAGATGATGCACTGATGCCTAGATGACAAATTCGAATTAGTGACCTTATTATAGCAAACAACTCTTTTTAATGAAAGGTCGGTGTTGTTTCACACACCCCCATACATATTTAAAAAAAAAAAAAATATATATATATATATATATATATATATATACAGGGAGAGAGAGAGAGAGAGCGGAAAATTCGAAAAGGATACCACCCGCAAATAAGCAGGACGTGAATCTTCCACAGGCACTGTCTCAAGGTGCCAATAAAGTATAATTGTATGATTTGCATAATTACGAAAAAACAAACTACGGTGTACATAATTAACCATCTTTAGCCAACCTGCTTCGCCGTCACAACTTGTAGAAGCAGAGATGTCAGTAAAGCGTACGAATTGATACAATATGTATACAATGGTGATTTAATAGATGGCTGCAACTACTTGTCTGACGATAATATAATCCATATACATATATATATATATATATATATATATACAACTACACAAAAACGACCTCACATTGCACCGGCTGACGTAAGCAGTTTCCGAAGAAGAATGACACAAAGTGACACAGCAGAAGAATGACATAAAGTAGGTCGATCGAAACGCTCGATCGTGTGATAATGATAGCAAAATCTACAGCAGCAGAAAGAGGTGAACAAAACAGAGAAAGAGTCCTCAAAAAAGCAAAGAGAGAACCAAGGTCTAAGACGAAGCTTGCCTACGAGAAAACCAACCACCTGCGAGCAAACTAGGATGAATGATAAATTAACCGTGAGATGGAAACGTTGGAAACTGCAGCACGGTTACCGGCTTCCGGGGGGGGGGGGGGCGGGCACCGAATTGCTCTCGGGGAGAACAATCTCTCGTCTATCTACGATAGTAGCCCCGTTCTTCTTCTTCTTCTTCCAGCCTCCCCAGAAGCTGTCGTGTCACCGATAACGCCGCCTCATAGTATAAATGACCACGACTACTTGTCTGACTGAACCCCGACAATAGACGGGGTCGTCTCCGGCAACCTATTCGCTCTATTCGCTCTATCGTTCAGACGATTCGCTGCAAGAATCTCGCACTCCCAGTAGGCGACCGGGAGTGACCAGATACTGACTGTTATACTTGTTTGTACGAACTGCACTCTGCCATGCGCAGAAGCATGGCTGTCCATGCGTGGCGTAAAATTGCGCAACGCGCCGGCGGCGGCGGCGGCAACTCGTTTCGTACAAAGCGGACGAAGCGTGGTAAATGCACCGCCGGGCAGCTGCAAATAACGGCGCGAGCTAACAGCACATTCCCGCACCATCGCCGCCGCTTCACAACTCTTGATCGGAGGCGTCACTATTATTGCGCATGCATGCACGCACAGCTATATATAAAAATATATACATGCTCAATATATATATATATATAAATATATACATATATATATAAATATATACATGCTCAATATATATATATATATATATATATATATATATATATATATATATATTATCTCCCTCGCCCTACATGCATTTGTAAATCTCCCTCCTCGATGTGCGTCAAACTTGAAAGCGAGCGTACCGCGAACCATCCTTGCCCTAATGGCACTCACCCTCTCTCTCTCTCTCTCTCTTTGATGCTAGTCGCATATTTGTTGAGTTAATTCCGCTTAGCAAACTCAATTCCACTCTGAGCACAGGCGGGTCTCGACGACGCCTCTCACAAACTTCTCTCGCGACAACCCGTCCCACGCCCAGGAGCGTACCATTCAGTCCATTACAATATTTACGCCGCATACAGGATGACGCTCCGCTTTTCCCGGCGGCGAGTTTCAGAGTTCGCGGGTGCGAGCTAAAACTACAGAGAAACGCGCGACAAATATATATAGGTATATCCTAACCAATGAAAGTGGCAGATCCTTGATGTGGAGAACGTATACCTACCTACACAAACTGAAGCAACTAAGTAATGACCATCGGCGTACAATTGGACAAATAGTGGGTCTCTGATAAGGAAGTGTGAGAAATACAGCCTTGTACCGAGCTGAGAACAATGGAGTGCCATTCGCACCTGCAACAGATGTAGGACGCAGTGGGACGCAATTGGGTATTTCTCTCTCTTTCGCTCTCTCTCTAACAATCCCCCGCTTCGTCGTTTTGAAACAGCCAAAATTGTGCAGCTTTACATTTTACTGCCATTTGCATAGCTATTATTCTGACCCACTCTCCTGTTTTTTCCGCCCATTTGATTGTTCCACATTACTGTTTCTCCTGCTTGAACTATGGAGTTTACACGTCAAATACGTGCTGAATTGGATCGTACGTTATACGACCACGGCATCATCTCGATTGCGATATCGCGGTCGTCAATAGAACCAACAATAGCGCTAGCAGATGGCTGACACAAGTAAGGTAAACATAGGGAAGTTATACATATATATATATATATATATATATATATATATAGGCGCTCCATGAGCCGTGGTCTATCGTAAGAAGATTCGCATAATTTGTCTCAGAAGCAAAAAAACACCGCACAAAGCCGAGCAGCCTTGAAGGCAAGTTAAAGTGGCCGATATAAGTCTAATACGAGAATGACGATAAGGATATGTTGACGTTATCGGCTTATATCCTATCAGAAGTGTTCGCAAATGCCTGTCATTGCGCCAAAAAATATACATATAAATATATCTAAGCGAAAGGAAAAAAACAGTGTTATCGATTATTCGAAGCGCATAACTGCTTACAAAGTGCGATCAACAGAAATAGCACTTACGGACAAAGGCGTTCACAAATTCCTGCATCCGTGCATGCACGGTCGCGATTACCTGGTATTTTTTGAGTCCCAACACATTAAAAAGATTCAGTGTAATGCGTTTTAGTAGAATGGTTGTGTAGTATATAATAAAATTAAAAAATCAAATATATATTTACACATGTAGGGTGCGGCAAGAGAGTCATTTGATGGTTTTAAACGATTTGGCAACAAAGACAAAGTAAACTACGTACGACCGAAATTCGAGTTTTGTTAGAACATCTGAGAGATGCCGTCCGGAAGATAGCCGCTCCGGGAATTTTCGGCATTACCTATACGAGGTACACCTTGCTCTTTAACAACCCCACAGAAGAAAAAATCCAGGGACGTCAGGTTGCTCATCGAGGTGGCGTCGGAACATCTGCTTTCTGGGAGATTACGCGCTCATCAAACGGTTTTCAACCAAACATAAATTTTCATAGTAGAGCCCAATGAACTCTAGTCTCTGAGAGATATCCATGCCGAAATGGTAGAATAGAACGACGATGTTTACAAACACCGTTTGTCGTCGGCGCCGCCACCACTTCGGACACTTATAGTGGTAGCAAGATTCGAAGCAAGCCCCCAAACCATAGGTTTAGCGCCCTGACGTAGCAGACGACCTGTGTGCGATGGCCACATTGACTACATAATAGATTAACTTGTGTAACATGTTTGTTCAATTAGTGAGAAAGTGCTTTGTCTGCAGATATCTCATTTCGAAAGAGAGAGAGAGAGAGAGAGAGAAAGAGAGGCGTAGAGAAGAAGAGATACAATTATAGTTATGGCAGTGGAAGGCGACGCGGTTCCTCGTACCGTTCGTATGGGTCGTCTTCCTTTAACGGCAAACAAGTTTCACCATCATCCCGTTACGATGGTGCCCTTATTATTATTATTATAGCTAATCTCTTTGTCAGCTTGATGGCCGCAAGCACCATCATGCGTCAGTTGTGTGCTGCAAGATGCTTTCGAATTGAAGCTCTACCTTATGGCCAACCAGCGTGTCAGTATGAAACGAACGTTATAAAAAGAAGATGAAAAACAACAACAGAAATACCAGCAGCAACAACAACAATAAAAAACAACAGCAAAACAATAATAACACCGACAGCAACATGTACAAGAAACAAACTCAACAGCAACAACAGGCGTTGCCTGTGCTGGCCTCTACTCATCGCCGGCATCCATTTCGTGACGTATAATCTCGTCTCACCGCCGAGCAAGCCGGAAGCAAAACACGAAGATACACCGCAGCCTCTAGCAACAAAGACACGCCGATATATATATATATATATATATATATATACAGATATACCTAAATATATATATATATATATATATATATGTATATATATATATATATATATATATAGATGTATATATATATATATATGTGTATATATATATATATGTATATATATATATATATATATATATATATACATCTATACCTAAATATATATATATGTATATATATATATATATATATATATATATATATATATGAGAGGAAGAGATGGATAGAAATCCACCAAGTAGCTGACGCAATGAGATTTCCTTAGCCACATTGTCCATTACGCTATGAAGGAGTCGCTCATTCGTCAGAAAATGCGATGTCGTGGAGCAGTTCCGTATGCTGTGGCGTCGACTGTGGTGTACATAGATATGTGTACCCTCTAGGCCGTGGATCGAGGATGCACGGACCCCGTTTAGCCAACCGCCAAAAGTAGTCTGTTTTAACGTCCGACAAGTAAGTGACGACACTAAGGATCCTCACGTGACAGTAGTCAGGTTGGTTAGGTGGGTCGAGTTTTACAGCTTAGTCTTGTCTTAGACCGAAAGACGGGAGAGGTCCTGGTTTGTACCGAGCTGACACGGTAAGTCAGCACACACGACAGATTGGGCAGACAAAATTGCTTACCCATTACCCGTTGAATACCGGGTCGAACTTCCTTCCGGCATTGACAAAAATAGTGATAGTAGCGTTAAGTGCAAAAACCAAAAACCTTCGTAAAAGAAAACGCTAACATCGCAAGCATCACTTATTTATGGGTACACGGGCGGCGTCTAAGAGGATCAATAGAATACAGGTACAGAGCAGCATGAGAGATCGAGTAATTTCAATGACTAACAAACGGATCAACTGAACAGCGGATTATATATATATATATATATATATATATATATACACATATATATATATATATTAAACTAACGAGATTAGATGTTACAATTATTATCAATATAAACATATGCACTAACGTCCAGCAAACTCGTTACATTTGTAGTACTTTAATAGCGATTATTAAAAAAAACATTGCTGTACAAAAACTCCATCGTACTATAATAATAAATTATTTACAACTATTGCTGAGGCTGCTGTCATTGTCTTTATCATCTGATTAGGCTATAACTCCCTTGTGTAATCATAATACGACTATTTCTACTAATATTAAGCCCGCAAACGCTTCACTCCACCAACCTACAGATAGCTGCGCCTCCGCTACCCACGGAACTCTGAAATCCTTCATACCAGCTTGGCTGGCGGTGGAAATAAAAACAAGCCACCCCCCCCTAGCAGGAGGGCTTCAATATTGGTTGACCCACATACTGCATTGGAAAGCGATGAATGCCGTACTTGAGGGAAGAACGAACACCACGAGGTCTCAATAGTGCCTCCCTGGGCGTGAAAAACGCTACTTTAACTTGCTAAGGACTCAGAATAACCTTTATTCGTTTAAAAATACAAAAGTTGTTTAAACTAACTCTTCCACATATGAAGTCGCGGCCAGAATTCCCTCAGCCTAATTCACTGAAACGTGACTTATCTAAACTTATTGAGTCTAAAGACAGAACAACGCTGCAGAATAGGAAGGGCGAACCTTGACAAATGGCGACATGTAACCTTCTTACACTCGGGCAGAATTGATGAAGGTCACCCCATTGGTTGAGAGAAAGCGGTTTTCAGGTCTGAACCTCCAAGTCAACGAGTCCATTAGGCCCTAGTGAGTAGGCCCTTAGGCTCGCCCCAGGCCTGCCTAAAGCACGTGATGGATAAGGCTGCATCATCAAGAACTTGGCGATTCCTGTCAGACCGATGCCAAAGACAAGTGGAATACGAAAGGGCAGGAAGAAGCTACCGCAAACCGTAGAAGAGAGCCATCTATGTTGCATATAAAAGGAAAAAATAATAAAATAAAAAACAAAAACTTGGTAAAACTGCGATGTGCGCGTGTTGCTTAAAATCTGCAAAGCATACCGACAGGTACTTACGCAAGTGGTTATAGCTCGGGCCATACTTCTAGACTTTCAAAGGGAGGGTTAAAAGGCATAGAAGTAGAATTGTAATCCAGAGCAGGCCCGAGAAGAGGCGGCCGTCGAGAGGTAGCAATGGAGTCTATATCCGCGCGGGAATCCGCAAATACTTTAGCTTCGAAGGAGCAAGGAAGAGCGGGAGGCCAACTCGGAACGAACTTTCCAGGAGCTTCTTAGGGTTACGAATATTGAGACAAACATAAGTAAGGACAAAACTGTTGGTCCGGCACGCCTAACCATGTCTTTGCGGCGTGTTTTCTTAAAGATGGCAGCGCACGAGCCAAATCGTCGAAGGGCTACCGACGCTCCCAGCAAAATCTACGCTACAGTGCTATATAGTACTGCCGTGCCCAAAGCGTGAGCCCCACTATCTCATTACCATCGTGTCGAAAAATGAGAAATACGACAGCATGGAGCAGGATGCTGGCGACGGGACTCACTGGGGTATCGAACTAGGCTTCTAGTCGCAGGTTCTAGAAAGCCGTAGCCAGCCCTGCCGACGCCATTAGTGGGCGTCGTTGCAATCGTCAACTTTCCAGACTGAAGCCTTTGTCTAGTTGACGTTAGTCGATCTCGATTGTGTTGGCAGTGGTGCATCATCAAGCCGCTGCCACCAGCCGCGAGGATAATAATAACAACAACAACAACAGCAGCCACAACAATAACAGCAACAGCAACAACAACGACATCAAGAACCGCAGCATCGCTGTTGTTTGGATTGCTGGCTTGTTTGTTTGTTTGGAGTATTTTTGTTCGATCATAGATGAGGACTGCGCCCCGCCGTACACCCTGTCATTTCCGTCCGGCCTCTCCCGGACCCCCTCCCGGACCCTCCCAGACCCGCGCAGTTCCCGCGCGTTCGCACACACAGTCCCGTCCTCAAACAAACTCGAGCGGCAATTACTTGGACGTTTGCAAACAGCACATGTAATTAGCATATCGTCGCCGTCGTCGTCCTCGTCGACGATGACAGCAGCATGAGCGGCGGCGGCGGGTCGTGACGGTGGCAGACGGTGACAACGACAACGACGACGACAACAACAACAACACATCGTGCTGGTAAGGCGACAACGGTATATCGTGCCGCCTCCAGCTGGCGCCTCTCCGAGTACATGCGCGCGTTTATTCAACTTAATCCCTTTCGCCTCATCTTCTCCCCCTTCCCCTCTTTCTCTCACACACTTTCTCTCTTTCTCTCTCTCTCTATTTTTCTCTCTCTTGGCAACCCGCTCTCCCGCGGTCTGTATGTAAACATATGTCTTTTCGTCTGGGCGTGCGGGGGTGAATGCGTCCCTCTGACTGTCAGTCTGTCTGTGAGGCCTGCCCGCGTGGCGGTCGGCCTGTTTGCCGATCTGTTTGTCCCACCAATGACAATGAAGACGAAGCGCCATCAGGGATCTAGCGCAGCCTGGCCATCGCTGTACACCTCATCGTCGTCGTCGTTTTCTTGTTCATTGTCGCCCCTGCCGCCGCTGTTCGGCGAGGGCGACGATGTGTCGAGGCCATAGTGCTTCTTAGCGTATCCATCCACGTCTCTAGCCTGGCCCCGTGCAAAAGGGGACGACCGCGAGCGGACAAGCCGCGGCTGAGAGGAAGACAGAGAGAGAGAGAGAGAGAGCGAGAGAGAGAGAGGAAGACAGACGAACGAACGTACGCCACCAGGATGGGTTGATGATGGGTCATTGGGTTAGTTGAGCTACAGGCGCGAACAGTTGTTGTTCTTGTCGTCGTCGTTGGGGTTGTTGTTGTTGTGTGTTGTTATTGTTGTTGTTTGTTGTTGTTGTTGATGTTTGTTGTTGTTGCTGGCATTGTCGTTGCTGTTGCTGTTCTTATGGTTGTGGTCTCTCCCATTGCTGAACTTCTCTGCTGTTCGTCTGTTGTTCCAATACGTCCTCTGCGCTTGAAAATCACTTCCGCACTTCACAATCCAAAGTCGTCGGAAGAGTCAGCCGCCGCCGCGTGCGCCCATCGCACTTGTTTGTCCACCCATTCCACCCATGGGTGCGCGCAGCACAACTCCCGAGCCCCCGCCGACTTAACGAGGCCAGACCTCCTCCATCCGTCCTTCACAATGTGTGAGGCGCCCCTGTAGCATCACTACAAACGCCTGCACTATAACTCTCTCTCTCTCTCTCTATATATATATATATATATATATATATATATATATATATATATATATATATATATATATATATATATATATATATGTGTGTGTTTTCTTTTATGTCTCGAAAGGACAATCGAAAAATAGAGGGGGGAGAAGTGCATGCGCGACAAAGGAACTAGAAAGGTGAGATAATACAAAAATACCACCGTATAACAACCCCTCCAATTTTAGAGCAACCGCTCCACTAATCGATAGGGTGACAAAGTAGTAGTAGTAGTTGTTGTTGTTATTGAAGTAGACTAGAAATTTCTATTTCTGAAAGCAACAACTCATAAGTGTGGCAAACCCCTGGTTAAGGAGGCAACAGTGGCCACCATCATCTCATTATTATTATTACCATCGTCGCATTGCATGATGTAGTGAGGGCTAACCCCAACACGGCTCGACCGATCTGTGCACGTTTTAGGAAATCCTATTGAAGCCAATTACGTCGACCTGGCAACGTCAGGAAGTTGAATGTGAACGTTTCAATAATATCCAACGTCAGCACTTTGGCTCAAGTTGCTTCTATAATAAGGGCTTTCCAGCACCCCTACCATCACCGTCATCAGCATCACTGCTGACCTGCGTTTCCGTCGAGCGCAAAATCCTAATGGAGGCCAAATAGTTTGTTTTCTTCGCCTCCCTACCCGGGTTGTGTGTACGCGAACGCAACTCACACATGGCAGCGATGATGACACTGCAAGATTTCCCGAGGAAAGTCACTAACGCTACTGAATATTGAATTGAACAATAAATCACCATTAAAAGCAAATGGCTCTCGTCCCGCTTCGAAACAGCCTATAGCGTCAACCATACCAAGTTATCGAGCATTAGTGGAGCAGCAGGCAGTGCAAGAATGAGAATGACACGTGTATTCCTAGACTGGCCGTTCAGAGTGCCACGTCCTTTGCTTGCACCTCGATCAGCATTGCAGCTATGCACCTGGAAATCCAAGCCATGCGCCTGGAAAACCAAAATCGATGTCGCTAGTCGGAAAAATATGATTTCGCTAGTCGGACTTAACTGTGGTCCCAATGGGCATAACACCTCCACCCAATGTTGGCGCCAACATATAGAACATGTTGACTTGCACAGTTCGCCTTTCATTGTCTTCCGCCAAATACGCACACTCAAGCCGTGATCTGCATTCCATGGGAACCTGCCATGCGATTTGCATACCATACATAATTTTGATGAACAAGATAAAACTAACTGCCCCGACATCCTAAGGTCTTTAATATGCAGCGCACGGGCAATCATCCGTTGCTCATGGAACCAAATGCATTTCGAACTACATGGTATTTAACCCAACTGTTATGCAATACGTTTACGGACGACGTCCATGCGTCAGTTGATAACTGCTTTCTTACGCTTGATCTCGACTACCGGCGAAAGAACATGCTCATTGTCAAGCATGTTCTTTCGCCGGTACTCGAGAGCCCACCACCAATCACGGCTTCTTCAATATTCAAGAGTGTAATAGAGCACAACTGGGACTAGTCGTCGAGCACTTTCGGCCGTACAAGAGTGAAACTTGAATTCTCGCAGTCTACTTGATGAGCGTACAATAAACGGGACGTCACTTTTCTGGTACACACACGCGCGCACACACTGGTGCCGATTGCGCCAACTCCAAATAGTTGAATGAACAATGAAATCGATCGACCGACACGATCTCTTCCACGATCTCATCCACCTTCTCTTCCACCGCTGTACCAACCAAAACCGTCTTCAGCAACATTAACGCCGTCATTCGCGTAGGCAGGCGTGGTAGTACTTACCAGGCGATGGTGGACACATGGGTGGCGTCGAATGGGTAGTCTGATGATGAAGGTGATGTTGACCCTGATAATTTGATATTTGCTGCTGCTGATGATGTGGTTGTTGTTGTTGCTGCTGATGTGGTTGTTGTTGTTGTTGCTGTCCTGGATGATGAAGCAGCGATGCGTGAGCATGGTGGTGCATAGACGTCGTCGATTGGTAGACCACCGAGTCACTGTCAAAGGTCGCCACTGAAGAAGCACCGGACGAATGCGATGAACCTGACGAACCTGTCGAGTAGCACGACAGTCGATTCAGAGGAACTTGACCCTGGTTTCCTTGGCAGCCGCCTGTCGTCAGGCCCCCCATGCAGCTGCCGGCACCTCCAGCATTTCCACCCGTCGTTATGGCAACAAGTGTCCCGGCAGGCTGTGGAGGAGGCGCGGGCGAATGTGCGCTGTTATTGTTGTTGTTATTGTTATTGCTGATGTTGTTGTTGTTGTTGCCACCGCTGCTGCTGTTGTTATTGTTGTTGCTATTGTTGTTGCTGCTGCTGTTGTTGTTGTTCGTTAGGTCAGGTACAGTCGGCGGAGCGACCTTCTTGATTGTCGACGACCGAAGCGTCCCATTGCGCTGAAGGCCACCTGCAGAAATGATTGCACAAAAAGCAGCGTAGTAACACGCAACGTTAGACACCGAATCAAGCTTTCTGACTAGATCGTACTGATGCAACTAAAATTCATCGGCGACGTTGAACGTTTTTTTGTTTCCAGCATAACTCGTGTCGCCCCCACAAAAAGGCTATCTACTTAACAATTAATGAGGGGTTGGATGGTAATGCACTATCTCTTTTTATTGAGACATCTGTGCTCCCCGATTTTTTGTTCCGATCATGGTCAATTTTTAATCCACTCCGGCATTCGCCTTGTTAAATTGGAAATCATAAAAACCAATTTAGGAGTGGCCGGTCTGGGTCGCGAACCCAGGCATACCGAATGCAAGGCAACGACTTTTGCCACTAAGCCATCTTGCTCGGTAGCGTAATCATATATGCCAAAATTCTTTATGAGATCGCGACAGGCACTGAACTATCATTTAGTACATAGTAGTTTCTTGTCTCAGCTGTCATGGTCATGGTAGCACTAAATGCAGTAGCAGTAGTAGTAAAGTCAAGCCCGGCGGCGTTGTGGCGCATTCGCCTGCGCCTCGCGACCGAAGGAGACACATAGCAGGTGCCCAGGTTCGAACCCCACCGTTGCATCTTTGTATTTGTGAAGGTCCGTCTATGAAGCAATGCGAAAAGCAGTCCCGTGGGCCTTAAATATTGGCTGAGGGTCAGCCCGAAAAGTTTATAGTAGTAGTAGTAGTAGTAGATAGTCATGCTGGAGCAAACGTATATACACAGCTCGAGCAATTTCGCTGAGCTACTTTGTTATAATACTTTTCGGGCTGACCCCCAGCCAAGATTTAACGTCCACGGGACTGCTTTTTGCATTTGCCACTTTCTTAAAGCTACTTTGTTATATCCAGCACAGAACGTCAACCGTTGATTGCAGCAGCACACAGCTCAGATATCATCCAGAAGCGAAGCGATGCCCACGCGAAAAGCCAGTAGACTTTAATCACAAGAGACGTACGTCTCTCATAAGTACATAAGCTACACCCCTGCTTGTTTGTCTACGCGTCGAACTACTTACTGCCCTCGCAGCGGCACCTGCGGTCGTATCTGCAGGTGCTCGTATTCAAAGCCGCGTTGCGTTGTTTCTAATACGCAAGTTGCTGGACAGTAACATTTTGTAGTAGATATTATAGAAGCCACTTTGTTTATTCTTATACTCTCAATCACGTATATCACTTGGGTTGGGCCATTTTAGGCATCGTGAAAACGAAGAAAGTCCCCTAAAAACGACCAGGACATCGCAAGCAACGGACGCACAACGTAGATACGTGCAAAAACGGGCCCACACCTGCTTGTTGGGGCCCACAGCCTCGCTCAGCGCCTTCAGCTAGCTAGCGTTTCGCCTTAACCTTTGGCCTGTTACGGCCTGTCGCGCAGGACGATGCGGCTGGATGAGGCGAACGAAAACGACTGCTGATCCGCCAACAGTTTGCGCCCACCGAGGTCTCGAGGTCGAACAAAGCCGTCCACAAGCAGGCAAGCGGCTAAGCAAATATTAACACAGAACACACCCTGATAGAGTCGATGAGCCTCGGCGGCCACGGACGGGATCTCCTTACACGGTGACCCTGTCTCTTCAGCTTACCGTCTGACAGGCTTTTCTTCTCTCCTTTTTTCTTTTCTGGCGCTCGTTTTACGCTAGCCCCAAGCCCATTCGTCCCAAAGAACCCGCAGCCGAGGTGCGTGCACCCGATGCCCCGACCTGTGCAGACGCTTCGACCTCTGTAGCGTATCGATGTACCACCTAATGTGCAGCCGACGTGCCGAAGTCGAATCCAAGCAGCCAGCCGAGTATTCTGCACCGTCTACTGTGTTAAACCTTCTGCCTTCGTGCCACGCTTAGACGCCCTCTAACGTAAATTTCCTGTTAGGCCTGTGCAAAAAAGGGTATTTCTTTCACAAAGCACTTCACGAGGTAACAACAACAGCAACAACAACAACAAGAACCACAACAAGAACCACAACAACAACAACAACAACAACAGCAACAACAACAACAACAACAACAAGAGACTTAATAAGATCCCGTTGAACAGCGGCTCGTTCGTCGTCCGTGGTGCGTTTCGGGAGGAGCATAGACAAGGTGATGACCCGATCGGAAAGTAACTCAACATATATAGAACTGTCTAACACGCTATATCCTATTATTATTATTATTATTATTATTATTATTATTATTATTATTATTATTATTATTATTATTATTATTATTATTATTATTATTATTATTATTATTATTATTATTATTATTATTATTATTATTATTATTATTATTACTAGCATTAATATATAGTAGTGATGTATAATATGGTTTGAAAATTAATGTGTCATACTCAATGCTTAATTGCGTTAGCCCTTAATACGCCGACTAGAAAGCATTGTCAGGCGTGAGCTAAGTGGCCCCCAAAGAATGCGACTTAGCTAGTATACCGTCGCCGACAGCGAGTGGCATACATAAGCACACGTAGAGGCAGTTGCAACAGACTACGGCGCGCAGAAGGAGCAACTAGGTCGACGAGCAGCAACGCCGTGAAGCATTTTATATATTCTTCTAAATTATAATGAAATAAATAAGTTGCAACAGTGTTGCATATTGCCGGAGACCTAATGCGGCTACTGTTGGAGAGTCTGTAGTCGATTTGCTCTTCCGAGCAAAAACTCGAGCCAAAAAATGAGTACGTGGTAAGGGGAAGATAATGAAGTTAGTGTCGGATTGACGGACTGATATAGGCGATTTGTCGTATTGAAATAAGCGATGACATTTTATGTTACGACAGGGTACGTTCTATCCATGCATAACCGCAATCGTCTTAATTTGTATTTGGCAATCTTGTAGTAGATAAAAAGGCTTTTATAGCCTAGATCTGTACGGTTGTAACACGGCATGTTTGCCTTTACGCGGGCTCTTTTCTGAAAGCACGCGCAAACAGCATGATCGCCACCACCAGCAATCTATGAACCAACCACCAGACCGATGTAAAATTCCCCTTCTTAACATCTTCTTCCTCTGCTGCCAGACCCTGCCTTCAACTATTCGTTTCAGCAGTTACAAGACTCCTGTCTTCGGTCTGCTTCAACGGGACGCACATTGAAAGGTGGTGCCTGCCAGGAAGAAAGCAGACCGCCAGACCGCCAGCCCGTCCGATGTGATCCGTAGGACGCAAAGCCCGCCGCCAGTTATCGAACTGCATATCAAAGATCTCCACAAAGCCTGTTGAAGTATCGCCCAGATCCGATATTTTCCGAAAGCGTCACACCATGCTCACACGCTCGAAGAAGACACACGTCAAAATAGGGCGGACAGCATCGGCCGCTGAATGAACGCGTTTGACACACGACCTGCATACATACTACGATACGTGCATAAGGACTTCTGGTTGGTTGTAGACGAAGAAAAGAAGCTCTACAAGTAGGTGGCGGCGGCGGCGGCCGTCGTCCAGCCTTAAACCATATGAATCGTTTATTGCCAGGCTGTTTGTCGCAGGTAGCGGTACGGCGGCGCGAGGTCGAATCTAAAGTCTGTAAGGACGGCGTCAACGCGACCCCTCGACTGACCCCTAGAGATGATGACTGCAACTTCGGTTGCAGCTCGACACAAGACGCTGCAACTCTAAGTCCTAAAAAGTCGGCCCGAAAGTCCGATAAGCAGGCGGCAAACGGCAGCCTTTTTTTTCGAGTGTATGACGAATCGGTCTGCATAAGCGAACTGCACGCCTATTCGATGGTTCGGTTCGGAAACGGTAACACCACTTCGATCAGTTTTCCATTTTGAACGAACGCACATTCCGAACAACACATACAGACACCCACAACAACAACAACACTCATGCGCGCATTCTCCTCGCTAAAAGGCGAGAGCAACGTTGGCCGCGATGCAACAGGTACGAAAAAGGCATAAAACATCGTTTCGACGGAAAATGGCTTTGAGATGTTCTCCCGGCGCATGTTGTCGTACAATACAAACGCGTATCTCCTTCCACCGCCGCAACATACAAGAATGCACACGATGCGATATATGCGATATAGTCGAATATTGCGCCCATTTGCAGAATGACTTCGCAAACCCACACACACACACGGCGACAGCGTGCGGACACGATGTTATACATGCACACCGCCGCTAGGATCTCGAATAAAGAATAATAACAATTCCTAGATATATGTTTCCGGTTTTCGTACCTTCGTTGCCCACAATCATATAATACATAATAACGTTAAAATATAAAGTCTATACTGATGAGGAATCGTTATCTTTTTATTTAGTGATCCATTATTTAGCGGGCGTTCCGGGTACTATACCAGAGCATTATTAAGCTGCTAGAAGCTAGCGATTTGCAATCAACATTCGCCGTTTGACCCGTCCAATCCAAATAAAATATACGTACTTTTGACATGTGAGAGCGAGCAACACCAATGAGCAACACGTTATAGCCCTTCCGCTGTCGTCGAATCGAAATCACTGCCTAACTATTGTAGAATGACCGCCAGTTTGCCGCTGTCGTTGCAGCATTATTAGGGACAAGCACGGCTGCACAATTGCGCGTATCACTGTTGTTAAACTCAAATCAATGTCAACCAACCAACTAGCAAGAAGCACCCTCTTCTTCTGTTGCTGATCCACCGGTGCCGGATAACGCGGTAGTTATCTATGTGTAAGTGTATGAAGTCTATTCGGTAAGCAATGGTTTCGTTTGTTCCCAACCTACCAGAGATGATATTATTAGGCTACGTACCCAGCCTATATACTTGCCTGTATACCTGTAGAGTCTATATACCTCTGCAAACGTACTGGCGTGATCTAGGGGCTTGTGCGCTAGAGTCACTGTGGTCACCTACCGGAATGTCGCCGGTTCGATTCGCGTTGTTGATCGAATTTTCTTTGGGCGGTGCTCATTGAGAAGAAGAGATGTTAAAGCATACCGTCGAAGCATAGCGACTGCCATAAGGACTTTTGGGAAGGGAAAACCCTAGATATCTCAACATGTCCGCTTATGCTGCCGTTCTAAGCTGCACTGATACAACCGGGTGACATATTTAGGTCTACATGTCACGCCAGATGAATACAACAAACGTTGAGCGCTGATATATGCAACATGGTCACGTCCATCTCAACACATCTGTTCTGCCATCTGTAGCATCAGCAGCTGCAGGGCCATAGGCTCCTCGACGTTGACCCACAGCATTGGGCACAGCCAATGCGCACGATCTACTTCAGCCAGTGAGGACATATAGACGCCCTCAATGTGTCGGCAGTGATGGCAACTCGACAACCAACCAGAGTTGGTTACCACCATTACGGATCGAACCACACAGTAGAGACGGCCAAAGAGGCCTAAAACGAATACGGTTTGAGTAAGGACCAAGAGGTGGGGAAGGATGAGTTCGATATTGACGACTACAAAAACAACAACAGCGACGACGACAACAACAACAACAACAAGACTAACAGAAACGAAACCAATCGGAAGAGCAATAACAAACACAACATCAACAAGGACAACGGGGAGCCGCACCAGCAGGCTCAGCAACAGGCATTTCATCGGTTGCTGCCTTCACGACCGGCCTGAAGACCACTACCACCACCACAGCGACAGCGGCAACAACAACAACAACATCGATAATTAACGACAGCAATTCATAACAACAAGGACATCAGCAACGACAGCATCAACAACGACATCAAACAACCGACTCCTCATTGCCTACATTACCTCGCCGCATCGAGACACCGCCAAAGGCGGCGGCCATTGATTGCCCCGGGCACGACGTAGGCAACATCGGCCTCAGAGATCACCGACAGAGCCCTGGCAGGAATCGCGCCAATGACGGTAGCGTGGCATCGACAAACTCGCCTTCGAGCACAAGACGATGATAACATAAGCCGCCGACATAATCAGCAGCGCGGGGCCGCTCGGTTGGCCCTTGTTGTTGCTACTTCTATACACCGTATATATATATATATATATATATATATATATATATATAATGTGTGTGGGTGTGTTTGCACATCCATATCACGGAGGCAAATGATACACGTGTGTCAAAAGCACATGTCAAAGCTGACGAACGTCTCCTAACGAGACAACGGAAAGCTTATAACGTATAAAAGCATCCCGTAGTGGGGGCCTCAAGACTCGCACGAAGCCTAACCCACGCCAATGACACGCCTGTCTCGAAACTCAACTGTGGCGAAACTCATCTGCTACATTTACTTCTCTACGAAGCGCAGACATGTGGATGTTTACTACCAACGTCGTCATTGGTCGGCACTGTGAAAAGAAGTTGCACTCGCACACACATATGTGTATATATGTGAGGGTCCTCCTCTCGCAATTATCCCAAACAAAACGTTTTACCTAAGTACGCTTTGTACGCAGACTATACGCTTTACACGTTTAAGTTCTCAGATAGTTTTCGTCTGCCGAAAAATTTCTTCAACTGTGAAAGCCTTTTTATCGTATTAAATTTCCTTCGTAACTCAGCGAGGCGACGTCTCTATGAGTAATCTCATGCGAGCTTCAAATGTACAAGTAATGTGAAATTAAAGTCGAACAATTTTGCCGAACAAATCAATTATCAAAGTTTTGAAATTTAATCCGGGTCCTGCAAACCTCTGCCAATTTAAAGACGTCTGAGGCATGATAAATATGATTCGGCTGAGAAACCCAAGCCAAACAGGCAGGAGGAGTTCGTATCTGTCGATGCCAGGCCATGCATCACTAATTATTAAGGATCATTAATTTCCTTCTTGTTTTGGCATATACATACATACGTACCCACCTACCCAGAAGTACAGTCGCACTATCGATTCGAATCCAAGACAGGTTCTCGCATGATTCTCACAAACAGCTCCGGTTGCAAGTCTCGTCGCAAGTGAGTTGAAGAAAATTAACAACGTCGCTACTAATCTCGTTTATCAGCCTCCTGATCTGGAAGAAGGCGGGTTCGCCCACGCACGTATTGCAATATAACGAAGACTAAGGGTTCACCGATGTCAAGAACCAATTATATATATATATATATATATATATATATCAAAAAATCAACTTCAATCGTTTTGGTGTCTGCTGCTTAGCGACAATCTAACTAGTCACATTTTCTCCCCTTATAATAAGCCTACATAACTCTCTCTATATACAATAATGATTTAAAATATTCTAATCTTTTCAATAGGTTATATGCGCGCACACATGCTTACAGTCAGTGCAGTCAACCACCTCGAACATCTGTAGCCATTTCCCGTATACCTAAATCGTTTATCTTTTGGAAATTTCAGTGTCGCACGTTCGTATCCGCAAGCGCAAAAACGATCTATTTTCGATCGATAAATTGTAAAACAACGCATTTTTCGTAGGTCATGTTGATTGTCATCACGAAACATCTTTATTATCATTCGTTCTCTCGCTTGGCAGAAGTTCGAAGTAGACGATGTCCCTAAGATTTTGTACATAGCACAACATAGGCTACCGAACTACTAACAGTCAACTCTGTGACCACTGACTACATGGATCTCTATTACAACTATTTGATTATTATTTTTGTTGTGCTTGTCGTTATGCAGGCTGTAGCGGCTTAAAACATTTCTTCCACCACAATATTTTTGCAATTAGTAGTTCAGCATTATCAATGAGCACGCGCTGAAAATGTATTCCTAGATCTTCATCGGCTCGCAAAACATGAGCGTCGTATTACATACAATACATGGAAGCCGATTGGCGATCATAATATAAGGCGGCCGTAACGATCGGAAACGACAGAAAAAAAAACAACAACAACCACAACGAAATTAACCCAAGCCACGGGACATACTCGAAGCAGCCTGAACTCGATCAATGCCGTAGTCAATGATCCAGAGACAGATCTCTGAACTGGTCAATGATCCAGAGACAGATCTCTGACAGCGATCTTGAACTACACAGAAAGGCAAACAGAAGCAAAATGGGACAGACAATTCTGGCGCTGCTACTGTATAAAGTAGTATTATTGTCGACAGCCGTTTGCTGTATTTGCGTCACACGTTGACTTTGACCGCCGCTACTGCAGCTGCTGCTGCTGCTTCTGCCACCGCCTTAGGGGCTTTAAAATGAGCCTTTTGCCTTTTTACAAATTCTCGATTGCTTTGCAACGCTTTTGTAGGATCGGAAGCCGGTCGCCATGGAGGGCTTTGTCTCTCCTCGGTTGTCTGGGTTGTTGTTATCAACGCCCTCTTCTCCATGATGCGCTGATTGACCCACTAACTACACCAACCCAGGTTAGTCGTTAATCAAGTTGAGCTCTTGATTGCATCCCCGATGTTCACCTCTCTCACTCCTTTTATTATACATATGTATAAATATCTCCCCGTCTTATGCACTTGAGGTGAACTTATTTCGCTTCCGTCCTTCCCGATTACGAAGCTGTAGCGGTAAAAACCGCACAATATTGGCAACGACAAAAAATGGCAATGACAATGGCCCGCGCACATAAAAACGAACTGGAGAAACGCATATGTCCAATGATGTCCAACTCAAACGAAAATACGTCGATTGCTGGCATCCGTACTGGATGGCCCCTCTATATCATGCTTATATGCACCACTATGTCGTGACAACAGCAAAACCAGCTCAAAAAACCAGCGGCTCAAGCGTCGTCTCACCACTGTCATTATTCAGCATGTGCATACGTTTGAATTTATCCGTGATATAAGATCGAACGCATTGCTTATAAACTAAAGGTTCAACTCTTCCAACTAAACCGCCCGCGCGATTCCTTCACCTTATGCTTGGGACATAGATTGCGGGATCGGGTCGCACGCTGCGATGACACAGCCTGTTAATCGGTTTTATTTTATTTTACTTCGTCTCTAAATGGGCACATAATTGACCAACAGAACGCATTGATTCAAGTTGATGATCGGCTCCAGAGGTACACGATAGTAACCTCAAAACATCTGAAGCCACCCTCCTATTCGATGTGCTTACTGCCGTACGCTGTTGTTCGGTCGTTCTGAAAACTCCTAACGGGCAGAACTCGTGGCGCCCTCTGTAGCGCAAACTGGCAACTCCACGACTCGTTGCGCCCTCTAACCACTGCCACGCACAACTTCGAACTTTTACCGGCAGAATTCGAAACTTCGCGATAAAAGTTCGCATGGCCCAACCATAGATGTAGAAGCAACCGAATAATGAACTAAATGTCAAACTAACTGAAATCCAGGATCATTTTCATGACATAACTGTCGGAAAGAATTAGATTATGGATTGCAAACAAGTTAGAGTAACGTGAGTGCCAGAATTGCACTGCTGAGAGTGTATTATAGCAATTTTGTGAAATTTCGAACGTTTCGTTAAGTGTGTGCGTACAAAATTACGTCATCATTTCATAGAAAAGTCCGCCGACTAACGCTTGGATTTTTGGACAGAGCATGTGAGGGTATATATTATATATCCTCCATGCCACCGAGCAAGATGGCTTAGTGGCAAAGCCTTTGCCTTGCATTCGGGGGGCCTGGGTTTGAGACACAGGCCGGCCATTCATAAATTGGTTTACATGGTTCTATATCGGCCATGACATGAAACAAACAGAAAAATATATATATATATATATATATATATATCACAAAAATATCTCCAGTGCCTGATACGTCACCTCGAGTGCGGCAAATGTATAGGTACAACAAATATATAATAACAAAAAACAACAACAACAATAATAGC
The DNA here is from genome assembly GCA_003439945.1 of Dermanyssus gallinae. Classification (NCBI taxonomy): domain Eukaryota; kingdom Metazoa; phylum Arthropoda; class Arachnida; order Mesostigmata; family Dermanyssidae; genus Dermanyssus; species Dermanyssus gallinae. The sequence goes on along the minus strand of QVRM01002473.1, from coordinate 55,363 downwards.
AGCAACAACGACAACGTGAGCCCATACCCACAGATGACACACGCCCATCCACCATATGAACGTGAAAGCCAGCGAGATATGCCTATGAAGCCACAAGTTAACCACAAAAGGAAGAATCGCATGATCATGATGGTGATGATCAACGGACAAACCAAAACAAAGCTGTGATATAAAAGGCGGCCAAAGACCATCACAGACGGCGGTAGCATCAACAATAATCACAGCAGCAGCAGCAGCAGCAGCAGCAACAACAACAACAGCATCCGCAAATCTAGCAATCCATAACGGCAGCATAAACAACACCCACAACTGCAACAACAACAACAACGACAACGACGACAACGACGACAACATCAACAGAAACACTAACACAAAAGGCCCACTAACAATAACAAAAACAACAAAGCAACCCTCAATATGAGTGTTCCCATCCTTAGAAATAGAACAAAACCATGCAACAACGGCAAAAACCGGCAACGACAACAATGCACAACAGTGACAACAACATACATTAGCAAGGACAGCAACAACAAAACAGCAACAACAACAACAACAACAACAACAACAACAACAGCACAACAACAAACAACAACAACAACAACACACAACAACAAACAACAACAACAACAACAACAAACAACAACGACACAACAACCAAACAACAACACACAACAACAACGCACGACGGAGCGACGACGACGACGACGACACAACAACAAAACAACAATCAACAACAACAAACATATGGCTTAGGAGGGTGGTGGCAGCAAAAAATTGCCGGCAGTGTCTACCAAGCAGGCAGGGACAACGGCATGTTGCGACAAGACGAAAAAGAATCCGCCCGTGACGAGGCGGTAACACAGGCCCATCGGTACGACGTAGCGTAACGATAAGCGTTAGAACGTAGTGGTGCTGCTGCTGCCGCCGCTGCTGCTGCTGCTGCTGCTGCTGCTGGTAGTCGCAGCAGTAGCCAGAATAGACATAGCTGAAGCAGAAGCAACAGCAGATACAGTAAGAAGAAATAAGACCACATCCGGCGAGTCCGTGACCTCTCCCGCGCCGGGGATAAGAAAACACCAGCCGGCCAGCCAGCCAAGCCAACCAGACGGCCAGCCATCATCGTGAACTTCTGCTATGAACCGCTGGTTACGGCTACGGCACGAGCAGCCGGCAGAAAACCGAAAATAAAAAGCTCTCTTCTCATCTTGTATTGGACTTCATCGTCCGTCGTGTTGTTGTTGTTGTAGTTGCTGTTGCTGTTGTTGTTGTCGTTGTCGTTGCTGCTGTTGTTGTTGTTGTTATTGTTGTTTTTTCTTCTTCTTCTTCGACTTCTTCTTCGAGCTTTTGTTGCGTCAACCACTCCGCTCCTCACCCCCACCCCCCACCCTGCTTCAGATCTTCGGCATCAGCACCCGCACCCACCACACTGTGGACAGAAGCAAGCCACACCATTAGGGAGAAACGCGGACCAAAGGGAACAAAAGAGGAAAATACATGACCCCCATATCTCCATTTAGGGCCGTGGCAACCATAGAGTCCGCCCGCGCGCCAGCAAGCAACCGTGATGCCGATGACCCCCTACAGCCGCCGCTAGCTCCCACAGTAGTTCAGCAAGTAATACCCGTTGCAGCATAACATAATAATAATAAGAATAATACTTATCCATTGTGTTGCGAAAGCCAGCCGCTAAATGTACTGATTAAAGTCCGTAAATCTGTCCGAACATTAGTTCCTCTAGGTCTCTTCCCCTCGGTAGCGAGTCAAGAATAGGTCTTCCGTCGTTGCCGCGCTGAACGCGCGAAGACGATGCGCTGCCTTCGGAACGCTCCCGATCCTCGATGATCTGGCCGATAGTCCGCGGTATAGCATTGGTCCCCGTCCCCACACGCCTGACGTCTCAATGATGAGCGGGAAGCACTGCGTAATAATATATAATAATATAATATATTTTTATAAAATTTGTGTATATATGTTGTAATCAAAGCCAGCTGGGAAATGTAGACATTAATGTCCTTATATATGCATTAGTTCGTCCAGGCCCTCTTCCCCTCGGTAGAGCGTCGAGAATCATTCTTCCGTTGCCGCCAGTAGAATGAATGTACAATAATATTGAGGTAATCTATGTAGATATGGCGACACTGCACTTCTCTGCTATCGGCACCAATTTGCCGTCCGGCCGAGGTATGAAAATCGCGAAAAGCAATAGAACGAAGGTAAGTTCATCACCCAGACAAAATCAGCGACAACGTGAGCAATAACATCGGCAAGAGCGGCAAAATAATATCCGGCCTTAGCTTGACGCGCTTATTTTTTGCCGTTTTGTGGAGTGTCACGTCGCTTGGACTGTGTTGGTATGGGCCTGTCCGGATGCCCTCTTAGAATTTCGTCCTCCTCAAGAAACTGTGATAGACGTAGTGGACGAAAAATAATAATAATAATAATTATGATGGCGACGATGAATAATAATGATGATGATAATATTGTACTCTGGTGCTCAAATCTTGCAAAAGCACACGTCCTCCACCATGAATAACGTATATCATCCGTTTCCCGGCCAGCCGACCGGCTGATCTGTGGACGGACGAGCGTTTCGACCTCGGACAAGTGCATGCTAAACATTGCGTCTGACGAAATCTGTCATATCAACAGCATCAGCAGCAGCAGCAATCGAACATCCTCAACAACAACAACAACAACAACAACAACTATAATAACAACGACGATAAAACGAGCCCGTTTGTCCGGACAGCCAATTGCGCCACCGATACGCCAATTGAAAGACATCAAACGAGGAAGCGGCTAAACTAGCAAGCGTGAACCCGTACATAAGGTCTTATGTGTGGGCTCGTGCAGTCTGTGATGGGGCACTGATTTGTTCAGACACTAACTTAGGACTTGGGCGCGACCTGCTGAACGCCACGGTGATACTGTTTTTCAGATAGCAGTGCATCGAACCTCGTATCGGCGATCGTTCTTCTCCTCAGCAGCAACGACATATATATATATATATATATATATACTGTATAGTTGCACTATCACGGGCCACGATATCCGAGCAGGAGGAATGAAGTCAAATCACTATGAGTCTTCCTTGTGTTGTCTTGCTTTGCCGGTCCGTTCAATCAACGTTGAGTTCACGTTCACGCGGGCGTAGAACAAAAAGGGCAACAAATGACAAAGGTGGTTTGGTTTACGCGTTCGGCCGCCATCTTGAGAACGGGAAACGCACAAACGTTCAGCGATAATCCGTCGTATCCATTTATCTATCAATCTATCTATGTATCTATCCAGACATCCGTCTACCCACCAACCCACCCGACGAGCATCGACGGATTCGAATGCAGGGTAATCCGGCACCGGTTGTTAACTGCGGTGAATTGATAGATCAAAGTGCTAAGTCGACTGGTCACTTTGATCGTCCCAGCAGCGGTCCAAAATTGCCGCCTCCGCTCATCATGACGTTGACCGCACCGACGATAAAGAGAACAAAGGACGCCGACGGCCATACTCCAATGATACGGACGGGCTGCGGCGACTCCTCGCGTACACACATACGCCGTAGCCGCGGGGGGGGGGGGGGTGGAGGAGCTCCCTGAGGGTCAAGGAGGTAGCCCATCCCCCCCCCCCCCGCGACCGCTGCAAGAAGAAGAACAGAACTTCTACTACTGCTAATATTAGACATATTCCTTCCTGTATGTGTAATATTAGCAGTCAGTCGTGCAGCAGCGTGATCTCTATTACTACGGCACCGAGAACAGCGGCTATTGATAATCGTTGGCTGGCGACGTCAACGACACCCAGCCTGCGTGGCCGCTCGCCTTTTCGTCGTCCCGCTCGCAAACTCGAAACGAAGACATCGCGAAGCTCTGCGTTATATCGCCTAGCATTACGGCACTACTGCTGCCACATCTGCTGCACTACTTCGACGTGGTCGTTCGTGGTGGGTTTTTGAGTGGGGAACTCGTCATCACCGTTCCCGTTATCAATGGCGATGATGGCGGCGGTGAGGGCGCAGACTAAGTAGCGTCGCAGCGCAATGCCTGTAGCAGCTTCCTGCTATCCTGGCGCATATCCTGATAGCAGTGTTGCTTGTTATCCTGCTAGTTGTTGTTGTTGTTGCTGCTGTTCCCCGTTCGTCTTGTTTTCTGGCCCTCGGCGTCGAGACTCAGGGGAGCCGTAACAGCCGCACGTCAACAGACAAATCTATCGAATGATGATAGATAAACAAGTATGCGCGAGGCGGCATAAACCAGTTCTGCGCGTGTTCACGCCATATATATATATATATTTATATATATATATATATATCAACCGCTCAGCAAACAGGTGCCTTAGAAGCATCCGAAACAGAGGGCGTTCGTTTGAGCGTTTGTTCCTACCAATCAGAGAGATAGATGCCTACGTGTTTCTCACTCTAGTTTTTTTCGCCATTTGTTCACGCCAAATGCTCGAGCATTAATAATGGCTTGAACTCCGTTTGGCTTCGGAAGGAGCAGCGTACTCACTCGAGAATATGCATAAAAGGGCAAAGCATATAGGGTGATAGAATGACTGCTTTTTATTTACACAAAACCACGATTTTGCAAACAAATATTATATATGCTTCGCTACATGTGAAAGATATGCAATTGTTCGAGGTCAGAATTATTTTGGTAAACAATTTTATATATGAAACATAGTGACACTGAATCATTAATGTCAAAGATTAAATTCACACTGATCAATACACTCATAAGTATCGAGTACATCGTAGCGTTGAATATTTACTTTCCCACCAGTTTACAACCGTATTCGCTTACCACTCTAGATGTAACCAATCGATTGCTTCGGAAATGCGTTGTATATATATATATATATATTCGCATCTAACTCTTTCCAAATAAAAGTACATATTGATCAAATGTATTTTATCCAGTTTGACTTTTGAGACAAGAGCAATGGTAGTTTGGCTTTAATAAATCTCCAGAGATATGTAACAATCCGTTGGAGAGAAACAAAGCCGCCGTATTCTCGGACGTAGAAAAGGCGTTCGACTCGGCAGACGAGAAGTGTTTTGTGAATATCTTCATCCAAAGAGAATCACAGGTAAATTTGTCTATATATGATATCCGTTTTTGTCATAGTTACTTCTCAGATCGCGTGCAGGTCAACAAAAAGGTCGCCGACGATACTTGATGTTAGACTGCCACAACAACAACAAAAAGGAAACTAGTTTAGGAAGTTTAGGAAACTAGTGCGCTAGCCATGGTTGTGATATACCGAGGTATCGCCGGTTCGATCCCCAATGTTGAATGCATTTTCTTTGAGAAACTGAATTCATTAAGAATAGGTGATAAACCACCGCTGAGAGCCAGCGGCCATGCTGCCACAACGAGTGTTGGGGAAAGCCTATATACCTCAACAAGTCCGGTGAGTTCAAAGCCCAGAGAGGACGGAGGATTCTCTAGAATTAAAAACAATTACCTAAAAAGTGTTTCATTCTAGACGGCCCCACCCGCCGTAACTTGTGTGTTCTACCACACTAACTGTATGAAGTCCGGCTTCAACGAGCCGCCCGGTAGCGACTACTGTAAATGTCAGTGATATGGATCTCACTGTAACAGATACCATGCCGGACGCTGCCCTTTCGTGGCCTCATTGGCAAGCTTAGTCCGCGGAGATCATTCCAATAATTGGTGACCAATAATCGGGGTCGATATTTGTGTCGATTCGTGGCAGATCCGACATCGTAGAATGCTGTATCTAGAATATCATGAGGCGTGACTCAACGCCTATATGCTGAAACGCACTCTTAAAATATGTTGAGACTAGGCTTTCGTGTTCAGTTTATATGTGCGCGTGTGTTTTGGCCCTCGAAATGGTAGTGGTATGTACGTGGGATTAGTGCAGCTGGTGCACATGGAAATGCTCCCATGTTCGCCTCTTGAGCCTTCTCCTCGTGGGTTTAACGTAGGAGCTTTGCACGGCGAGAAGATCCGTGCAATCCTTCTGGTGTGTTGGGTGGAGGCAACAACAACAACAGCAACAACTACTACTATTACTACTACTACTACTGTGTCACTCGCGGCCACTCGAAGGTCGGAGCGTATGAATATATTCCGGTTGTCCTAATGTCGTCATTTGGGAACAGCCGGAGAAGCTAGAAAAGTTTTTCAGCTTACACGATGAAGTGGTGTAGATGTAGACGCCACGTAAGCCAGAAATATGACATCCCTCCAGCGCCACTATCTAAACGTAGCAGGTAGCATGTTTGTTTGCCTTCCAAGAGACCACGATGAGGAAACGCTCATAAGGTTTATAACTAGCTGTGCTCTGTTATTTCTACGCTGCCTATAGCCTTACTCTGAAGCAAAGCGTACCAGCCAACAAACCATCACTCAGTGTAGAATCATCACTCAATTTAAGGGTCCCCATTATTCTAGGTCTACTTGTAAGGTAAAAATCATAATCAGATTGCTTGACCATTGAATTATCTCCTTTGTTCCATTTATGATCTATTACTTTTCATTCGTTCGTCCTCGCATCCTCACGCATATATATATATATATATATATATATATATATATATATATATATATATATATATATATATATATAAATATCCGATTTTCCTATGTCATACAAACTACATTCATGTTTAGCTATTTCGGGCATACTCATATGTATGCATGAGATTAAACTGCGGGTTGTTCGCATGTGTATCTAACCTCTATTTCTACGCTGCCTATAGCCTTACTATGAAGCAAAGCGTACCAGCCAACCAACCATCACTCAGTGTAGAATCATCACTCAATTTAAGGGTCCCCATTAATCTAGGTCTACTTGTAAGGTAAAAATCATAATCAGATTGCTTGACCATTGAATTATCTCCTTTGTTCTATTTATGATCTATTACTTTTCATTCGTTCGTCCTCGCATCCTCACGCATATATATATATATAAATATATATATATATATAAATATCCGATTTTTCTATGTCATACAAACTACATTCATGTTTAGCTATTTCGGACATACTCATATGTATGCATGAGATTAAACTGCGGGTTGTTCGCATGTTTATCTAACCTCCCGCACCCTCTTTTTTTTCTCGCCACTTAGCCTCTCCTCCTCTTCATAGTCTAACGACTAGAAAATGAGCAATGTTTCCTGGAATATCTCGAGTACGCCTTGTCTTCAGTTGTTCAGAAACAACATTGTCCCCTTGTTGACAGGGTCCGGTGTTTTCCTAGCGACAGGCACAAAGTGTCTCGCTTCTTGAGGACTCCTTAGAGTTTCTGCGTTTTGTAATATCTGATATAACTTGTAATATATAATAACGTACAAAGCGGAGAAACACTCTGCTTTGTACGCTATTAGTAGTACAATATTATTATTAAAGTTATTAGTAAAGTGAAGCGAGGAATGGCGACGCCACGTCAACGACAAAGAAAACCAATGGGGATGCTGGCTTCTCCTGCTAAAGAATCGACAGAACAAACTAACGATAAAGATGACAATGGGGTCTTGAGCACAAACGGCGAGGTCACAAAGATCAGCAAGAAAAACTGAGAACACGCTCGGTCTGCGGCCGTCGCTGCACTCTTGGCTTTCTTCTTTGAATCTCTGGGCATATATATATATATATATACCCAGATACGTAGTTAGATGTATGCATACGACAATCTACATTGAGTCATACCAGCCATACTAGATCGAGACACTAGTTAAGACTATACATCAAAATATGTTTTATATATTACATGGTTCTGTGCGTATGCACAAGTATAGGCATGAACGTATACACGCATGTGGGCCTATGCGAGTGTCCGCGATTATTTATGTAATGTGTATTGTTGTTTTCATGGTACTTTCATGCATCATGTGCGAGATAGTTATCTATGACAACATACTCATCTCTACAGCTGGATTTGCGTGAGGACACACATGTTCGACTATTTGTCTATGTCTTCTTGTTGTTCTGTGTTGCTTTTTGTTGTTGTTGTTGTTGTTGTTGTTGTTGATGCTGTTGTTGTTGTTGTTGTTGTTTCTATTTGATATTGTTGTTGTTGTCGTCGTCATTGTTACTGCGAATCTCTATATTTGTGAAGCACATTTCCTCTGTTTTATTTTAGAATTACAATTTCCTGCTGCCTGTTGTTGTTGATGATGTTGTTGTCATTGTAGTCGACCAAAACACAGGGTAGTCGAGTATCATCTGACGTAGGTTTCATCATCCGTCATCATTGACTGCTGACACAGACGGCGTATCTCGCGGACTCTTACTACTGCTACTACTACTACTACACTGCACTAATTGTGTTCATTAACAAACGCGGTTCCATTTGTTTCTGCTGCCGCCATTTGACAATGATTACCTACAGCTGCTGCTGCTGCTGCTGCTGCGATGCTACGCGAATTACTTGCACGGCAATATTTGTCTGTAGGCGCGCGCAATAAGCGAGTAATGTGACAATAACGACGACGACGACACCGATGTCGACAATGTTGATGCTGCTGCTGCTATTGTTGTTGTTGTTGTTCGAATAATGCCGGAATTTCTGCTCACGTTTGTTTTCGTCAACCGCAATTCGTTTAATGGGCAGACAGACATTTTCTCTCTCTTTCTCTCGCTCTTACTCACACACAGACGAGTTCTTTCGTTCTCTTGATGCCCCTTTCTCTCTCTCTCTCTCGCTCTTTATTCTCCTTCTTCTTCTTCTTCCTCTTCTTTATCTCTCTCTCTGATGACTCCAGTCTCCCGCAGGTAATGCTCAGTCCCCGTAGCCCACACCCTGCATTTAGTCGTCTACTACAGCGATTGCTACTGCACTTAGCGAGTGTAAGTGCCTACATTATTATTACTACTACTACTGCTGCTGCTACGATACCGAAAATATCAGCAGCATGGCACGTTTGTAGACTCATGTACTATTACTATTTATCTTTAACGCACTCAAACAGTCTGTATGTATGTATACCAAAACAAAACAATTTGTTTATTATCACACGTGTTGTGTAGAAATAGTACAGCTAAATATGTGCATATGTTTACATACACACATTTAGTCATATAAACTAATAGATATGTATGTATGTATATATAACGGAAACGCATTTATGTGGGTTAGAAGTGCCACCAAATTTAAAGGGATACAATTGGTACGGTACGAGTCGGGTCGAGCCCGGTGACGTGATCCATTCGTATGCGCCTCGCAACCGAAGGAGACACATATGTGCGCGGGTTCGAGCCCCACCGTTGCACATTTGAATTTATGGAGGTTCGTCTATGAAGCAATGCGAGAAGCAAGGTTCCGCGAAGGTTAAATCTTGGCTGAGGGTCAGCCCGAAAACTTTACGGTACGAATCGGAATATGAAAAATCGAAAAAAATGTTTGGGGGAGTTGGGGTAATAACCAGAAAATGTACTGTCAAAATGGAGGATCTTGTGGTGATAGAGGTACGCCTAACAGAAGCAGTATGGGCAATTATAGCGATATATGGAACGCCAAGCAACACGGAAGAAGAGAAAGAAAAGAATGAGAAGATGAAAATCTATTTAAAGGTGTACATAAAGAACTGGAATGCAAATATCGAACAGCTGTCTGGAAGATAAGACAGAGCTGGCAGTTTACTGGTACACCTAGAAGAGTCAAGCAGGATCCAAATTTAAAATTTTGACCCGCAAGTGGAAGGAAAATATAGCCGTACGTGCACATAGAAGGATAGAAAGTCATCATCAAAAAGCTATTACTGACGAGGGCTAAACTAAATAACTGGTAGAGGAAATCAAGATAGATTCAGAAAAAGCATACACTATTTGAAGTGCTCATACATGGGTAGGGAAGGGCTGAAGCCGGGCGGGTAAAAGCCTGCATTAACACAAGTGAACGCAAAAATAGTATACATACAAAAATTGAGAAAAGCAGGTGGACGAGACGCATAAGGAAAGTTAGGGATAGGCGTTTGATAAATGCTGTAACATGCCAAGCGAACAATAAATCAATCAATCAATCATAAGGAAGAAAGTTCGAAAGGACAAACCCGAGGACGGTGAACTGATTGAATAAATGGGACAATGTTATTGATGAACAGGTGGCGCAGAGAACATAGACAGTAGGGAGGGCTGAAAGAAAGACAGCGGGAAGGGACGCAGAAGAGTATTGGTCCAATTACAAGAAAGCCAATAATAGAGCCAATTCAAAGTTAATTATATTAAAAATACATATGGGAAGGTATTTAACAGCATTTCGGGGGCTCCTAGGAGGCAGCGAGTGAAATGGATGGGCTGCAAAATGAACGATTAAATGGTGAAGCAGGATTTCCACCGTTCATTTTCTTTTCCCTCTTCTACATAACGAACGTTGCCCGTTACGTCAATTAATAAAACTGACGCCTAGAGAAGATGAAATATTTTTATACAACTATATACATACGTTTGGAGGCGTCCTTTATTCCAATATATCTATATGCATATATGCAATATGCATAGTAGGCGTTACATGAATCATGATAGGCGGTGCGTTTAATGAGCGCGGCATACATATTTTGTAAAGTTAGAGGACCGACGCGAAAAACGTGTCAGCAATACAGGACCAGGATTTATTTAGATCGAAAGGTGCAAACCGATGGTACACACACTACACGTTACAGCCACACAAATATATAGCAATGTTTAATCTTCGTTGTTCTCTATCATTCAGTATCATCCCAACAAGTCTAAGCTGAAGGATTTGTGGGCGTGTTGACATTCAGGTTGTCATAGCGTCATGTATATTTATCACCTCTTATATTAATTAATAGTCTGACACACGATGTCCTCACCTACCTACTATATGCCACCAGAGAGCTACTAGAAGTGTAGGTGCTGGTGCACAAATTTCGTTATGCCGGACATGCGAGTTGGCATAGCGATTAACTGGTACTAACAAGTAGGAAAGTATACCTATATTTATATCGGGACAAAAAGAAATACGGATTCGTGATATATGGTTACTATATCAGAAAACTTCGCTACTCCCTGGTTCCTGTTTCCATGGAGAGCAACCCGAGCCTATGCATGAATGTTGTGATATTTTGTAATGACTATTTTCCCTATATATATATATATATATATATATATATATATATATATATATATATATATATATATATATATATATATATACATTTAGCAACTGTAAAGGATTGCGTGTAAACAGCTATCCCTTTAAAATTCGTCTTAATCAATCAACTTACGTACGCAATACCACTAGGATTTAAAAGGATTAGGCTAGTCAAATATATACACGCTCGTTCACTCTCATGGCAAACACAATCTATCTACAAGCATCCTGAAACGACCCTGTTCTAGCGGCCACTGTGTTGGCCGACATCGACCGGCGATCACGACATGACAACAGTAGTAGCATGAAGCATAGAAACACATGTGGCTTGTTAGTAAGCATTTAGTACGATTTGCATTTCTACTATGTAACGTCCGCCAAGACTACTATGTAACGCCTACCGCGACACCAGTAGCAAGCATTATTTGGTTGATATGGCTGGCCTTATTAGCTCTTTCTTGGCTTGCCGTTGTTGTTCGCTCGAGATCGTTAACGCAACCAATACAGTCTACGGCATACGTCAAATGACGAGGTTGGACTTGGCTTTGTGTCATAGGGGTAAGATGCGCTGCGCTAATCTCACGATATCATACCACCGACTCAGTTATACCTATAGGAAATCGGGATATTTTCAGTTTTAACGTCGCCGGCTCGCAACACTAGGTAGACGGAATCGCTAGACGAAGACCAAAGAGAAAGTCAGTTTTAGACGTGAGAGATTCAAATCAGTCAAATCGCAGTCGATTTGTTCTGCCGCCGCCAACAACAACAACAGGAAAAGCAGCAAAAACGACAACAACAACAAAACAAGAACAACGACAATTGGCACGAATGACTAGGCTATGCATCGGCGAGATAGAGGAAGCCTTATGTCGTGCATTCTGCAAATTTCTGTCTATATTCTATATTTTTATAACTACTTTTGACCAAAGAAAAGTGATTTTGACTTAAATTGACAACGACAACAGCAGCAGCAGCACTAATAAACACAGAGACAATCCGTTGCTATTAAGCATCATAGGCGACACGACGGCCAATAACGGGTAAACCTATGTAGACTTGTCAAGTCAAACATCCTCGATTAAAAGACGTTCAAAGTGCGTCTCTTAGAGATGTTCCTCTGCACTCTTACACGGTGAATTTCCGCTAGTATCCTGGCGTCCCGAAGACAGGCTAGCACTATCCATACAGAACTAGATCATGCAAAGTGTTTTTCCACAGACCACAAACCAGCATTTTGCCAGCATACATCCACATAAAACGCATTTCTTCATAGCAGTGTATACCATCTACTTTCGAGTAACTAGGGAAACAGAGAGAGAGGGAAAGGAAATGAGCTGAAACACTTCATATAGCATCGCCGGAAGCATCAACCGAGACACCAGCTTTTACACTTATTGCACAAAGTACAAATCAAGTTAAAAACGAATAAGTGTCATGTTGGCTGAACGTGAACCTTTTAATCCGACCCGACCTCCGTTCTGCTAGGATCGCACTCGGATTCGTGTGTGCTCGCGGCGTAAACGGCGCCACCACAATTCTTTGACTACGTAATAGATACCACGTCGTAGATAGTAAGCGCACGACGCGCGCGTTGGATAGTAGCTCCGTATCCGTAACTCGACAAAACATGCCAACATTTGTTTTTCCAAACAAATATACCCACACACAAACACGCTCAAAGTATGGCCGAGCGCACAATCGACTCTACATGGAAGACAAGAGCACGCCAGAAATAAAAGGATCGAAACCAGTGTTCACTTTCAATACTGAATACTGAGCAGTAAACGATCCAGAACTACCCCCCCCCCCTTCCCGCCCCTACCAGCAGAGATAGCTGGGCGAGCTGGATGGAATAGCAACAAAAACCAGACTCAAGGTCCGGACACGGGTCAATGCCATCGTCATCATCATCATCATCTCAATCTCGGCCGTTGTGGTAGCCGAGGTCCACTATCCACCCAACCCCGACCTTCGACCTCTGCTCAGTGAGTCAAAGTGTCAAGTCAAGGAGCAGAAGAAACAGAAGCTGAAAAGACAACGAGTAAAAGAGAAAACGCAAACAGCTGCAGAAAGCAGAAAACGCACAAAAATGTGTTGTGCTCCTTCGGCCAGCAGATTTGTTAGACGAGAAAAACACGTCTAACTAACCAGAACGGGCAGGTTAGGTGGCTATTATTATTCTTGCCGATGTGTCGGTTGCCATACATCGTGCGCAAGCGTAAAACCACCCCCGAAAACAGAGCCACGACGAAAACAGAGCCAGCAGCGAGCAGCTAGCTAAGAAAAGTATACCTTGCTGCTGCTGCTACTACTACTACTACTACTACTACTACGAAGACAAGTTCTACCACTTACTGGTTAAAGGGAAGTGGTTAGAAAAGATCAAAGGAACGAAACATTGGGGGTGGTAACCCCGCATGAAGGCGAGAGAGAGAGAGAGATCGAGATAGATAGCGACAAATATATATACAGAGAGATAGAGCGCGGGGGGGGGGGGGGGGAGCGAGATCTGGTCGCTAGAGCAGCTGAAAATAGGTTCCAAACTGATACAGTGGGCTGTCTGGGCGGTGCTCCGATGACGCTCAGACACCGTCGTTGTCGAGCGAAACATCTGAAACACAGAACACAACCCTAGGCGAGCCCACACTACGCCGGCACCCGCTCCCATTACCGACGGCTGCCGTCTACTGCTGCTACTACCAGCGGGTACAAATGGAACCCACCCGGAGAAACAGAAGTGCCTGGCAGGAATCTGGCCGCCACCTCTATATGATGCCGTCAGTGCAAACACTGTAACAAAAAAGAGAACAGCTACCGACCGCAGTAGACGTTGTAGTAGTGGTCGTCCTAGTGAGAGTAATATCAATAATAATAAACATTATTATTAATATTATTTTTTTTTTTTTATTATTATTATTTATCAATATTTCGGTGTTTCCCTACAATTGTGGGATCTAACGTGTACCCGCCTAGGCTCACCCCCGCTCCTCAATCCATGGAGCCGATGACAGCGGCGGCGTTTCCCCTACACACTGCGAGCGAGAGTTGCCAAGGCGAGAGTTATTATTATTATTATTATTATTATTATTATTATTATTATTATTATTATTATTATTATTATTATTATTATTATTATTATTATTATTTATAAATCGTTGTTCATCAGTGTTTCCATCGACATGTTTACAGTTGTGAGCTTCATATGGATTGTATCAATTTTAACGCCCCATTGCAACTTATTCTTATCATCTCATAATGGCACCAATTAGGGGTGAGCCAAATATAGATAACGCTACACGCTGCAGGAGACACTAGTTTTCCCCAAATCGTAATCTTCGCGCTAATATTATTATTATTAATCTAGGCGAGGGACGCCACTGCCTCCGACACGTACGCCCTCGGCTATCGTGGACTAGCCAGCGCGAGCGTCGGCCACATCATTCACCAACGGAAGATGCATAACAAGGCGCCTATACGCGCGTCTTCTTGAAGACCATTGTAATTGCGTTCGGTCTCGATTCATCTGGCGTTTGTGGCAAGAATGCAGCTATCTGAAGCTAGCAAAAGAGTTGGGAAGAAGCTATCTGGGCTACAGCGGAGCCCGGATCGACCACGTTCCTCTGACCGAGAGAGGGTGTCGTTGAAATCACAGAGAGGTAACGCCAATATTCGACAGTCAGCGGCCACAACAATGCAACCGAGTGTACGACAATCATCAACAATTAACAGAATATTTGTAAACAACGTATAAATGACACAACGCAGCAGTAGCAAGCCTCAGCATACCTTATTATTATTATTATTATTATTTGCTCGTGTATCATCAACAAGCAATGGACCGAATTTGAATGAATCTGGCTTGTTCTGAAATCACACAGCCGACAGTTGCAAAACATCTCTGCCGCTTTCTTGATTTAAATTCCCTCCACTTTGGTAGCGCCTGCTTCGCACCTGCTTGAATCGACTCGAATCGGAAAAGAACTGGAAACTTTTCCTGATTTTGCGCATCTTCAAAAGGGGTTTATCAGCCATTGAGAAAGCTCAACTCGACGGCGGAGAAGCTATCAGTGCACAGCAAAGTAGATTAACCCTGCCATTCTCCATTAAAAAAAATCGAGAGTAAAGAATTCGCATGAATAAATATCTGTTGTATAGACTACACTTGTGGACTCGTTAAGTTTGTTTTTGTTTCAATCCAGTCAAAATCCATTTCAAAGTTCAATGCGTACGTTTCTTATTCGAGTTGTAAGTATAAATATAGTATATATGTATATACATAATCCTCTCTTTAAATTCTTTTCGCTCTTAAAGCGAACATCGCGGCAATAAACTAAGTTAAGCCCAGGTCGGCAATTGCAGCGCGGAGGCGACGGCGGCAGTGGTAGCGAGGTTCATCGAGATCACGCTGAACGGAATCGACGGAAGTAACCTAGCTTTTGGCAGCGTTCGAGAATCGTGAGCGAAAACTCCAGCAGAGACTTGAAGTGGCATCAGGTTGGCGCAGAGTCGTCGGTGTTATAGATGTTCCAATGCGTATATATATATATATATATATAAATGTCGGAGGTTGGAAACAGCGGAACCGCGCGCGACAGCACCTCGTTTTTCTGTCTCACTCCATCTCTATCTATCTATCTCTCTCTCTCTGTTAATACGGCAAAGTCGCAATAGGAAACGGATTTCCGATGGAGTTATTATTCCAGTGTCGAAGCCGCCACCAACGCCGGTAGTAAGTACCATTGCACGGGAAGGAGGGGGGGGGGGGGGGCTTGTCGTCATCTCCTCCTCCTCATCCGCACAGCAGAACGAGGTCGTCCAATGAAGTCGACTCGACTAGATAACGAGCGGCGAGAACGAAGGACGACGTCGTCATTTCAATACTGCGAAGTCCGCCGAAGATCCGTCGTTGTATCCGTGCGCGATGTACATTACGTCGGACAAACGGAACAGCTCCAGCGGAGCGCTGGAGCGACGCTGCTGTGCACTGCACTTGTAACGAACAATATCTGTCTGTCTGTCTGTCTGCGTCTGTATACAGAATACCAGGACGGCTCCAACGGTGCTAACGGTCGCAATGCTAGCAGTAGCATCTACGTAGTATCTCTCTGTCCAAATGTAAGCCACTCATGAGAATAATAGAACCTATCTAGCTGTCTGTCTAGCTATGTGTGCTCTAGTTGTAGTCATAGTAGTTGTAGTCGTAGTAGTAGTCGCTGCGTCGAGCCCGGTGGCCTGGTGGCTTAGGTCTGCGCCTCGCAACCGGATGAGACACATAGGTGCACGGGTTCGAACCCCACCGTTGCACATTTGTTCCGTGGACAGTTCCGTGGACGTGAAATCTTGGCTGAGGGTCAGCCCGAAAACTTTACTTAGTAGTCGCTGCGTGAAGCAACAAGCCCTAACACACTTTCGGCAAGTGGGGCACTTCCTTCCAGCCAGGACAACAGCAGCAGCAAAAGCAACAGCGTCCGCCAGGACAACAACAACAACAAAAGCAACAGCAGCAGCCGCGGCAGCTGCAGAAAAGAAGAAACAGAATACGTTTCAGAATATCTCAACCTGTTTCGACCCGACCACCTCCGCCCCGCTCTGCCCCGCTCCGCTCTGCTGGGTCTCGTGGGTGTTGTTGTTGGGAACCCCTCAACGGGTCTCTCGACGGACAGAAACGCTTCGACCACTGCGTCGCTACGGCAACAATGAAAATGCAGCGGCCAGATATACGTGTATTATGTATGTGGGCAACCCGTCGGCCGCTGGGTGGGTGACCCGACCTCTCGATACTGCCGACGATACCGCCGACGATACTGCGGCGGCGACAACACCCCGCGCGCGCCGGCGCTCGCCTACCTGATGCCTTTTCTACATGTAGCATGCACCCGCTACACGTTCTCCGCATGTATCCGCGTAGCTTTCTAGCTAGCTGCAGTGTGATAACAGCAAGGCACAGCTGAACCACGGCTGACTGATCAAACTACAAGTAGGTGCTAGCTTTTAGTGCGATTTTGTATGCCTATATATATATATATATATATAAATATATATATATATATATATATATATATATATATATATATATATATATATATATATATATATATATATAAATATATATATATATATATACGTACAATGTCACTATATTGCACTTACTTTTTTATTATTATATATAGTTCCATTAAATGGTTTATTTTCTTTATTATATATATATATATATATATATATATATATATTCCTTTAGAAATCGTTAAAATTGACTCAAATTAACTACATAGGCATACTGCTCTCTAAAACACGGGAATATTATACTGTGAACGAAAGAAACATGTTTATGTGAACAGGTAACGTCAATGAAGCACATGCGTCGTCGAAGCACGAGGTTGTGCTGTTTGCAGCAGGAAAGGCACGTGACTCTGTCTTGAGGCGGCTCTGTGTGAGCAAAGTTGCCGTCATAGGACGGGCTCATCTAGCGCTCTCCGTAGAAGTAAAGTCATAACAATAGTTAACGCGGCCTCAGGCCGTCTGCAGTCATTTTAACCGCTGCCTTTTCTACGGCAAAGTTACATAAGGAGGTATCTCGACTGAGCCGTTTGAGCTTCGGGATTTCAATTTTTATTATGATTACCTAGCGGATCGGCTACTACCCGACTAAACTACCAGCCAACTACCGACAGAAGGCTATAGCTGGAAAATACTCGGTTAACAATCGTATCGTTTTAGGGTAGAACTTCTGTTGTATTTGGATGGATATAGTTGTTGTTGCTGCTGCTGCATAAAAATCATCACCGCTGCACTTCGGAGCCACTTGGTTATAACCCAATGAACAAGTTCGAGAAAGCGGCATCCATCTACGCCACGGGCGCCACGTCGGAATCAAACCTAAGACTCGTGAAAACAGCTGAAATAAGCAGTTTTCAAGGGCTAGCCGGAAAACTTTTTAGTATCCGTCTCAACTCTGCTGGCAGTACCGCTCTCTGACGGTGACCAGCAATAGAATAGGTTTCGAGAGACTCTACTAAAATAGTAAACGCCTACACACGCTATGACACGAGATGACCACGAGTATCGTCGACACTCGCATGAAGTATCGAAAAAATACGGGAAAAGAGAGAGAGACAGAGAAAGAGCAACGCAGTAAATACGTGGATGCAAACAGAATTTCGGTACCGCAAGCATCTACGAAGACGAAGATACGTACATATTACTGTTATCAGACAAACGCACCCAATGGCCATCCAATACTTTACCGCGGCGTCTTCGTGGTGGACGATCCCTTTCCAGGGGGCATGTCTTCCTAGTCAACTCGGTCCCCTTCTCTTTGAACCCTGCTCGATACTTTAGCAAAAATATAGAGAAATGGCTTTCTCTTTCTCGTTCCAAATAATGTTGTTTAGATAACTTGTGAAAAATGTTTTTTTCTTATGCATCTGGTTCTCTCTATCTTTTCTAGGTCTCCTTCTCAATAACATTTCTTATGTTATCATATTCCAGTTATTTATATATATATATATATATATATATATATATATATATATATATATTTATATATATATATATAGATATGCACCCCAGTCAAACGAGGTTTTAGTGTTTACCCACTATTCGGAAATGGAAGAACATAGGTGGTGTTTATATAGCGTTACTTGTTAATTCAACAAGTGGAACAACAGACGTCAATTAGAACGTTCACCAATCGGCAGAATAGGCCCTCGGCATTGGTTGCTACGTGTTCTTGTATGCACGTGTCAACAATCTTGGGTAAGGCATTTACGTCAGCTTCATCCTGTTTCCGTTTATCCTGTCATCCATGGTTACATTTTTTTTAGTAGAAAAGTAATCCATTATAACATGATGGATAACTACAGGTGAATACAAAATATTACTGGAGCTGATGTTTTCGGGAATTCATAGAAACGAACACGTGTGTGTCGTCAGTTAAAAAATAAAGTAGCAAATAAATTTCAACAGCTCCCAGCCCGATCAAGGAACAGAGTGTGTATGTGTGTGTGTGTGTATCAAGGACAACTAAACGTTGAGTCAAAATGTGCGTGGCTGTCAAACTAACTCTAGAGGATGAAACAGACTTGCTGAACGGGCACAATTCTTGCGCACTGTCCTGAGACTTCGGTCGCTGCTGTAACTGCTTGTGTTGTCGTTGTTGTTGCTGTTGTTGGTGTTGCTGTTGTTGGTGTTGCTGCTGTTGTTATTGTTGTTCATATTGTTGCTGCAGCTAAGGCTGTCGTTGCTTATTAAATACGAAGAGGTGTTAGGTACATACGGAGTTGGATTCAGCAACCCAGCCATACATACATACCCTGTTCCTTAAACTATGATTTCTATGCTCGAAGTTAATATATATATATATATATATGTATATATATATAGTAACTTTGCCTAGAGGGCTGGCGCGCTAGTCATGGTTGTCATCTACTAATATATATATATATATATATATATATATATATATATACTGCGCTCCGATTAATTGATTCAAGTCTCTCATCTATCGCACATAGCAGTCTTTGCGACATCTGTTTGGGGTCACATGACGTCGTACAGGGTGGTATGATCGCTTGATGAGTGGCTGGCTGGTCGTTTAGCTCATCGGTCGCTTCGTGACGAACGATTCAGACAGGATGAGGGTTAGTCGAGTAGCAGCAGCAGCAACAGTATTAGTAATAATAGTAGTAGTAGAAGTTTATCGTAGGAAAAAGACTAAAGAAACGACGACGACGACCAATGACAAAAGCAGCGATAGCGGCCGTCTGCCGTTCCAGTTGGTACGGAGATCGTGCGACGTGTGAACGTATTGCGACATCGGCAACAACAACAACAACAAGAGTAACGGCAACAACAATAACAATAACAACAACAACAAGAGTAACGGCAACAACAGCAACAAGAGTGACAGCAACAACAACCACAACAACAAAAGCAACTACAACAATGACGGTTAGTAGAATGATGGCGAGCGGCCACAACGCGACAATACGCACGTTGTCGTCTCCAGGCCGGCTCTAGCAACAAATACGTCGAACAGCCACCGCTTTCGCTTTTCGTCGGAACGTTTCGCCGTGAGACGTCTTCCACATAAACGAGAGAAGGAGAGAGAAACGTTGGCCTGGACTAACGTCGCCAGCTATATAAACGCATACTCTTTCGTCAAAAACGCCAGCAGTATTAGCAACGACGACGACAACAACAACAACAACAATAGCAAAAACAAACGCAACAACAACTGCAACAATAGCAAAAACAAACGCAACAACAACTACCATGGTAACACAGTAGTAGTATAGTACAGAACAAGTACTATACGGTCAGTGGCCGTTACAGCTTCGGTATCGAAAGTTAATTTACTTTATTTCGTTGCTCATATATACGTGATATTTATATTCAGTTTGATATTTGACAGTTACACCGCGGCTAAAGGATGGACCACATATTTGGTAAACATGCACACAACATCAGCGCCAGGATAACAGGGGGGGGGGGGGGGGGAGCTTTTCTCCCAGCCAATACAGACAATGAGAAACAACTGCATCATACACAGTCGAAAACAAAATAGATTACAGTTGCATATGGCCAGTTAATCATCCGTCGATATCTTGCTGTTAAACTGGGGCTAAAAGATTGTCAGGCGTTTATCCAGTGGCCTAATATTATTATTATTATTATTATTATTATTTCGCTCTCTCAACAACAAATTATGGTTAAACTAAACTATGTTTAAAAACGTATGCAATGAGTCTGAGTCCATGACATCAACTCGAAATGCAATGCTTTCCTTCCTAACTTAAATACCGGCAATAGCACTTGCCTCGGGAATACAGTTCCCTCGCATCGATCTGATCCTCCTCGACCTCTTGCATGCATTTAGACACGACTTCAACAACAGATACAAACTTCTATGTCTTAGCTAGTTGACAATAGCTCGAACTCTTTTTTAACGACGACTTCAGCACGGTCTGCACATCTAACCGTCATGGCTGTGATTGGCAGATTAAGATGCAGAAATGAGGATACAACCGCCGTGCCGCATAAGACCAAGAAGAAGAATAAAATGCACGCAGCACTAATTTGAATGAGCTTAACTTACCCTGCAGACTGCAGGGTAAGTTAGCTAGAACAACTTTAGTTGCTAGATGATCAGAGAATCTCGCTGCGAGCCGCAACTGACTAAGCGGACAAAGGCGACATTGACACTAGGGCACAATAATAACGACAGCCACATCAAGCCGGCCGCTAGAGGAAACGCACTCATAGGGCGGCTACTCTTCCAGCGGTTGTTGTTGTTTTCTGTTGTTGTCGTCGTCGTTGTTGTTAATATCTTTGTTGTTGTTGTTGTTGTTGTTGTTGTTGTTGTTGTTGTTGTTGTTGTTGTTGTTGTTCTTGTTGTTGTTGTTGTTGTTGTTGTTGTTGTTCTTGTTGTTGTTCTTGTTGTTGTTCTTGTTGTTGTTCTTGTTGTTGTTCTTGTTGTTGTTTTTGTTGTTGTTGTTGTTGTTAATATCTTTGTTGTTGTTGTTGTTAATATCTTTGTTGTTGTTGTTGCTACTGCTTCAGCTGTCACCGCAGCTGGCACGGTTCACTACTGGCGGGCCGGTTTAAAGAACGCCGACACAACACTGGAACTCCTGCCAGTAAGTACAACAGTCTCAGATAGCGACACATGACCGGAGATGGAGAAATGCGGCAACGGAGAAAGAAGACAGCATCAGCAGACGACGAGGCAGCCGCAGACAGGATCGCAGCTGGCACACCGGCAAATGTACAGCAGGCGGCACAACCAAAAACAGAAGACGTAGCTGAACAGACAGACTCACACAGAAGTTTGTGTTCGCGCGACACCCCCGACACCCCCGACAACCCGCGAAGGGTAAGTCGGCCACAGGGATGGACGTTTTGCAGAGCCATATTCGTCCTCGCCCGTGTGTTGATGTACATGCGCAGACTCTGCCTAATTATGCTAGTGTCTGTCTACACACACATATATGTATATATATATATATATATATATATATATATATATATATATATATCAGGAAATAGACAATATGTCTATCAAGCTCTACCGTCGTGCCCTTTCGACCTCTCTCTGGGCAGTCTGGATGACAGTTTCACTAACGATGATCACGACAAACCGCCGTTTGCATCGTTAACGAACCATGTGGCACGCGCCCTGCTATAGACACAGCCTATATTGAGCTCATATATGTATATATATATATATATATACATATATATCATAGCGGCCATATATATAGAACCACCATTAGAAATAAGCAAAACAGTGTTTGTTTCGAATACGAAGACGATAGGTACGACGAAGACGAAGCAGGAAAGAAGAAGAGAGAGAGAAAGATATAAAGAAATATATATGTATATATATATATATATATATATAAAGAGAGAGAGCAACAGAGCGAGCAAAAAAACTAGAAGTGTCATCCCAGAAGGGATCATCCAGATAACACTCTTGAACGAGTTTCCAGCTGATCACGATCTAATAAGACAAACTTCGTAGATTCACACGACAGACGAGGATCTATACACACACACAAACACACATACCCACACAGAGAGACGTCCAGAAACACATGCACTCTAGGAGATAGAGAGAGAGGGGGGGGAGAGAAAGGGAGAGAGAGAGGGAGACAGGGTATCGGACCCCAAGAACGCCAAATGAACGCCATCGTCACAATTGCCTCCGTCATATTGTGCCGACGACAAGTGTGCCGTCTCTCTGCCGACAGTGGGCGGTTTGCCTGCCCGCCTTCCTGCCTTCGTTTCTTCCGTTTTTCCTTCCTTGTTTGTTAGCTTCGTTTGATCCATTGGGGAGCGTCATGACAAGCGTGACAAATGCGTCACGCACACGTTTACATACACACGCGACTATGGCCAGCAGACGACATGACAGTTCAGAAACACACACAGATCTAATGTTTATATGTCATATGTTCACACACACACACATCTGATGTTTGTTTGTTTGTATGTCGGTCGGATGGACGGTTGGTCCGCTTGTTCATTCGTTTATTCGTTGATCCGTCTTCATCAATAAAATGATGACGACGACAACGACGACGACGATGATGATGATGATGCCGCCGTGAATTGCCGCGCTGCCGTGCAGTGCTAATGCTGTCACGCCTATGACCCGTGTCGTTAGCGTCGCTGTCCGGGTTGTTACCACCGCTGTGCTGACGACCCTCATTGGTTGTGTCGTTCATAGATCGAGCGTAGCGTCGTCAAGCGTCGTCGATACACGTCAGGTGTCTGTCTCAGAATGGTTGATTGAAGCCCAGCTCAATATAGACAGACGTGCAAGACTACCAGTTAGTCTAGTAGAAGTTGTTTGTCGATAGAAAAAAAAATGCCACGCAACTCCGAAGCTGAGGCTGCGGAGGAGTGGTGCTAGCGGAGGAATACGGGTTTAGTAGGGTTTGTTGTAGTGGAGGAGTTTGTGAGTCCCCCCCCCCTCGGATCCGACACTAGCTGCTAACAACTGGCATTCCCAACAACTTCAATTAGAAAACGTACTTCCGGAAACGGAAATGAGAAAAAACGTACCAGTTGTTGTTGTTGTTGTAGACATAGACCATAGAATAACATCGCACGGCACGCGTGTCGACAGTGTCCTTAGTAGCGGCTCTATCTCTCGGTGGTTTTGTTTGTGTTTGAAGCAGCTCAGGGTTGTTGTTGTTGTTATTGTTGTTGTTGTTATTGTAGTAGTAGTAGTTGTAGTTGTTGTTGTTGTTGTTGTTGTGTATGTTTGCTCGCCGATCCTTGCTGTCTCCAACCCTCGCTCGCCCCACCCTTTCGAATGGCAGGCCGCCGTGTTCATGTCATTGCCGTTTTTCTCAAGGTGCTGCTGTCTCAACAAGCTATTCAACAGGCGTGCCGCCATATGTCCACGTGACTGTAGTAGCGTACTTGCGTATAATTGTGTGTGTGTGTGTGTTTATGCGTGTTGTGTGCATAGTTCCACCGGTCCATCGAGGTAGTTCTATAGGTCGAGCGCTACTCGTGACCGAGCAACAAAATGACGACATGCAATGCAATGCCTACAGCACTGCAGTCGCAAGCTCCTTTCCGCCAGTCCAGTGTTCAAAGGTAGCGGTGACCCTCGCTGATCAAGAGAAATACACACCAGAAATAACAACTAAGGCAAGAACAGCGGCGGACACAACAACAACAACAATATAACGGTAGCAGCAGCGGTAGCAACAGTAGCAACAACAGCAACAACGACAACAACAACACCATGGACATCATCAACTGCAACGGCTGTACTGGCCAAAGAAACAACAACAATCCAAACAGCATATAATTCCCACCTGCAGTCAAAACGCGGACTTTGCTCTTGTCGAGTCGCGTAGTGCAACGGCCAACCTTTAAGTCGAAAACAGATAAAGGGTAAAACAGATCTTTTTCTCGGTGGCTCGCTCGCCGTCTACGGAGGAACTTCCTCATCAGTGAATCGACAAGGCAATATCACTAGCCGATTCAAGGAAGAGCAGATTCTTTGAGGAAAAACAAAAACAAAAAAAATATGTGTATATATATATATATATATATATATATATATATATATATATATATTTATATGTATATATACAGGGTACGCGGTCTTTTGATAGATGCGTAGATACAAAATATTTCCTGGACTAAAGCGCACGTATGCACAGAATATATATATATATATATATATATATATATATATATATATATATATATATATATATATTACACTTTTTGGAATCTGGCACCACGCAGACGATTTTATACCTTTTAGCGAAGAAAAATTACAGAACGTAATGATGTCAACACAGACCCAACGATTGCAACGACCTGATATGATCGTCAAGAAATGAAACCCAATGAGTGGAGCTTCGCTCAGCCGCTACGCAAACAGAAACGGAACGCTACAGATCCAGAAAGCTAGTGGTTTATAGCATTTATTAGTATCCCGTACAAAACTTCCATCTCCATCATTTTAAATGGGCTCTTCTCAATCATATCTCGACTCAGTAGTATGACTTTTTAGAAGGAAGACATTACAGAATAAATATCACGTCTATAAGAAAACAATAGTGGCTCACGGTGATTCGGCTAACTCATTTATTTTTATTCTCTCTCTCTCTCTATATATATATATATATATATTGTGGCGGCGTAGTCAACGGGGCCATTGCGCTAGTTATGGTTGCCTAACATCTAGCGCGGTGTCGCCGATTCCTGCTGTTGTTGATCCAATTCTCTCTGAGCGATGCTCAAGAAAAATGAATAGATGATAAAACATACCGCCGAAAGTCGACGACCATGCTGCTCCCACAAGGACTACTAAGAACACCCTAGATCTCTTAACATGTCCGCTTATGCTACCGCTTCCAAGCGCTTCTAAATAGAATACTTTTCAGGCTGATTTGGAGCTAACCATAACATCAAGGCTTTCCTTTAGCAATCACATTGAGCAAGTATGCACAAAAGTGCCAAAGGCGGCACTAATATAGTTAGTTAGAAGACCCTTGCGATACGAGTCTACCAGAAGGAATCAATATCTTTAAAACCGAAGTGCTCCCAATCTCAACTAGCTGCCTGCCTGCAATTGCTCAGCACTTGACATTCAAACATTTGAAAAGCCCCGACAAGGAAAAATGCACCTTTATAAGCGAAAATTAGGACTGCCCAGGAACGCATCAGTAACGCTCTCCGTAAACCTGTACGTTGAGAGGGTGCTAA
Source organism: Dermanyssus gallinae (assembly GCA_003439945.1). Classification (NCBI taxonomy): domain Eukaryota; kingdom Metazoa; phylum Arthropoda; class Arachnida; order Mesostigmata; family Dermanyssidae; genus Dermanyssus; species Dermanyssus gallinae. The sequence continues at coordinate 29,536 of QVRM01002473.1, read as the reverse complement.
TTAAGGGACCTGCAGCTGGACCAACTCACGCTCCTCACAAAGGCGCTGACATTTAGCCAATAATCTAGAAACCCCGCAAAATTACGACGTTTAGAACTCACAACTCTACGGAAGGATTGGCCTTCCGCTCTCAGAAATGAATAAGGGCTGTACAAACAAATCGCGCATTCATTTACAGAACAACGTGGCACGGCTGTCACTATTATGACAGCTGTATGAAGCGAAACTGCCATAACGTCGATGATTGTATTTGCACTTTTTGTGTAACTTGTGTAAAACTTCATTAAATAATCGATTATTGGCAGAACTTGATGGATTGCTCCTATCGACCAAAGATACTACTCTCCACCAACTTTCAACAGAGTGACGGGTCTGCACACCAATTCAATGAAGAACAACACACGATTATTGTATATATATATATATATATATATATATATAATATATATATATATATATATATATATATATGCATATCGCTAAAAACGAATGCTAAGATAATGCTTCGAGTCTTGCTTCGAGCAAATTGACTCGATACATTCAGTTTTACGTTAAATCCAGCAACGGATATAACAGAACGTCGTTGAAAGTGTTCTAAGAGCGGCAACGCGAGCTGTGTGAGCAACTTCAAGCGTTCCAACTCCTTTGTCGTCGTCGTCGTCGTGTTCGAAGCCTAAGTATAGTGTGCCAACTTCATCAAACTTTATCGTGGTGCCCGGTTGCCTCGAGTTGAGTGCAGGAACTAGCTCTCGGCTCTTGTCGTCATCATCATCATCAATCATCACTACCATCGCCACCACCAAAGACCCTCTTCGTCTGAACTTCTGTCCACGTCTGAACTCAGCCGTTCAGGTCGATAAGGATCTGCATGAGCATGCATTCTAAGGCACCAACCAGCATTACTTCATGCCGCTGCTAGATAAAAATTGCGGCCCGTTGTTCCACTGCTGAATCGGGTCCGGATATCCTGTCGCTTGTCCATCCATAGTTATCCGTCGGGTGGCGCTCACACGATTTCCGGTACACTTCAAGCAGAAACAACAACAGCGACAGCAGCAGCATGAAAGAATGCTGGTGATGTCTGTTGCAGTTGCATGGTACGTTTTCTTTCATTCGATTTTGACTAGTACGTATCGACGAAAATGAAATAGCGTGCTTTCAAATTAAAGTTGATTCTTTAAAAATAGACTAAAATAAAGAAAAACATAAACTAAAGCTGAGATGATCATCGACATCATCATCATCATCAAACAGGAACCTTGACAACTAAATGCGCTTCATTAATTAAGTTCAATAAAGAATAAATGCTTTAGATCTTAACTTCTCTTTTACTCTTGTTTAGTCTTGAGTTCGCTGCGTCAATTCAGCTGGCTGCCATGACCGCACTTTGCAGGTCATTCAATGTAGGTGATGATTCGACGGGTGGTGACGATTTGTGGCACACACGAGCATCATGTTAGCTACGTACGTCCTGCATACAGTTAGGCCACTTGCACGAAGAACTTCCAACTAAGAAACGAATCGTATGGCTTGCAGGTCTACAAATGCGTATGTTCTTGCTATCGTAGTAACTATGTTTGTTGTTGTTGATGTTGTTGTTTTTTTCCAGCACTATTAATGTTGTCAATTGTTGTAATTGCTGTTTTAACACATCTTTCATTACATAAGACCACAAGGATCGATGCATATAGGGTATCAAATTTAAAAAAGTACTTATTAACTGTAATTGACTCAGATAAGAGACGCAACATACCGTCTGTCTTTTTTTTGTTGTGTCATCATGGATCGAGGTTTGCTGCAACTGTCTAAACGTTCGTCAAATCAGGCAACGCAGGACAGAAACATCGATCATCTGTCGATTTAAATTATATATATATATTTATATATATATATCGCTCCTCACAAGCCCTTGTGTAGTGAGTTAACCACATAACTCTGTAACCCCTTTATAAGTATATATATATATATATATATATATATATATATATATAACGAATACGCCAAGCAATGGCAGCGGTCAACAAGAGGAAACGACGCAACGGTGTCAAGGTCTAAGACGCCCCTCCCTTTGACCGCACGTACTTCGTTATCGTGTAAACAGATAAGTAGTAGGTAGGTAGATACATATACGTTTAGATAGCAGGGCAGGTAGGCAGCTTGATAGCTATGACCAATAACAGGTGCCCGTAGAAACGCTGTGCTGTTGTTGGTGGAGGTTGGTGGATTCAGTGTTTCGTCGCGTGGCCCAGCACACCTGGCACCATACAGCCGCGCTTAAGTAAAGGCGTCAACCATGGCTACTTTCCGTATGACGACGCCAATGACTGAGAAACAAGAACAGCGAACTGCTAGACTTGCTGGAAGCGGATCAAGGTATAGCGAAATCGACGGGACGGCAAGTTGAGGAAATGACCGGCGAAAGAACTGCTCACACCACCACTGAACTAGGAGGCGCGGATTCGAAACTAGCACGACGCATTATTCACTTTCCTAGTGTGTCAACCAACCGCCAGACTGATGTGAACAGGCAAGCTATAGTGATGCGGCCGTTGCTATCACCGACCAAATAGGAAAAAAAAATACAAACAGCATGACGCAGCCTTCTCCTCCCCCGCCTATCTTACCCTCATCATGGCACGATTATAATATGACATTTCTATTTAACAACGTATAGGAAATAAATATCGTTTGCGAAGAGAACTATAAATATATACCGAGAGAGAGAACGCGCGTGAACGGGTGCGCCGGTGAGCTGGATAAGCAGAACAGACGTCACCGCAATAGAGGAGAAAAAATGGACGGCCCAAATGGCTCGAGCAAGAGCATACGCATAGATGGACATCAAAAAGGACGTAGCGTATCTTATTTTTTGGCCGATAGCAGTCGGTAGAAGAAGCACGTATATTCTATCACGCATGTTTAAATATATATATATATATATATATATATATATAACATCACAGCAGGCTCACGTCAGCGACGGGTCACCGCTAACCTGACAGGTGAAGGATTAACACCCCCCGAGGGCTGTGTGTCACTGCCGCGATCACAAAGTAACTCCAGTCGTCTTCGGAAGACCACGAGGAACCAGAAAACGAAACCGTATGACACCAAAATGAAAGACACCAAATGACACGAACAAAACGACCGGAAAAAGACGGCCGATACCAGGATCGAGGAAAAAAGGAAGCGAAACGCGGTGCTGCTGCTGACCGAGCAACAGCAGTAGCGGCGCGAGCAGAGATAACGTTACGAAGTGCCTGAAAGGCGGTGTTCTTTCACGGTGCTCACAGAATCGGGTCTCTCTCGACCACAGCCGCCGCAAAGTTGACCGACCAGCAGAAGGCAGGTTACAGGGCTGAGTTGGTCTTCCCGGGCTCGTCCCGAGGAGCCTGCCAGCGGGGCATGAGAAAGAAAAGTCTAGAACTAACAACATCTTTTAAGGAGGTTCGTTCTCACTCTAGACCGTCCTGCGTCCCCTACGAACGGCTTGGAATCACCGTGCGCGGCATATCTTCAATGCACCGAGGGCGGCAGGGCCGCTGTTCAAAATATCTAGGGTTTCCCCAGCAGTCCTTGTGGCAACAAAGCGATCGAACTTCGCTCACTCAATCACACGACCGATTCACCCCCAAACAGCCTCGTTCCGCAGAACATGCAAATCGCCGTTAGAGACGGCTAATTAGTCGACGATTGTCGGCACCCTCCGTCGATTTAATGATCTCGTCTTGGCAACGGGCGGATCCAGGGTGAATTAAGGACACCACCAACAACTATGGTAGGCGTGCCACAGCATTTAACCATCAGCATTATCGTCATCAGTACCATCGCCAATATCAACAACCAAAATGACAGCAACATAGCAACTGCAACGAGGACAACAGCGATAAGAAAAACAACAACAACAACACCTTCGGCATTCACGACAAAAGGGGTATGGCATCGCTTATGTGGTATGTCATGATACGTCTCAATAGGGCCGCACGGATTACCCTTTGGCATAACCGGGGTTTATATCGTTCCGTACCAAGCATCATTACAGAAGTACTGGAACGTGGAAACTGTCGAAAGGGAGAACCTTTGCTGTTTAACCGACAGGGCTGTCAATGCCTCTAGGACAGCCGTTCGTTCGTTCGATTAATAAACATATTCTGCTAGCCTAGGGTGGGAAAGTCCGAGGAGTATGATGTAGTTTCAATTAGCGGTAGCGTTAAAAACCGTAGCAAAAGAGAGGTCTCCCACAACTTTGTACATATCGTCTATGGTGTCGTTACTAGTAGATCGGACTGCGGCATATATACGGTGGCCATTGTCATTCGAGTTATTATTGTTGCTGTTGAGGCTACTGCTGTTATTAACGCCAAATTATCACCACATTCCATTTTCTATATTGATATATTATTGGCATATTCTCTTTTTAAATACGAATTTAGAATTTACTCCATTTGTATTGCCCTATTACACGCAAATTATATATATATATATATATATATATATATATATATATATATATTCACGCAAAACGTGTTTCGCTTGCAATAACTTGAGCGACGCACGTTTGCGACATAGGTAAACAGCGAAAGGCACCGCCCGCAACCCTGCATTCAACTATGCAGGCTAGGTCTACGCAAAGCCGGTGATGACATCTATGACGTTGGCGACGACGATATCAACAACAACAACAATAATATGAATCAATCATATTTATTTCACTCACATAGGGTATGCACAAGATAGTTCATGTTATTTTTGAACATAATTATTTGTTGTCCTGCCGTTCCATCAAGAGAAGAAATGTAAAGATCTTCGTTACAGCGCCGGACAATCAATCAACCGCGTGATACTTAGCGCAATGCTGCGAGCAGAACCGACAAATACACTACTTACGTACTATAGTCTTCATGAATACGAGGCGATGGAACCCGCGTACGATGTGCCTGGTATAGCAACAATAATATCAGCTCAGTGTGAACTTCCGAACCAAAATGCTAGGGCATTGTTCCGTCCGGATGTATGCCATGATTAAGCTTCCAATCTGGACGTCGATAGGATCGGCACACTGAGCCGGTTAGCCCGGCTAAATCAAGCCGTTTTTGCGACTTGCGACTTCACCTGTGTTCAACAGGGAAGCCATCGTTGCTGCATGCGTCTTCTTCACGAAGTCACATATTTATATTATTAGTATTTTTAGTAAAATTACCAATTTATGGTTTACATTTATCATTACCTAAAGCTGCTTAAGAATAGTCAACGTGTTGCTCAGAGAATAGAATGAATCGTCGTGCAGCTCGCGTGAACATTCCTATTAGACGTCTATGCTATGTGGTTTTAGCTCCTCTATGTGGAGGAAAGAACAAAATATAATAACAACCACAATAACAATAAGAACAACAACAAGAACAATAACAACAACAACAACAACGACAACAACACTAACAACCGCAACAACAAAGAGAACGACTCCGACAACAACGGCAGCCAAAAGGGACTATCTCGCTGAGGGGGGAGGCACGAACGCGATGACCACCGGCCGAGCTTAACTTCACCTCGTAGTTACGCTGATAAGGCCAACGAAATCCGACTGAAAACGACCGCTCTGTAATCCTTTTATACTTGCAGCAACCTTGCAAGGATGATGGCAAAAGCGATTTTTCTCTAATCTTTCTTGAGTTTGTACTCTTGGCTTCTTCGGCTGTTGACGCCACGTCCTGCTGGCGAGGCGCCCCAAAAAGCTTTGGATGGTTGCAGGCAATGCCAACGCGCTCGTCGCATACAGAAACAAGGCGGATCCACTGCTTCCTGTGAATCCCTCCAATATGCATTTGGTAACAGCAACGCGCACGTCAGTTCTAAAGATAGATATATATATATATATATATATATATATATATATATATATACGAAACTACTTCCCTGATGATCAAAGCTGAGTGGTGGTTCGCAACAGCCGTTTAGTAAACAAGCGTATCGGTATTGTTATAAACAATTAGCTATAATAACGTGCTTTTTTCTTGCGTCACTATGCTTCGGAATAACCATTCATTTGCTGCCATCTTCGATCCAAACGGTCATAATAACTCGATGTGACGAGGAGATGACGAGCAAAAACGGCCTGCTAATCTCAAACCGTCGAGACTAGGTTTGGCCCCGGACCGCCAGAAGCCATCGCTGGCTTAGTTCCTGTTCGCTAACGTGCCTCTCTGAGAGATCGATTCGTCTCGCTAGTCTTTGTTTATCTGACGTGATAGCTTTTTGTCATTGTTGCTGTTGGCATGTTGCTATGATTGTTACTGTTGTTGTTGTTCTTGCTGTTGTTGTTGCTGCTGCTGTTGTTATTGTTATTACTGCTGTTGTTGTTGTTGTTCCCTGCTGCTGCTGCTGCTGAAGCTGCCAATGTAGTGGTTAGTATTGAAACAGTGGTCGTCCAATCCAACTTCTTAGCTCGTTCTCCAGCACAAAAAAGTCATTACTGCGCGTCTGTCGGTGATGACAGAGACGCAGTCAACTCGCATCCGACCAGTCCGACGAAGCTCACATTAAGCAAGCTATGAGCCAAACATCGGTCACATAAGCTAATACTCGCCCACGCGTGCACACATGTGCTCATCCCTATGCACACCCACATACATCTCTTTTTCGCTATATATATATATATAGAAAATATTGTGATGCTTTATTAATCATTTACAATACGTTTGCACACTCGGCAGTGCTCGCCTATGTATATATATATATATATGTATATATATATATATATATATATATATATCGACAAAATGACTAGTTTCAGCTCAGCCTACGTTTTAAATGGCCCCTGATGAATTGATGATAACGTTCGTCGCCTTGAATTCTGGTTATGGCTTTTCATTTACGCTCGGCTGTCCTGCGTCACGTCGTACTGTCTGTCGGGTCGTCTTGCGAACTAGAGAATACTTAGCCAGCTCGAGGTGGCACGCATTCATGCATGCATGCAGTAGAGCAGCATCCATACGAAAAGCAGACTTCTCCCACGCACGAGCCTACCAAAAGAGATATCATCGATGGACAGCTACATAAACATACGCACACATGGCAATAATTAGAGGCTCACTCATATATCAGTTTCACTATATGCCCACATGTGTGTGTACATATATACATATATATATATATATATATATATATATATATATATATATATATATATATATATATATATATATATATGCACACTGGATCATTAGGTCAACTTCAGTCAGAGTCGTAGAACAACAATTGTTTAGGTTTGGCCCATACGCCATCATTTGCTCATTCACAGAGACGCATTTTTCTCTTCCTTTCTGTCTCTCTCTCTCTAAATAAAGGAGGATTATATATATATATATATATATATATATATATATATATATATATATATATATATATATATATATATATATATATATATAATAAAAAAGTGGGAGACATGTCTAAACACACACACAGATATGCAGGGTGGGAGCAAGGCTAGTGATATTTTATATCAGGTAGTTTGGCGATTTTGTCTGTTGCTGGTGCTGCTGCGTTGTTTGATCGTTCTCTTACAAGCGAAGCAGAGCTTTTATTCCGAGGAGACAAGCTCCATCTCATCGTCGTGCTAGCAATTCTCCGACGGCTGCTTCGGCTACTGTTGCACACTTGCGTATGCTGACGCTACCGTGCGTTCAAACGCATCAGCCCGTCCTTTCGCACGGGGGCGATCAGAGTTCGAAGTCACAAGTTCGAGTCTGCAGCACAATGAAAGCAGCAGCGGCGGCTGCGGCGGCGGCAAAACCAAAGTCCCGTTCAAGACGACAAGAAAAGGCTTCTAGCGAGAGCCACGAATCAAACCAGGGTCTTCCTTTCTATTTGCCGTCGCCCTGGCTCTGGCCACAGACACACACACACATAGAATTCGTAGCGACGAGCATCATTTGCCGTGTCTCTCCATCTACAATGAGGGCTTGTCGTTATTATTATTTTTCTTCATGCTCTCCCTTGTTTCTTCAATAATAGTCATCATCATCATAATAATAACAAACCAAGCAACTAACAACTAATAACTCGGGCAACAATATAATGATCACCGCCACCACGACCTACCAAGCCGACCGACCGTGCACCGCACAGCCTAATAATCATCATCATTGCAGACCAGACGTTGGACAGAGAGAACAATCGATATATATATATATATAAGTGCTGGAGATTCCAGATGATCTTTCTCGACATCTAGTATATATATGTCTGCATGTATGTTTATATATATACATGCATATATATACATCTATATATATATATATATATATATATATTCAACAAGATCAGGGCCAAGGTGGATGGTAAGGAGTAAACATGGCCGCTGTTGGCAGCGTTGGTGGCGCTATGGCACGGCAGGAGACGGTCGCCGTCTCATGTCATCATCTCATTGGGTTCGCTGCCGAGCGGGCTCGTGGGGTCGCCTGGAGTCAACCCACAACTCATCCGAACCTGCCGGGCTCACCACGAGGCCGAGCGCCAGCGAACGCGGGACCGCCGCGCACATTATGAGGCGGTGCGCACTCACTGCCGTAAGATGCTTGCCACTATAAACAACAGATCAGCAATGTTGTGCCTATCGTCAGTTCTGCACTGTAAACAGTGCATATGTGTGTGTGTGTGTGTACGTGTGCGTATGAAAATAGGGTAGAAGATAATGTAAACGAACGCGAACCAACAAGCTATTCCTTAAGTAATGCTTACAACCGCCAGAGTACTACTAGTAAGATGGCAGAATAATAAGAATACAAATCATTTTATTATTCATACGTTTGCGAACTTGCCAAGGAAGTAGTAATAGCGAAAGACCATTGAGCACAGTAGTACGAATGTGTGGGGCAATTATCTCGCTGTCTGCGTGGTAGCTGATCAGCATTTAGCACACAGCTAAGAGGGGTAAACCCCTCCTAGCTGCGTATGTCAACAAGAGGTCTCAACAAGAGGATGTCACACAAGTGTCAGGGTGATACGTAAGCCTGTGGTGTGTAAAACATAAAAGCGTCTACACGATAGCCGACGTGACAATATACTCAGCTATCAATTTAAAGGCATGCGCCATCAAAGTTTCCAGATTAAAAAAAACCGTAAAGCACTTTCCGACAGTACCTAAATTGTCGGCTTGACCGCTACCTTAGGAGAAAAATCACGACTGCTCAAGCAAATTTCTCAGCATAGCTCTAACTTGTCGGTCTTGGCAGACTTAGGGTGACTCTCTGCATTATCGAGGTAATTTGATGCGTAATTTAAATACCTCAGAAGTCAAACACGAATTATCCACATATTCGACGCGTGGCAGTTTCTAACGCGATCGCACACTCATAGCAATAGAATATTAAACAACGGAGGCAGCTGTATCTAACCGTTATGTATAAGGCACCACCATTTTAAAGTTTTAATAATATCATTTCGATAAGGAATAACTGGCACATACAAAGAACAAATCCACACCATGTACTTATCAAGCGTTTTATCGGAGTCAACCACACGACTACTCATTGCATTTGAGTTCGCATACCTTTACGACAGCGCTCCACCGACATTAAGAATCATACTCGCACACTATCCATGAAAGTGTTTCTTTTGGTAAGGCTCCCACATCACAGAGCAAGGCTGCACTTTGCTAGGAGTAAGCACTTTGTATAACCAAATAGAGACACCTTAGCCACATACAACCAGGCACCTAAAAAAGTATGTCCTGTTGCTGCAAATGTATGCGCCTAAAAGACAACATCGCCAGTAGCTTGTTGCAGTTTCTCACAGAAAGAGTAAGAATCCTCCTATACCGAAAACGTTTCAGTCATCCAAGTATTGAAAATTGGCCTGTGTCTAAAACACAAATGTAGTACAGCAGAAATGGGGCGTACATTATAGTTGAACTTTCTTGCTGACTCTAATTAAGTTAAGCCATACGCGAGCGGTAATACTAGAGGAAAGAGGATGAGGAAGAAGGGTCTGTCAGGATTAAATAATAACCTGACTTTTAGTGTCATAAAAATCCTATAGTTCAACATCTTCAAAACACAACTTTAACTACAGATTTCATCAGAATATTATCTAGTTTTTTTGTTTAGCTGCCACATCTTACCATATAACACCCATAACTAGAATGGGGCATCTACAATTTTTACCATCACGACTGTTATGAACTACGGTTGAGTGTATGCCTTCTACAGAGTAGTTCACAACATGCAAGCGAGTAGCAGGTGTGATTTTAGCGAACTCACCTGAAATCATTCCAACAAGAAAACAAAAACGTTAGTTTTCAGTGTAATACAGGTATGAGTCACTTGACCCGTGCGGAGAGGGGACACTGAGCACATACTTTACACTTGACAAGGTATCGCTTAATAGGCAGGCATCTTGCCAGGCAGATCGATACACAAAGAGATGCCCCTCTTCCTGTATTATACCTGATAATATATAAGGTATCAACAAACATTTCGAACAAAGCTGGACTAAGTGTGCAAAGCCCTAAAAAATAGAAACGTGTCTATTCGATTTTGATATGTTTTACTCTATTCTTCGGATATGTGCGAATGAGCAAAGTACTTTTAACTATTTGTTCTTGCTCCAGCGAGACTATGCCCAGGCAAACATTAGTTTCCGACTTAATTTTGCTTTCACTTTAAAACGTTGTACCTTAATTGCCGAATTTCCTATGTAAATGATCCATATATATATATATATATATATATATATATATATATATATATATATATATATATATATATATATATATATATATATATATATATATATATATATATTGTTTTTCTTTAATTACGTTTATTTCACTCTGATTGAGTATAATATACAGTTAAAAAATGTTGCTTTATAATGCTCTACCTTCTTCACGCTATATATAAACATAATGTTTATTTCGCAATAACTTTGCATTTCAAGATAATAATCAAGATCATAATTACCATACAGTCATCATTATATATATATATATATATATATATATATATATATATATAGCGGAAGAGATTTGACCTCGTGCAGCTTAACCGAATGACCGACAATCATACATGTCGGCGGCTTAAAGAGTTGTGCGGCCGTAATGTCACGCATGTTGTCATTTGCTATTCATGTTTATGCTGCTGTTGTTGTTGCGCCTTGACGCACTGCTCGTGCACATTACGATCGCCGTCTAAACTCGTTCTTGTCTTGCAGCCCCTGCGGCCTTCACAACTTGAAAGCTGTGAAGACGAAATCGATTTTAAATAGCCAGCCGTTTGCAGCTGTCGTTAATCGGCGTTCATTAGCACAGAGCCTTTATCCAATCGATGCCGGTCAGGTGAAACTGAATACGTCGTAGCCGATGCAATTCATCGGTTTAAACTGTTATTGTATGCTTAGTCATATATATATATATATATATATATATATATATATATATATAGCTGCGTTTTACAGAACTGATCAAATTGCACTTCAAGTATAGAGTAGAATCCTTCTAAATAGAGATAATAGCGTATAACAATATGCTCACAATATTTCACGAATAAGCAGTATCCCCAAATTAGACAATATAGGAGTAGATACTATCAAATCGTAAACGCTCCTTGTAACATTCGTGTCTAGGAATGTATCTAATTCCGTCAAACTTTACATTACAAAAATGAAACCTGCCAAATGTGCTATTCCCTAAAATCCAAACTAACAAACGTTTCCCGCCTGAAACTGGACTACGACTGTATTCCGTTTTAACACGATTTTCTGATACTACCTTCTACCATACTCTAGCAGGTGATAAGCACCACTTTCCTCATAGTACGTATAAACGACGAAAGTGGGGCTTATTACCTGCTAGTATATGCAACAAACTAGCACCCAAAAGTAGCGATAGATTGAATGTATGTATGTATATGTATATATACATTTATATGTGTTCACTCGATATTGTCGTATGCACGAGATGGTCAAATACGTTGAAAATACCCATGTCGAGTATGCATTGATCCACACATGTATAAATGCAGTTCGTACGATATAAGCTAGTCTCGTGTGGGCGACTGCAAGGAGTGTGTGGCATGCCACCATGTGTTCCAAGCAAACACGGTCTAAGAGCGTTATCTAACCTTATGGGCCGGCCTTCTCTCTCTCTCCCCCGTCCCAAGCAGCACGATGCACTTGCGCACTTGAGATGGCTGAACTATTATACTTGCGATCTGCGTCTTCACCTGGCAAACACTCAGGGACTCGGTCAGTCAACTGGCCGTCCTAATCTACGCTCGACGTGACCTAGCGTCCTCACGGCCAGCGCGAGCCTTCACGAAGCCCACACTTCCCCATCATCGCTCGGCTTCACCGCTCTGCAGTAAGCGCGTCAAATCATACAACGGGCAGTCTTTATTTGATTAACTGCCTACTCGTTGTTGCCATGTCACCACCACCGCCGCTACCACAGCCTCCATGCTCTAGCTAACTGAGTGGTCCTGTTCAGAACCCCTCAAGAACCTTTCTGTCATCCACGGTTCTTCACGTCAACCTAGCACCATCACCAATATTCGACCTAGCTTCTACTTAGCTTATCTTCCCCAGCGTGCCTTCCTCTATTTCTTGTCCTTCATCTGGCTGTCTGCTGACTAAACCCCTACATCCTCTTCCCTGTACATGTTGTCCCCTTCATGTTTTCCACTTACCCATCATCACCCCGCTGCCTCCCACCCAACCCGTAGCGTTGTCACATACACAAATACCCACACACAGCAGTGCATACACACACATGTGGGGGTGTCTATGGGCGTGCCGTCTATACAACCGACGCCGCCGCCTTTATACGGATGGGGTGTCGTCGTTGTCGTCGTCGTTGTCGGTGGTGGTCGATGCGTACGTCCTTGCGTCTCTCCACCCGCGAATTTCTTCCACTCTTCTCGGCTCTCCTCTTTATACGTCTGTCTTTCTTGTTACAGCGCCGGCGACGACGAGTACCATCTTTGATCATCCCGACTCCCTGACTGTCATCCCAATCTAACAACAATGAGCTATTCCGTCCGTCGTCGCCTCACATCACTAGACCTCTTTCCATATCGGACACCGAACCGGCCCAGACTCAATCGTATCCGCCCCCTTCCCCCCCCCCCCCTCCTCCTGCAGAGGCAGCAGCAACAACAACAACCGGCATCGACCACTAGCCAGGCACCATTATAACCCGCTACTGCGTTGACGCTCGCCCAACGAGCGCAACCCTAACCATCCGATAAGGCGGGTTCACTTTTCCTCTTTTCACCTCACTTTTCCTCTATGTCTATCTCCTCGAGAAGCGTTATCTTCTTTGTTCCTTCCTTTATTTCTCTCCCCGTCTCTCTCTGTTTCTATATCCCACATCCTCCAGGAGCTCGTTTGTCCATCTGCCTGATTCTGTCTCGCACTCTCGCCTTGTTCGTGTATCGTACATTCCGTACGTGCATGTCGATAGAAATCTACATCGTCGTACTGAGACACTATAGAAAAGCAGACAGAGATGCAGAAGGATATTGTTGTGGGTCTCTCTTTCTCTCTCATCATCGGTGTCTGCAAAGATGACACTTCTTGCTTGCCCAATAGAAGCGCCTGCTGACCAAGCGACCGTTCCATGACTTCGAAGTGCTCTATCTATGCCTGTTTATCCGCCCGCCGCCCCCGCGGCCCGCCTTGCTGTCGTCCTAAGCGGGGTAGCCTAACCGCGCCTCCTTGCCGCACCCTAACCACGTGGTCAATCGCCTCGTCTTTCTTATGAGGGTTCGTCTTCTTCTATCTCTTTTCCTTATTCTTCTGTGTCTTCTTTCCCTTCGATTTTTCCCTGCAGCCACTGGCTGCTTTACGATGGCAGACAGCAGCCGACTAAGTAACCAGTGCTGAGTACGGTATTACTATCCGTAGGTTCATCTGCTCGCTCGCATGCTAGAAACGCCGCCGCCGCCAATGACTTCCTTGCCAGAAACGCGGCCAATCAATCGGTCCTGAGCCGCCAATTGCTCTCTCGGATTACTCGCCTAGTTAGTGAATATACGACCGGGATAACGGCAAGAACCATTGGCTCCTCTACTTGTCGGACGAGGATCGGACTCAATACAGCTCAACGCCTCTGCCCACATCACGATCGTTAACTGGCAGCTTGACCGGCAGCTGCCAGCCGCCCTGGTAACAATGCTAAAGTTCATCGCTCTTCTCCCTGTGTCTATCGTCGTCAGTAACAGCATCATCACCATCATCATCGACGATCAGATTCGATAATTCTGCTCCTTCCCCTTTGACTCCCCCGCCAGGTACTTCCCCTTCGCCTCCTTAACACAGGCGGCCATTGTTGTTGTTGTTTTCGTTTCACACTACCACGACCTACTTCTTGCTCTACGGTCGATTTGCTTCTGGAGGCTTCCAGACGAATGGACGTTCAGCCAGCAACAGCAGGCTCTCTACAGGAACTGGAAAAGCCAAGGATCTTGTCCAGATCTCCATGACGGGAACGAGGCGAACGGAGAAGAGAGTAGGCGAACGTAGGGGAAATAGGGCAAGTGGTGCAGAATGTGTAGGATTAGGCGACTTTGAGGACGGTAGACAATAGCTTGTGCCATCAGAAGTAGTCAGAGCATCATCAACATCAACAACAGCAGTAGCAGTAGTAATGGTTATGACGATTATCTGTAGTTCTGCTGGTGGCGGTGTGGTACTAATGCCTCTGTTATCTCCCGTCACCCGTAATCCCCCGTCTCAACCCCCGTAACCCTCACACCCCGACGCGAACAGGGACCCCGGCGACCTGGTGACGACAACAGCGAAGATAACCACCAGGCCTCATGAGCTGCCGTTGTCTATCAGCAGTGATATCTCTGCACTCGCCGTGTCGTCAATCTGTCTGTACGTCGTCTCGGCTTCGTTTGTAACGTGGGCAGCGATTTTGGCTAGCGCGACCATCATAGCGCAAAGACGGCCACGAAGGAGGCCGACAGAAACAGAGATCCCCCAGCAGACCAGCGACGCTGCTGTGGAGCGTCGATCAGGCTGTTTAGAAGAAGAAGATGAAGGAAAAGCTTACAACAACGTAGTCAGTTATTGGATGAGCTTCGAGCTTCTACATGGTAAACACAACAACACAAACTAAAGTTGTCACTGACTAACATAGCCATGATGTTTCTCGCCCGCCGATGTTCCGACGACGAGAATTCCCCCTGCTTCGAATTCCCGTAATTCGTGACAGAGATCCACAGATTATAGAATGCCGACGTTTGTACCACTCATATGTGTTCATACACAATGTATATATTATTTTCGTTATACAATGAACAATAATGTTCATCAAAGACTTTGGATCGTAAAGCGCATGGTCCGTATTTTATTTGTTTGCCATTAAATCACTATTGTACGTCGTTATATAGTCTGGATCGGTGATTTGTGGGGATGGCATTTTTGTCAGCTCCCTCACTAACCAGGCGTGCTGTTTATCAGCATTCCCGCCTTAACCAAAACAAAGGCTAGTACGATGAGCGTGCCTACCAGACGGCAGACCGGCGCGAGTATTTATCATACATACGAAGTCACGTACATAATGCGCCTCGTAGACAGGTACGCAAATTCAAAAGAGCACCTGAACCTAAGGGAAAGTGTTTAGCGATTATTAAGGATGAGTATTTGCCGACTCGAGACAACATAGACTTAACGGTACACGCAATGATGGGGGCAATAAAGGCTCTAATTTAAAAGCAGCTCTTACCACAAGCCAAACAAGCAGTGATCGCCATTACATACAACAAATTCCACACTTTCGGCGTTGCGCCATGCCAGTAAGCGAGATAGCCTTGCACCCTCACGGGAGAGCCGCTAATAATAGATCACAGCTATTTAAACTTTTTAAATGCTGCATCCTTAGCTCTAGCTAGCTCTACAGGGACGCGCGCGCGAGAGAGAGAGAGAGCGGCGCAGTGGAGCGCAATTAGTAATAATTAACCATCACAGCGAATAAGGCACGCTGAATAGGCTAGTTTAGATGACGCAAAGCAACGTCTGTGGATCGGTACTCAGGAGCTTTACTCTACCGGCACCACGCTTTCTTGCTTTCAAATCGGTTTTTGCAACGTCAGCGTCGAGTTAATGAGGTGCATGCCAAAGTAGGTCATTAGAAGTCACAACGAATCAAACGACAGCAAACAACAATGTATGTCTGCAATAATACCAACAATCAGTGGTGCCATGCAAAGTTCGAATACTATAAGAGCTTCTTGAGAGACACAAATCGTTTACCTTACCTGGCAGGATGAGGAAACTGCTCCCCGTAGCTAAAGCAGAGGAACAGGTATAAAAGACCCATGGAAATGCGTCTGTCGAAGGCATGAAATAATGAAGGGAGCCGCCTATATATATATACAGCATCGTCCGGTTTAAAAGTCAGCGTCGTCTTAGGAGGGTGTTTAAAATGTCAAGAATAGCTAGAACTGCCCAGGTTCAATAAACGTAAACGCCAACTATTCTAGCTATCTATCCAGATAAAAGCTAATTGGCCAAGATATATACAGGGCCTTCCATAACCGTATGTATTTACTTTAAGGTTTAGTAGAGCTCGGCAAGAGAATCATTTTTCCCAATGGAAGAAAGGTGCGGCAACGTCTTGCTTAGGAGTAAGGATAATATTTATAAAAATAGCTATATATACATATATAGGGCTACAAAAAGTTTTTCCGGTATTGTCCGTAGAGAATCATGAAAAAAAAACGGAAAAAACTTTTTGTAGAACCAATGTATCGGTGCAAAAACATTATTTTTAAATGCGCAATTGAATACACGGGGAATCATCCCCCTTAGTAAGGCTATGGCATCACTCCGATACACTTCGATCAACTACGACGACAACGACGACGACGTCAAACCTGGTACTACGACTAACATTGTTAGTCCAGCCTTTCATTGCGTGATTTTCGACGAACGACACTCGGCTCGTTCTGCAGCGATGTTTCTTTTCCTCGGGGCGCGCGCGACAGTCCTGCCTTCGTCCATCGTCCGTCACGTCGACACGTCGGTAAGTGGTAACGAACACGACACCAAGTGCTATAATCGGCCACTGCGCCACTGCGTTAATTGTGCGAAACGTGCAGAGTTTCAAAAAACACAAACAGGCCAAGCTAAGGGGGGGGGGGACGGCGCTGCTGCTGCTGTAGCGAGCCAGCGGGGGTCGTCGAAGCGGTGGCATAAGCGTCAGCCCCCATACCTCCGGGGAGCCCACAGACACGCCAGCCTTGTTTCGCTACAGCACAGTAACGAGTCCCTGAGTGACCCACCCGAAGGGGTGCAATATCGCAATCGCCCCACGGCATCGGCCACGATTAAGGCTGCTAGGCGAGGTTGGCTTTGTAGTTATAGGGGGTTGTAGTAGGCCGAGACGCTGGGTCGGGCGCCCTATGCGAGGATGGAGGCCCTGTACGAAGCTGGGGACGCTGTATGAAGTTGGGGGCCCTGAAGGGACTGGCCACGTTCATCGCTGCGTTATGGGGGGTGGGAGGAAGTGAGGGGTAAGGGGGCAAATCCCACGTGATGAGAAACAGCCGCAGACTACTGCTGCTGGCCAGTCTGTTTCATCGCAGGAGGCAGGTAGCTCTGCAATATCGCTAGTTCTACTACAACTGCCACTACCACCCCCCCCCCCCCCACGTCACTACATGGCTATTAATGCCACTGCTACTACTACTACGACGATTACCCGTTGTCCGTCCCGATTCCCCTTCGCGTCACGGCGAAACTTGTCGTTAGGCTTTAGCGAGCAGAACATCCATTCGTAACGGTTATAAACCACGGCCATGCAGCGCACTCGGCGGAACCAATACACCGAGCGGCACCCGCCTTCGCCCCTTGCTCTCACGCCCCACGTTCCACGCCACCCCTAGCCCCGATCCTTTGTTCTCGGACTGCTCTCGCTGCTACTGAGTCAGTTCTCATCATATCGCGTCGAAGCACCTTTCCGACGTCCCAAAACTCCCTCGTGGTGAGCAGCTCCGTCAGTAACCTGAGCGACGTGCGATGCGAGGTGCCTCAACACCCTCTCGCCATCTCACGTCCACACGCCTACCGCCGCCGGTATATCGGGCGCAGAGGTTCGTTCGTTCGATAAAACAAAACACTTCACTCGTTTGTGAATTCTCAGTGCTCAAGATTGCTTTTTATCGACACTTGTAGCTGTGTATGAAGTATACGCGAGCGTATGTGTGTGTCAATGTATCTGCATAAAGATGTTTACGCGAAGACATGTAGTAGAGCCGCAAGCTGAATTAAAAAAAAAAAAAAATATATATATATATATATATATATAAAGCAAATCATGTGCGGCCTTCAAATAACTGCTGAAAAATACTTCAAAGATTGCTGTGATTGCTGTTCGGTCCTCAATCAACGACCGAATGGTTTGTACACACATTCACCGCGTTGTACTCGCGCTTGTCTGGCTGTCTCTGCCTATACGTACAATAACTACTACCCCAACTAGTACCGATTCGAGGCTACTGCGGCCAGCCGAACTACAACGGCACCTGCCGTACTGCCAGTCGAACTGAGCTAGATATCGTGACTATCAAAGTAGTATGTGTCGCAAGGAAAGCTGCCGTCAGTCAGCTCCATCGTTGCGTGCGCTGGGTCTCTCTCTATCTTAATCTATCTATCTCTCGGCGCCAGTAGCAGATCAACAATCACATACGAACTGTAAGTGTGTCTGTGCCTCATTATATATATATATATATATTGCTCTCTCTCGCCTAGCTTATTCGCCCAACACGGTATATGTTTGTTTTTCGTTAAGATTTTAATTAGTCAGCAGGAAAAAGGGCCGGCGTCTATTGCGAGTCGCAATCCAAGGAACTCGCGTCTCGCTCTATATGCAGTCTGCTGAATGATTCGTATGGTTGGTTAGTCTTAGTTGAAGTTCGTGTGTCGACAGTAGTCGACGCAGTATGTGCAGTAGCCTGAACCGTAGCAGTAATAGTAGTAGTAATAGTAGAAACATTGGATATCAAAGCCATAGTAACACGCCAACGCTACCACCCTGAATACCGCTTTGGAAGCAAGCCATTGCAGCGAGCATCCAATAAAAAACAACGACAACTTAGGCCATACAAATGGTTAAGTTAGTGATAATCGTAACGACGTATTACACGTAAGAATCGCTCCGATGCTGGTATATATATATATATATATATATATATATATATGCATAAGTCTACTTTAGCGCGGGTACTTCTTTATATCAACCGAAAACGCTAATACCTTGGCGGGCGCTGCCATATTGTGTGGATCGGACTACATATATATATATACAGCATGTGCAGTGAATGCAGATATGGAAAAGATATATATATATATATATATATATATATATATCTGCACTCGCGCACAAGTTTTCAGCTCGGACAGTTCAGTGTCGATGAATGGAGAAGAAGTCCGTTGTTATCGTATAGAGGATAGACAGGGGCATCTGACATTCATTCAATCAGAATATTCTACGCGAAAAGAGTCCATCGCGAGCGAACCGACCACAATGTTACACTCACACACACACACATCCACATCTCCGGCTTTGCCGGGATCAAGGCAAAAACACACAAACGATTGAGACGGAACAGGCAACCGAACGTTCCACAAAACAAAAGCGGAGCAAGAGATACATCGCGAGAAAAAGTAGACGAAGCAGAAGATGAAGAACACGACGAAGAAGACGAAGCAGAAGATGCAGACGACGAAAAACGGACGGAGAGCATAATGATAATAAAACATTTATAGGTTGAGATACACATAGGAAAGTAAGAGCAGAGATAGAATGCTGGAGAGTGGGAGATGGAGGGGAAGGGGATAAATAGATCTAAACACAGACAAGGAAGGGGAGAGAGAGAGCAAGGAAGAGAAAGTAAGAGACAAAGAAGGGGGGAGAGAGAGAGAGAAAGTGAGAGACAAAGAAGGCCGTTTGCCAGCTGCTGGTAGGTGCGGCGACGACTGCGGTAGCAGTCTGGCGTATTCGGAGCAGGAGGCCTAACGCCGAAAGGCACCAGGCCAGAACAGGATCCAGGCCAGATGATGGTTTCGAAAGCCGGCACCAGCAGGCAGCCGTTCTATCTCCCGACCTGACTTGACCGGGGGTTTACTTCCGAACCCCAACGCCCCCCCCCCCCCGATCCCACCACCAGCCACCACCCCTGAACAGGCGCGTGTCTGTGCGCCGACACCCGCTTCTACCACGGCTTCGACATCGCCACCGCGATGACCAAAGAGAGGGGCCCCCAGCCCGCCCGTCTAGCTGATTGATTGACTGACTGAGTAACTAGGTGTACCTCTGTTACCTGGTTGAGTAACTAGGTGTACCTCTGTTACCTGGTTGAGTAACTAGGTGTACCTCTCTTACCTAGCTGAGTAACTAGGTGTATCTCTCTCTCACTACGCACGGGTATTCGTCTGCTTCATGGTGTTCGTAAGTGGCAACATTCGCCTCCGTAACTGCCAAATCGCCCACCATTGTTACGAGTATTCGTGCTGCTCTATGCGCACTCAATATTAGTGAGATGAAAGTGATGAAGATGATGACGACGATATTAGTACTGCTTTTTTCAAAAGAGTTTTTCCAAACTGCTCAGGCCCGTCACGACTCCAGTCGAGCAACTATCTCGGCGAGTAGCCATTAAGGTGGACGGTTCCGGTGACTTCAACATTTGTCAGGACAAGGTCTAGAGGCATATTCTAACGAACCCACTTGCTCTTCATCTCGACTGGTCAGGTCACTATGCACTATCTCTCTCTCTCTCTCTATCTTTCTCTCTACCGCTCTACCTTTAGCCAGACCGTGGCGGCTGGTTCTCTCGAACTGGACTCATCAGCGGGCTTTCTCCAGCCGAGGATCGTAACGGCGACGCCAGGACGGTGCAATGTCCAAGCAGATCTACCAGTGACCAACAATAAACAACGAATCCAACCATAGTCAACAGTGAAGAACTCACGCTGGGCTATCTATCTACTTACTGTTCGGAGTTGTCGTCACGTAACGTAATTTAACGTCAGGTAATTCTGCTTTTTAAACAATAAAGGGAGAGAGAGAGAGCGATGTGTTTCGCCACCCAGGTCACAGCCGCTATATCGGCTACTTCTGCTAGAACCTTTAGCGCTCTATGTACTACGCTAGACAACCAGAACTTCGACTGCCAGTTCCTGTTACTACGATAACCATCATTACCAGGCGTGCGTCTGTGGGTCGCGTGGGCCTCGCGATGGCCAACAGGATAAATGGGTAGCCATGCGACTACCAAATCACCCCCGCCCACCCGTCAACATGTTCGCACACACAACACTCAGAATCGACGGCTAAATTGAAGGCCATACGTATCAAAAGGCCGCAACTTACTGACAGGCAGTAAGTAAAGCGAGCCTCAGCAACACAGAACAGCTAACACCAATGTTCCTTCCTGCATGATATGCCGGGCCATAAATGTATCGTAGGCTAAGCATATCCTACTAGGACTAAAAGTCATAAAAACTCGAATATAACAGTATTTAATCGTACCAGTACTGATAGAATGTAGTATGTGGCGGTCTAGAATTATATTGTGCACTAAATAATTCTAGACCGCCACGTACTACTAATACTATTTAATGATTAGCTTATTATATATATATATATATATATACATCGTAGACCTAACTAAACAAAGCTACAGAAAGCAAGCGCAGTCTAGCGCAGGTCTATCGTATCGAGTAAGCAGGCCGTCATACCTCACAAATAAAGGTAAGCGATCAATGTGCTCCGAGAAACGACTGACTGAACCTGAGTGACCGCTCACTGACTCGGCGTGCTCCTCCAGCCAAATGGGTCGCCAACCAGAGCCTTTAGTGGCAGAATAGACAGCAAAATATGATACGGCGGTCGCTAGCGCACAGCCGCTTTCGTAAACAACAGCTGCTTACAAAGCCCAGTTACGCTTCAAATACCTTCCTAGAAATTGTAATTTACATAGAGTTACACAGAAAGAAAGAGAGAGGGAAGTTAACTAAAGACCGAGAAGAAAACAATGAAAGGGGAAATTGACAGAATATATATATACTAAACCTCGCAACCGGAGACAAGAGAATTGCGGCTTTCTTGAGACAGCGCCTCGACCTCGACGTCCAACGCAGGAACGCGGCGTCCGTCCGCGGCACGCTGCTGAAGTGGTCCCAACCCACTCTATACGAGATAGAGTAATATTCCCAGTGCACACGTTCTCAGGAGACAATTGTCGCTCCATCTGTATTCTTAATAAATGCTAGTGATATATTATATATATCCTGCTCGGCAAAAAAGAAATGTATATAAGCTATAATATATATATATTTATATATATATATATATATATATATATATATATATATATATATATATATATATATATATATTTATATATATATTATATAAGCTATAATATATATATATATATATATATATATATATATATAAGAGAGAAAACGTGAACCACTTAGGCAAACGATGAGGCACACGGAGTACCAATGAAATGAGCGGTATGAAACTTTGGTCGAGTTCGCGGAAACGGCCAGCCACAACTGCCACTGCTCTACTACTACTACTACTACTACTACTTAGACAACGACAGCTCTAATAGTATGGCCGATGAGCATTGTTTTGAGTTTGGGCCTCCCGAAGACAACACACAGCCCCGCAGCCCCCCTGTGCTGGCGATGTCTAGCGCATCGTCCTCAAGACGCGCATCCGTCCGTCCGGCCGGTCGCCCTTCCGACTTCGTCAGCTCGTTGAGAACGTCGACCTGCTCAACGCTCTACGCTTCACTCAGCCCGTTCTCGAAAAACTCGGTCCAGTACAGCTTCATCGTTGACGTTCTCACTGCGGGCCGTTCTAAGTGCCTGCTCTGACGACACTTCTTCAGCTGCAGCAACCGTTCGTCCATCAACGGCTAACCAACATGGAGAAGCTCATCAAAGATCATCTTAGATTACCCCTTTATTATTGTAAATGTGTTGTACCTAGATACGATATATATATATTTTTTTTTTAATGGAATACCTGGTACTCTAATTTTATGATTCGTGAGTTCGAGCCCGACACGGCGCGTTTGCGGGTAGATGCCGAAAATGTGTTCCTTGCCTAACCAGCATATAAATTAAAAAAAAAAAAATTATATATATATATATATATATATATATCATTGTTTGCTTAGCGTAGCACTTATTTTATGTTCGCCGAACGCAAGCTATCAGCTGCCAAGGTGTATCGCGACGCGCTGCAACCTTAGTACTCTGATATGTACCTACCAGCATCATCATCATCGTCGCCATCATTTGTATATGCTGCAGACAAGCGTGCAGCCGATCTTGTCAAGATCTAAATGACAAGAAGGCAGAGAAACACAAATGAAGTCAAGCACCATTGAAACCATTCGAGTGCAGCAGCATCTCTCACCGAAGCGGCCCCCGACTGCACCGGCCGCTGCAGCAATCTTCAGTGATGCGAACACTGCAGATAGCAGTATGCCCTTCACCTGGACGCGACACCTCAACCTCATCACAAGCGCTTGGCGGCACGTCTCGGCACTAAACGTCCACAAAACAGTTTCTTTATCAGAATAATTAGCCGCAGAAGTATCAAATATAATATTAATAGGGGCAGTGCCAGTAGCTCTAGAAAATCATGAATGACGGAAACGGTCTGAGCAAATTATGAATGACGGAAACGGTCTGTCTTCTACTGGAACACAAGATCTGGTGTCCTCAAAGGTATGCTACAAACGAAAACGAAGAACAATTCCCTAAGACGCCCGGTACGATGTGGTTTTTAGAAGGTTGGAGACCCACACTACCAGCTTGTAGATGGCTTCCCTACCACATGACCGCGTGTGCAACCGCACTTTCCAGTAAGTCCTCTAAAAAGAACAAGTTTTTTTTTTGCTCCTTTACGTTGGCGGCGAATCATGATGTGGCGGTGCAGCAAGTCAGGCACATGCAAATCGAATTCAGTAAATACAGTAAAGTAACTCTGTTGTCACTACAATGTGGTGAAATACACCTGTGCTGCTGTGCCCCTGTGCTTGTTCTGGGAGGTTTAGAAAAAAATCAACGCCGACGTTGCTGCATAGTTGGCTGCTAAATATTCGTGTATTTCCAATGTACATATATGTATTCTGCACGGAAAGGCATGATGCTAATGACAAACTCGGACAAGATCTAAGAGCAGACCACGACGACGGCAACAACAACGACAACAACAATAAATTTCAGTACCGCTCTGAACGTGCGATCACCGTTAGCCAGAATAGCAACTACAACGACAATAGCCAACAATCCGACATCGATTTAAACGTTCGCATTTCATCGCATTCAGACTGCATGGCGTCCGCACAGAAGCGACCGTATTCGACAGTGTCAATCGGCATAGTCGTTATAGTAGTAATAGTTGTAGTAGTAATAGAACTTTACTTTAGTAGTAGTAGTAGTAATAGAAATAGTAGAGTAACAGTAGCAAAAATGGCCAATTCCCACACCGTGTGACGGCGGGCTGACGGGAGGGCGGTTTGGGCGGACCAAGGCACATTTGACGATACCTTACGGCTGTACGTCAAGCTCACCGACCGCGAAACGGTTGATTGTGTGTGACTGCGACAACCGCGAGAACAACCCCGTAGTAACCGTAAAAGAAAAACGGCTCACGGGGCCGTCGTTGTTCATGGCTCATATTGCTCATAAAACTATACCACAACCTACGTATTATAAATACATATATGGAAAAAAGAGAGCGCCCGATTGTGATATGTAAGCGGCGGAAAAGAAAAAAAAACACAGACCCGGCAATGAAATCATGCTCTTGATTTGGTCGCGTTCAGCTGAAGCTTTCTTAACATAACCAGACGGAGTGCTCCTGTATTGTGGTCACCCGCCCCGAAAACGGTGCGACCAGAAGAAGCATACAGACAACAAAAAAAAGAGGGATTCACCACTTTCGTATCGACGGTCTGTGTATATATATATGTATATATATATATATATATATATATATATATATATATATATATATAGTCGTATATGTATACACAGATGTGTGTCTGGGCTCTATAATCTATGTGTATATATATATATATATATAGTTGCTGCACGGCTGATAGGGCAGTAGATGCATTGCTGTTGCTGCAGCTTCGACTGCTGCTGCTACAACCATTTCTATTATTACGCAGATTGATACTCTTGCTGTTCTGCATCTACAATACGCCGTCACTTATCCGGCATCCTCATCTCTAGCCTCTCTCTCTCTCTGGCGCTCTGTGTTTACGCGGTGACGCGCGGACGGAAGCATCGTCGCGTCTGTTACAGTGTGAACGGTTGGTTATAGCAGAAACAGCTGCCCTGCGGCCGGGATAGACGGCGGCAGCCACAGCGCGTCCAGGGGGTCGAGTAAGGTGTGCTTAGACGCTCACACAGGACACACTCCTCCACCCAGACTAACGAACACTCAAACTTACAAACCAGTGCCCAAACACTAATGCTAACCCCCAAACGCAAAACTAACAACCGGCCCTCCAAAAAAAAAAACAACACGCTAATAGTAACTAACACCCCACACTACACGAACGCCAACTATCAAAACATCCGAATGCAAGCATACTAGCAACAACCAAATCAGCATATTCTGATTTGGTTGTTGCTATGTGTATATATTTATATAGAAGAGGAAGTATATACATAGATAAACATAATATATAAACGTATATATATATATATATATATGTATATATATATATATATATATATATATATATATATATATATATATATATATATGTATATATATATATATGTATATATATATATATATATATATATATATATGTATATATATATATATATATGTCTTTTTTTTTTTTTTTTTTTTTTTTTTGGAGGAGGAGGGTGAATGCATTTACGCACGCTTCGAGTACGGATTATCTCCGCTCTCGAGAGCAGTGTGGGGCTCGACCCTGGCGGTTGGATGTTGGTCCGCCAAGACCACTACCCACTAAACATACCTCCCCCCTTAAGCTTCACTCTCTAATGGCCCAGATATCCATAGAACAGTACTATGGGCCATTAGGAGAAGTGGCGAGCGCCTAACGGATCATTTGGCCGAGGTCACTCACGGGTTCCCCCACCAGTCCGACGTGCTTGTCCCAACACCTGCGAACCCGTTTGATTACAAGCCACGTCATCTGTTGATGTCGTAAGCGCTATCCGTTCTCTTCTGTATCTGCCAAGCTCCGCTTTCTTTTTCATCACCGCAGTTGCCATTTCCTCGCCCAGCCTCCATGCCGATGCTGTGCTGCATATGTACTCTACAAACGTTCTCATGCTACTTTTCGGCGGGTCTGGTATCCCGAATCCTTGTTTTCCTGCTTCTTTGGCCCATCTCAATCGTAGCAGCGCTATGGCGGTTGTCCTTGCCTGCTCTAGTCCCTTGCATTTTAAGAGAGTGTGCTCGGGGTCATCGTCGATGCCGTCTTCACAGTGCACGCAGGTTACCGAGGGAGCTTTGCCTATACGAAATAGATAACTTTGAAAATCACCGTGGCCAGTGAGACACTGCGTGAGGAAAAAGTTCATTTCTCCTGCCGGGCGGTCAATCCACTTCTTTATGTCCGGGATGAGCAGGCGAAGTGAATAACCCGATGAGCCTGCGGGAATGGCATCCCATTCTTCTTGCCACAATCTTATCGTCTTTTCCCTTGCAGCTTCTTTGTTAGATTCAGACCCTCCTTCCCATATACTTTTCCTTTCATTCACTACCAAGTCCCAAGGTGGGGAGCCAGCCAGTACCAGAGCTGCGTTCGTGCTAACCGTGCGGTAGGCCTGCAGGATCCTAAGCGCCGCTGTTCTCTGCGTTCTTCTTAGGGCTGTTTTTGCCGTTTTCGTTTTCAAGGTGTTCTGCAGCCAGACTGGCGCCGCAAAAAGTGCAATAGACTCGGTAACCGCCATTAGTAGTCGTCGCCGGCACTCCCGCGGGCCGTGTAAGTTTGGCAGAATCTTGCCTATCGCGTTAGCCGCTTTAGCCGCCTTGCCCGTACACTTTCTAATGTGATTTGTCCCCCTGAGACCCTTGTCTAGTAGGACGCCAAGATATTTGGCCTCTGTTACCTGCTTGATTTCCTGGCCCGCCACCATCAGTTTCATGCTGTCTACTCTCTTCCGGCCTGTCAGAACGATGGCCTCGCTCTTTTCCGGGGCAAGTTGTAGCCCAGCGCTATCCATCCATCTCTTTGTGGACCAGAGAGCCATGTTTGTCTTTAATTCTAGTTCTTCCTCTGTTTTTGCTTGAGAAAGTATGGCCAAGTCATCCGCATAAGCAATCATTTCTACTCCCTCTGGGAGATCTTGTCTCAGGACGTCGTCATATGTTATGTTCCAGAGCAGGGGTCCCAGGATTGACCCTTGAGGAACTCCTGCAGTCATGTCTATCTCCACTGTGCCGTTAAAAACTTTTCTGTCCTCTAAGTATCCTGAAACGGCTCTTACGAGAAATGAAGGGACCGCTTTTCTCACTAGGGTGTCTAAAATTCCTTTCCACGGCAGACTGTTAAACGCGTTCCTGACGTCGAGAAGGACTGCCACAAGGAGCTTGCGTTTATATATAGGCTCGCCGTGAAGCAAGTCAGCTTTGGCTGTTATTCGTTGTATTGCTGTAAGAACTGATCTTTTCTTGCGAAATCCATATTGATTAGACGACAGGAGACCTTGCTGTTCCGCAAACGTCCTAAGTCTGTCTTCTAAAATTGCCTCATACCCTTTTGCTAAGGTGTTCAGGAGACATACGGGTCTGTACCCTCCGTTACTTTTGGGAATCAAGACCACTTCCGCTCTTTTCCAGTCTCTAGGCATTTCCCCACTTGCCATCGCCTTGGTAAAAACTGCCGCTACCACCTCCGGGTGTTCCCTAAAGAGTATCTTTACCGCTATAGGCGGAATGCCGTCGGGTCCTGGAGATCTCCCTGGCTTGAGCCTCTCCGTTGCTATCAATACCTCTGCGCGTGTGATAGGCGGGAACTCCTCTTCTTCTGAAGTTGTCCGTCTTCGTGCGTATGCTTCCCTATTAAAATGTCCATGCTGTGGAAATAGATTGTTTAAAATGTGTACGACCTCTGTGTCTGGCAGTGTGACTTTTGGGGCCTGCACGCCTCTCCCTCTAATCATTTTGTAGGGTTTTCCCCATGGCTTGTCATTTATATCCTTAATCATTTGTCGCCAGTATAGCTTTTTGCTTTCCGCTATTTCGTTTTTTAAAAGCGCTCTGAGTCTTCTATAATTTTCCAAGGCGAGAATCTCGGCCTCCCGGGTCCTGTGGCGTTTTTTGAGCTCCCTTTTGGCTCTGTTACAATCCGCCCGTTTCTGCGCTATGACGCTGTTCCACCAGTGTTTTGGCTGGCATGTAGCCCTTCTTGGGTGAGGGCGCTTAGTAGCTCTACTGCAGGCCCTTTTGAGGGCGTCATGCAGTTCTTTTGGGGTGTGGGGGGAAGTTGTAAGGATTGCCTTCTTGAGTTCGCTCTTAAAGACTTTTTCGTCCTTGATCCTGTAGTACATCTTACTTCTTATAGGCAACGCTTTTTGCTGCAGTTCTAGCGTAAACTCAATACAGTAGTGATCGCTGAGGTTTTCTTCTTCAGTGAGCACTATCCAATCTTTTATTTTATTGGCTATTGTGTCGTTGCATAATGTTAGGTCGACCGTTGACTGATATCCAGCCCTGTGAAAGGTCGGGTCTTTGCCGTCGTTCTGAATATACAGGTCCAAGCTGGCAGCCCATTCCATCAAAATATTTCCTCTCTTGTTGGTACGCCGCGACCCCCATGTTTCCGATGCCGCGTTGAAGTCTCCTGTAACGACTACGCCCTTTCCATTGGTGGCTTCAGTTATTGATATTCCTATTTCACTGAGTAGGTCCTCGAGTTCGTCCAGGCTGCCGTTGGGGCTGCTGTAACAAGAGTACAGCCTCCATCCTTCTAGCAGTTCTACCCATACAAACCCGGGCCCGCTTCCGTGTTTTGTGATTTGCGCGGAACCGGTATTTATAATTGCTGCGCTCTTGGTTCGATCTGAAAACCATTCCTTTTTGTTTGTTGCCATCGCTTGATTTGGTTCGCTCACCGCCACTAGCTTGGCTCTTCTTCTTGTGGCTATCTCTTCGACCATGTCATGTGCGTATCTACTTCTGTTGCAGTTTACTTGAATTATTTTAATCATGTTCATTGCTGTTGTGTAGAAGTTGTTCCTTGGTTCTCTGGTTGTTGGAAACGGGCCGCCCCTCTGGAGCCTTTTTGTGCCCAGCCATCTAATGTACGCTTGTCTCGCTGAGCTTCCTTCCTCTGTTCCCTAGCCGCTTTCTTCTCCTCTTTCTCTTTTTGCTCGGCCCGTAATTCCCTGGCCTTGGCTTCCCTCTCTTCTGCCGCCGCCCTCGCGGCTTGTTTCCTTTCGTTAAGTAGTTTCGCGTACTGCGGGCAAGCCATTGTTCTCGGTTTATGATCTTTCTCGTTGCACA